>JAHHUM010002030.1:654721-1146086 GCA_036173005.1 Crenichthys baileyi | reverse complement strand
TCGCCCCCCGGGAGGAAGGGGACCACCTCCTTTTGGTGGGGGGGCTGGTTGCCCTGGGGGGCTGGGGGCGGCCGTACCTTGGAGTATGAGTATGCTTTGGAATTTGGAGTGAGTGTGGGACACCATTGTTGTTTGCCTTTACGTTGGGGAAACGAGTGATTTATGTGTGTGATGAGGTGGGAATGGGTGACTGGGACTGTGGTGCCTGTTTTTTTGTGACAGTTTGGGTCTTGGACTGCTCCCTTCCTGATCAACCCTTAGCCCCCATATTATGGGGGCCTTTCTTCCTCCCCCCACCCTGCCTCCGGTGGTTGGATTTCTTGCCCGCTGGTGTACTTGTGGTCTCGTGTCCGGGGCGGTGCTTTTTGGTGTTTGCTCACTTTACCCGGTGGCCTGCCTGCCGGGGGCCTGGACCCTGGGCTCTGTCGGCCTCTGCCCTTGGGGGTGGCTGTCCCGGGGGTGTCTTGGGGTTCTCTGGGTCCAGGCTGGACTGTGGGGGGGCGTGGACGGCTGCCGGCGGGGCCTGTGGGCTCGCGCTGGGGTTCCCTGGGCTCCTGCACTGTCGCTGCGGGTGGCTCCCCTGGGACTCTCCACTGCTCTTCTCTGGGGGTTTGCGGTAGTCCCGGCGGTGGTTCTCCTGGGGTTCCTGTGCTTTGGGGGGGGGCCCTTTTGGGTTCTGTTGCTCGGGTCTCCTCAGTGTCCGCCGGGACCACGGGGCAGGTCGTTGGTCCTCCACACCTCGCTTTGCATATTTCTGTGGAGAAAACCTTGTATATAAGCGCATCCCCACAGGTGTTGATAGATACACAGATGATCTATATTGGGCTGCACTTCTCACTAAGTACATTTAAAAATCCAAAATACTGTGGGGTTTATTTTGTGGGATAAAACAAGCAGGTGTAATCTTTTATTCTATTCATCCTTCTTTTTTCTCCTCCACTCTCTCCTTCCCTTTTTTCCCTTTTGCCCCTCTCTCTCCCTTTGTCAAGCTTCGTTTCCTTTTCATTTTAGTCTCCGTGTCCGTAACAATTGAAATATTCCAAAGAAGTTTATAATAAGTTTCTTTTTATAAATATCAAGCAGACCCTTAAAGCAATAGCTGTGATGCTCCGCTTGTGAAGTAAATCTGTTGGGCAATTTCTTGGCACTCAGAAAAACAAAATTTTGAGCGCTTTCTCTGCCGGACCAACGGTAAAAAAAAAAAAAAAAAAAAAGGATTGTAAAGTTTGCAGAGACCCCTGCACTATGGAAAGAAGGCAAGCCAGTGGAGGCAATTTCATGCCATGGGTAATGTTTTGCTAGAAAACCTTGGATTCTGCGATCCATGTGGATGTTTTTTCGACACGTACCACCTACCTAAGCCTTTACATCCTTTTATTAAAAAAGTATTTCCTGATGGACTCATTCAGGAGGATAATGTACAATGCCACAGAGCAAAATGGTTCAGGAATAGCTTGAGAAAGACAACAATGGGTTTGACTTACCTCCAGGTTTTCAAGACCTCAGACGAATTGAGCATCTGGGGGATTGGCTGGACCAGTGCATGAAACATGACTTAATGAATCTGCAACATCTTGGTGCCCGATACATCTTCAGGGGAAAGGTGGAGTCAACAGTCATATATTTATATACTGTATTCTATGGTGTGAAACAACAAATTAATTCATAATGGAGGTTTGTTGTTGTGTGTATATTTTGAAAGTATGATCTGAAAGGAGCTCATGTATCGACTGGTCAGGGCTGTTTTGGCATCAGGTAAATGGCAAATGGTAAATGGCTTGTACTTGTATAGCGCTTTATCAAAACCCCAGAGACCCCAAAGCGCTTTACACTACAATCAGTCATCCACCCTTTCATTCACACACTGACAGTAGTAAACTACATTGTGGCCACAGCTGCCCTAGGGCAGACTGACGGAAGCGAGACTGCCATACAATTGGCGCCACCGAGCCCTCTGACCACCATCAGCAGGCAAGGCGGGCAGTGTCTTGTCCAAGGACACGACTGAGACAGACAGAGCAGGGGTTCGAACCAGCAACCCACCGGTTACAGGACGAACCTCTACCACCATCGCCATGGTCGTCCCGTATGGAGAAACCCACACACTATTTAGCAATTTTTCATAATGTCATGCCTGACCGGTGTCCTTATTGTATAGTTCTTCTACTGTAAAACAAAATTGCCCTTCCATTAGTTACTCTAATGCTGTTCTTTATGGTGCCAACATTCATTTTCATTTCGAGCTTCACTGCAGATCTGTATGCAGAGATTATTCAGGACAGTATTGACTCCAGTACTGAATGCATTTCTCCACCAACAACTGTTTGTATAAACCTTCTATTAATGTAATAGATGGTATGTGGTGAAGCTATCCATTCAGTATTGATCTAGTTCCAAATAAAGAAAAGAAAAAAACAGCTTCAGCAGCAATGACCTATGGTTGACCTCACCCTGCTTACTTTGGCAAAACTGGCATTGGCAATCATAGTGAAAACTTCTACACTTGCAAATAAAATAGACATTCTCCTAATATAATGAATTTAGATTGTTGAGACAGCAAAATAATCTGCAAGTGAGAATGTCCTGTTTTATTTATACGTGATAATTAACACATAGTGCTGGATAGTGGGACATCTGGTCAAGTAGGGAGTTATTTTGTACATTGGTGTAACAAGGGATCACATTGCTCACTAGGGAAGCTTTACTGGTGAGTGCCTAATCCTCTAATTAATTCAGAAATTTTCATCAGCTTGACAGTGTTTTGTCTTTAGCAGATTGGTCTGCATGGAACGAACTCGACAGTTTTTATGGAGTATGCGCACTGCGGTCAAAACTCACTTAAAGGTAATTTTAACAGATAATATATTTATGGGTTTGTGCTGGCTCTTATTTTCCCCTGGCTTTGTTTGCTATTTGGTGCTCAGAGCTACACAAATCCCTCGATAAGTAGCTATCGAGGCTGGTTTATTCCTCAGCAGAGATTTATTCACTAAGTCATTTGGAAAATTAAGTAAAAGGGGGTGAAACTGTTTTTGTTTGTTATAAAGCTCTGGGCTTTCTATGTTGGGAGGATTTCTGCTCTGCAGATAATGACTTCCTCCTCGGAGACAGCACACAGTGTTATGCCAAACCCAGGCTGGTAAATGAAGGGTTTCATACAGTGAAGTGTTATCCTTCTGTAATGGGAACAGAGCCACCCTACCAGTCAATAATGAATGAAAGAGATAATAATGAAACCTAGTACTTTATTTAAATGATTCTTTAGCAGTCAGATTTGTGTGTAATGATGCTTTCCATTTGACAGGCTATGAAACCGAAGCTATTCATTCACAGTGAACATGAAAAACAAAAGTAGGTGACATGATTATGCTTCTCATGTCACTAGGAAAAGACAAGGCCATTTCTTTTGCATGTATATATTGTATGTACTGTAGTTTATGTAGAGTAAGAATTACTCTTTCGCCTTGTACAACCAAAACTTTTCGGGAAAGGGTTTTTTTTTCTCAAAAAAATCTCCAGCAAAGCTAAGCTGATGCACTTGAAACTAACTTTTTGCAAAGGTTGAGAGAAAAGTTTTTGATGATAAATCAAACAAAACTTCAGATGCTTACTTTTTTGCATATTTGAGAGGACTTTACCAGCAAACTGGTTTAATAAACAATTTATAGAATATTAAATATGATTATTTTTTACTATATGCATAAAATCCAAAAAACCCCCAAAAAATGCAACAAAATTTCCCAATTTTTGGTAACACCTGATTTTTTTAAAAAAATTTAAAATAAAATAAAATTTTTTACAGCATACATTTTTATGGCATTATATTAATAATAATCCCTTTCCCCTTAAACTTGTGCCCCTTTTTGCTGAATTTATGAAAAAAATTTTGGGGGTTTTCCACCCGGGAAAAATTAAAAGCAAATATTGTTATGTATTTTTAAATAATTTAAGAATGTAATAAAACCTTGAAGGGTTTGAATGTTTTTTAAATTAGTGGGTTTAAATCTTGCATATAAAATTTTTCCCCCTGAACATTGGCCCATTGGGAAACCCTTAAGCATTAAAAATTTTTAGAGTTTTTTTTTTTTTTTAAAATATTTAAAAAAGGGAAAAAAACATTTTTCATAAATTTTTAAAAATCTGTTTGTGGTCGGCTTTTAAACCCCTGTGAAAAAAACGGTTTTGTTTTTGGTTTTTTTGTTTTATTTTAAAGGGCCCACTTTATCCTGTCGGGGAAAAACAAAAGGGGGGTTAAAATTTTTATCTCCCCCCGAGTTGCTGTGCCCCTGGGACGCATCTCTTTCCATAAAAAATTGGAGCATGATTTCCAAACAGCCCCCAACAAACTCCCCCCAAGGTCAATTTTTGGACTTTTAATATTGCCCTGAACATCCCGTTTTGTTTAAAAAATTATAAAAGAGGAAAACTGAAAATCCCCCCGCAAAAGGGAAAAATTTTTCCCCTTTTGTCAATTTTTTCTCAAAATTTTAAAAAACCCCCCAAAACTTCAGTTTTTGGGGGGGGGAAATCTGATTTTCCCCTGTGGGTCCACCCGCCCCTTCCCCACACCTTAAAAAATTTCCCCTGTACCTGATGAAAAAAAAAAAACCCACCCTTTTGCAGCTTTAAATTCGGGCCCCCCAAAAAATTCTCTTTTCCTCCTAGACTTTTTTTTTCCCAAAATTGGGTTCCCCCACCCTAAAGGCTTTCAATTGAAAGGGAAATTGGGTTTAGGGGTTAAATGAGGGGAAAGGTGCTGAAAAAAAAACAGCCTTGCCACACATTTTCGGGTTTTTTTTTTTTGAAAAAAAATAAATGAAAAATCAGTATCTTTTCCCAAATTCCCCAATTGGAAATGCCGCTACTTTTTTTTTAAATTCCCCCCAAAAAAATTTCAATCCCTGGGGGAATTAAATAAGGTTTGGCTTGAAAATTGTCTCAAAAGGGATTGGGGCTACTTTATTGCAAAAGCCCCTTGTTTTCCCTTCCCCTTTTAAAAAGAAATAAAAAGTAGGGGGTTTAAAGGGAAAAGTGGGAGGTGGTTTTGAAAAGCCACACCCTTCTCTCCAAAATTAATAAATAAACCAAAAGCACATAGATCCACAAATACATTGTACAAATAAAGAGGCAGAATAAATAAATTAGAACCCTATCATTCCACCTCTTTCTAGAGCTATTATCACTTCCACCTTAAAAGCTTGGATTGTATTAAAATGGAAGATCCCTAATAAGAAATGCTCTCAGCCTTTTTACCACTTCGGTTAAGATGCTTAGGATTCTACTTCTTTTATTAGCTATTTGTAACTCCTCTTTATATGATAGATCCCCACCAGGGTAATATAAAATATAGTTTCTTCATGACACCCTGACCAATCTATCTGCCACAGAGCCTCTATTATTGATGCTCCTACCTGTGGCTGTAAGGACGGTCTGCATATTACTGCAACCAAGGCTTCTGTACAGCTAAGTGAAGGTGGTCTGGGGAGAGATGAATGACAGAGTGGAGGCTCCCCCGGGCCCCTCACAGGGGTAAAAACAGCTTTTAATTTCAGTTTGGCCCACCCCCATTGAAAGGGGCCGGGAAGAAAAGGAAGATGCAGCAGGGCAGATGGGACTGGAATTTAACTCGTTTAAATTGGCCTTAGACTTGCCAGTTGGCATTTAGCCTGTGAGCTGAGGCAGATAATAACACCTTTTAAATAATGAAATAAGGCTTCCTGTAATGAAAGATTCAGACTCCGTGTCCTTTCACATAATCTGGAGGCCTTGGTTGAGGCTTATGTTACCATAGCAGAAGTTCCTCATATGCTGAGTGAGTGATGTACCATGAATATTAGTCACCTATTTCCCTTTTCCGGTTGCCCCAAGTTTCCTTTCCCCGGGGAATTTTTCCCCATATAGCTTTATTTTCATTATTTGGCCCCCAAACAAAAAAAATAAAAGGGGATTTAAATATTTTAACAAAAAAAATTTGGGGCCAAAATTGGGTTTCCTTTCTAAAAAATTAAAATTTAATGAAGGCTGAAAATTTAAAAACTTTGTAAAAAAAAAAAAACAATTTTAAAACAGGAATGTAACGGGGGGCCCCATAATGTGTAACACCAACCAAACAAAAGAATTTTTGTTTGGAGCAAACAAGAAATATTTTTCAAGCAAAAATTTTCCCATGCATCGGGAAAGTTAAACGGGTTAATAAAAAATTTTATACTGTAAACACTGTGGGGGCTAAAAAACCTATAAACCAAACTTAATCGGGGTTTTCTTTAATTTTACCCTTTCTCCACGGCACCCAGTGTCCCTCGCCAGTAGTCAAAAATTTACCCCCAAATTTAAAAATTATGCCTTTTATTTGGGCCTACTTGCATAATTCCTTAACCCTTTGGGGGGGGAAAGGGGGGGAAAAAAAGGTTCCTTTTGCCCCAACAGGAAAGGCCCCCAATTCCTTTCCCAATCAAAAACCCTTTTACATATGTTTTAAAAACCACTTTTGGGAAAAAAAACAAGTCCACCGCTTTTTCCGGGGGCCCTGGGGAAAAGGTGCAAAAACCCCCGGGTGTTTTTCTAATCCTTCCCTGGGCCCAGTTTAAAAGCTAAATCCCGTTTTAGAAAATTACTAACAAAAAAACCCCAAGTAATAGTTTCTAAAGGGTTGGGTATTGGGGGAACTTTAAACTAAAATGAACCCGCAATGTGGGTTTTTTAACATTTGGCAAAGCCTTTTTAAATCTGAAAAATAAAAAAATTCCATCGCTTTTCAAAACCCCAAAGGATTGTTTAAAAATTTATTTTTTAAAGCTTATGAATTTTTGTGTGGGAAACCGGGTTTTCTCTGCCCCCCCACTCTAAGGGTTTTGTCTGCCAAACAAACAAACCTTGCAACAAAATAAGAAAAAAATTTTTTAAATTTCTCAAAATAACTTGACTTGCCCCAAAAAAACCAACCTCTCACCAAGGTTTTTTTAAATTTTTTTGGGATGTTTTCTTCCCTTTGAAAATAAAACACGGGAAACCTTAAAGGGAGTGGGCCCAAAGCTGACTGGGGACCCCCCTTGGGTTGGAATTTTCTCATCATGCAAGATTACTTGAATTAACCTCACTGATTGATTTTAACCATAACAGTCCATTCTGTGTAAATTTTACAGGTTAAATTTTAAATTTAAACTGCCTGCCCATCAAACATTTTTTTTAGAATTTCTTTTTCAAAAAGTAAAAAAAAATTTTAATTTATAGTTTTTAAAACCCCCAAAAAAAATAACATATTTCAGCTTTGTTAACACAAAAATTTTGATTTTTGGGTGGGGAGATAGGCCCCATAACCCCCTTGGTAGGTAGGTAGGTAGGTAGGTAGGCAGGTGGGGAAAAACCAAATAAAATTCAATTTTTCTTTTTTTGGCTCCCCAAAATTTAAATAAATTGGGGACTGAATAAAACATTAAAAATTGAACCCCTTTTAAAAATCTTGGATTCTGAAACCTTTTAAAAAAACTTTTCCTCTAGTTTTCGACATATCTATTTTCCAAATAAAGGACCCCCCCTTTTTTCCCTTTCCCTGCAAAGGTTTTTCCAAAAAAATATGCGGGTTACACAACCACTTTGTAAACCCAAACCAAAAAATTCTTTAGAATGCCCCTTTTAACCACCCCTTAAAAACCTTTCTTTTTGAAAAAAGGCTGTCAAAAAACTGCTGGATAACTGTCATATCCATTTTTTATTGGTCTTGTGTAACATTTTAAAATTACCCTTCTGCGCCCCACATTTTTTTAAACATCCCTAATTTTTCCCCTCCCATAAAAATCCTTGCCCCTGGGGTTTTTAAAAAAAAATTTTTTTTTAAAACCCATATTTTGTTTTACATGTAGTATTTTAACATACTGTCCAGTTTGTTTTTAGTTATGTTTGTGCAATGTTACATTCAGACTGCTCTTTTTTATATTTATGGGCAAAGCAGATCTTGTGCAATTTCCAGATGAGCTAGGGCTTTTCATCTCATGAGAAAGGAAATATGGATTTTTCTATTTTATTTAGGTAACTGACAAATGCCGTAAGGGGATCTATTTCAAGGCAAGTAATCTCTTTCTAATACTGATCAACAGGATTTTAATGCAGTGTGAGAAAGAATGTCAAATTTTATACATTTTAAACACAAACACAAGATCAGGGTCAGGATCAGAGGGACTGTAAGCATCTAAACTATTAGTATTTTTGACTTGCAGCTGACCTTACTGAGCATTTGTAAAACACTAGATCTTATCAAAAATGAAATCAGAAATTCTGCTGATTTTGTGGATTCAATGTAAATTATTTTCTTGTGGTCTAGTGAAAAAAAATTGTTGAGTAGGAAATTGCTACACATGTAAAACTGGTTATATGTAAGACGACAAATAAAAATCTCGGTTTTCAATTATTTTTTTGATTTGTCACTAAAAAAATCCAAATAATATACAGTGACGTTTGTGATTTTAAAACAATGAAATATGAAAATGATAAAGGCACTGTTGCTCCTGCTGAAATCGTAACAGAGGGGTGTGGATGGCAGTTAAAACGGCAAACTTTCATAGACTTCTGATGTGTTGTCTACACAGAGCCTAACTACTGTCTTTCTTGAGATTATATCTAGCACGCTTAAAACTTAAGATGATATGAAACAGGCAGTGCCATCCCCAGCAGGTATTTTTGGGGGCTTTGGACTGGTACCGATTGATCTTGTTGTTTTCCTTGAAAAGGGTAGATGTCGAGATAATTCGGACCTCCTACAGGATCTACTGGGTGATATATTGTGTCCACTCTCTCTGTGATCTATTGGCTTCATTTTGGGGTACTTAAAAGGCCCCACAGACAGAATGCTCCTATTGAGTATGTAGGCAGACTATATGTTTTCCTTTCTACGTAAGCCCTTAAAGAATATTGAATTTCACTTTATCTTGTGTCCATTCACTGGATATGCCAGTCCACATTTATTAGCAACATCATTAACAATCAATTATTCACTTTCAAACTCTTTGCTCAGCTGAGGTGAAAGTTCATAGAACCATTAATACATCCCTGGCAAAAGCCAGCCAAAAACAAAATCTCATGAATCTTAGACCATGTTATATGTTAAACAAAAAGGAGAATCAAATGCTATAAATAACACTATAAAAGAAATCTAAATTCCCATAAATAAAATATTAATTTGATTGTCAACGTGGTTTGCACATCTTTACACACATATACACACACATTGCTAGAATCAGGAAAAGCCTGCTTTGTGTTTTAAACTATGCAACTTTATAACACTTCAAAAGAGAAATAAATAAAAGAGCATAAGGGAGCTTTTGCAGCCGTTATCTTTAGCTTTTCAAGTACTCCACATTACCACTACTATTTGGCAGCCTTCTTGGCAATAATCCTGACAATAACGGTATCTTCCAATGCAATGTTTGAACATAAACTTTACTTAAAAAGTACAAAAAACAAAGTTACAAGATTCACTTTTGGCTCAACTATGTGTATCGGTCAAAAAACTGTGTGGTCCTCAGGCTGCCTTACCTCGCCTGCAAGCTAAGTGGCTCTGTTGTCATTAGCAGAATGATTAGTCAATTCAAGTCAAATTTAATTATAAAGCCCATTTCATATGACAGCCATAGACTCAATGAGCTAAAAGCAAGCAAAACACATAATAAAACAGTGATACAACAATAAAGACAGCACAAGTCAAGTACCATAAAATCAAAAATAAAAACAAGGTAATAAAAACAGGAAAGATAAGGATTTCCAAAGCTTAAAACATAAGACTAGCTAAAGGCTTGAGAAAAAAAATGTTTTAAGTTTGCTTTTAAAGCTGGACAATGTTGAAACTAATCTGAGGTGTTGAGGAAGGGAATTCCAGAGAACTCGACCATAATGACTAAAGGAGCCAAAAGCTTATCTAGAATTGATTCTTTGTATGATCGGTATGAACAGCCTCCCCACCATCCTCCAAGGATTAAGTTGTGATGGATGGATGGATGGATGGATGGATGGATGGATGGATGGATGGATGGATGGAAATATGACAGGTATTTGTCTAAAGATAACAAAACAAATAAAAGAAGTACCAATTTAGATCGTCTTGATAATCAGTAGGAAAACCCTTACTTGCCTTATAGCAATAAAACCCATTCTTGTACCTGCTGATCTCATTTTTACATGTTTCCACTGGCATATGAAAGACTTATCTTTGGTGATGAGCTCCAAGTCCTTGAGGGTGGAAGGTCTCCTTGCCATCACCCTAATCTTTAGTTCCTTCTACAGATTCTCTGCAAAACTAAAACAATTAGTATGCCTTTCATCATCATTGCCAAATCTGAGGTCATTCAAATGAAAAAGAAGATTGCAGAAAGAATGTTTTCTCATTCTCATAGTGTTGAGTTACAGAGTTACCGTTGTTAGTTGAAGTTTAACGTTTCTGGAAGTCATCATACAGATTTGAAAGTCAGATTAAAAAAAAAGATTTAAAACAGATTAGTTAGTTTGTCTGCAAACAGATACAAAATCAGAGCTTGAAAACCCAATTGGGCACAGTTGAGACTTAGACGTTATATTTATAAATAAAATTATTTAAGATTATTTATTATTGTTTTGGGACACATTCCTAATATTTTGGTTGCTATTGTGAAACAACAACCAGTTTTATTAATGGCACTACTTTACAATAGTACAAATACTGAAATATAAACATGAAAGACATTGAGAACATTTTGGTACAATTCAAAGGCAAATTATTTAGCACAGTTCTTTGCTGTAAAGTCGTTGCAGTGGCATACATTGTATGCCAACATCTCCTGCACTGAACATCTGAACAAATTTCAAGTATTGCAATTTATATACAAGGAGAATAGAAATTGTCCTGTGGTACACCAATTTTACACCCTTGAAACATTACATTTGTTTATTAAACTTTTTTTTTTAATATGAATTAAAACAATTTAGTTTTTGTTAGGATAATTCTTGTTTTTTAAGTTGATGAAGAAGACCCCTCTTAAATTAGGATTTAAAAAGCTTTTGGTCAGGTATAACAATACTGTTTCAACAAGACAGCAGGATGCTGGATCTATTGAATATCCTGACCAAAGTCCAAAACATGTTTAATTGCAGAGGCAGATTTTTGTTTATCTTTTTGGATAAATAGTTTTTGGTCTACACTTGTATGTTGATTCAGAATCAATAGACATCAAGATGTAATTACCATTTTCTAATGAGAAATTTACTGCGTCTACTACTGGTTTTGTCAATATGTTATGGTTTTTTTTATTTATTAAAAAGGTATCTAACCTAAGCTTATCTTCAGCCTTGGACTTTCTTAGTTGAGTTATACTCTTAATTTATTGCCTTGGTGTTAGGCAAGGACTGTTTGAAAGAAGCTAATCCTAAAATCAACGCATGCACCAGGAACTGCAGGTGAAGAGCCATAAAAGGCTAAAAGGTGGTAGTTTTTCCTGTATAATATCAGGGGTATAGATATCTGACATTCAGGATCCAAAGAGAAACACATTACTACAGTCTGCCACTCTAAACTTGTATGCATTCATTTTGATATTTCCCTCAGAGGTTAGGTAAATCTGCTCGTAAGGATATGAACCCGAGGCAGAAATTATGCGGGCAAAAACACACAATGCCATCATTCTCTGTTTGTAGGTGTTGATTTAATACTATCAAAGGCCTCTTTCAGAAAATATTCAATGACATTTTCATAATATCTTACAGATTGTAGCATGGAGCAGGAGGGAAAATCTACAAACAAAGCAGAGCGCTATTTTCTGAAATAAGATGATCTTTGACAAGATCCCATCCTCAGTAGAGGTCAGATGTCTTGGGTATGAGGCGCTCTCTGCTGATTGGATTATTCTACTATTCAAGCAGAAGCTGTGCTTGGCACACAAATGCAAAGTGAGAAAATTCTATGTGTAAGGCTGGATGAGATGCTAATAGAAAAGAATTGCCCTCGGACAAATGCAAAGGGGAGGCAATGCACAGAAGATATTTTAAGACTGGGGGCAAAGCTGATGTATAATGCCATCTCAGCTCTACTGCTGTTAGGAGAAGATGAGACTCAGAGTGAGATTATCACAGAGCACAATCACTTTTTATTGAGGCAATCATAACAGCAGTAATCCCCCATAGTCAAACAATTCCAGTGTTGGCATGGTTGTAACTGGGCAGACGGCCTAGAGCAGCTATTGACCGGCATCTGTGGAAAGCTTCTGCCGTGCAATAACTCTTGCAGATCCTTTGTCTTACTCACTGCGACACACTAACTCAACCCTACCACAAATATTTAATCTAGCCAAAACCAATCGTGGGCACTCTAATCTGAAGGAAAATAGCCACCTTATTTTGCTCATGGAAGCAGAGCAGCCAAGAGACAAGTTCACCAAGAGACAAGTTGTTTCTCCCAGTAAATTAGCTTGTCAATCAAAGCACATTTCCAGGACTGTCTCATTTCCCTCCAGTGCTGATTAATGGCATGAAGTGTTTATCAATGTGCCATATGCTAAACACAATTAATTATCCTCATTTTCAAGATTCAGCAAAAAAAGTTACTGATCATGATCGTCCAAAAGCATGCACTGCAAAAGTGCTTGTTAGTATACTGAAGCAAATACACTTACAGTTTCCAAGCAGCAGTCAAGCAAGAAGGCCCTCCAGCTTGATCTGCATCACGGAAGAGGCAGACCAAAAAGGGTGGCCATTAATCAACTCATCCACAGCTAACAAGCTAAACTTATTTTTCTTTCTTGATTAGCAAATCCAAGCCTGGGGACTCACAGCTGGTGTGGATGCAGTTGCCCTAAGACTTTATGCAAAATCGCTTTGAAAACACTGCTAAGGATGGATTTATTCAAGAAATCTGCCAATTTTGGGTGTGTTTATCTCTTAATCACTGCAGTTAAAGAGTCATTTAGCAAACCGGTAAATTGTTGAAATGATTTTGTCTTTTTAATAAATTTCAACAAATGGGGAAACCAACGTTCCAAAATTGCAGTGTTTCTCTCTGCTCAGTCAAATGCCACTTCTAATTAGAAAAAGGCTTCCATTAATTTGGCAAGGAAATAATGTTTCCAATCACTTAACTAGGCACTCCACAACAATTCAAAGCTTTGACTTTGCAGATTAATAACATTAGAGCAGCAGGAATGTTTTTACATCAGATTATGGTGTCAGGGCATTTTTTGAATTTGATCTTGCTTCATTCACTTAACTGTATTACACAGAAATTAAATAGATGTGGACAGCTGTGCAATTTGCATAAATAAACCAAGAGTGGTAGAGCTCACAGCAATGCTACGGGTAATGCTACTTTAGCTGGCGAACCAGGGCTTCAGTGACTACTGATAGCCTGGCTGCCTTTTATCCCTGTGTCACTAACTTTAGCTTGGTAGTTGTGTGATGTTATCTGAGAGAGAGCTCCCCGGTGAGGCCAAAGAGAGATCATGAAAAGAGGTGCACACTGAAAAAGAAAAGCACGAAGCCCAAGTGAAAACCCTGAGCTGCAGAGTAGGAATGAACTGAAAAACGTTAATGTGCTACGCAATCCTAGTGTAATTATTGCACATATACTGCATCTGTATGTTAATTTGACCTTGTGATTAAATAAAACATAGTTTTCCCTCTGTAATCTTTGGCAAGTAGTCAAACAGTAATTGGTTGCATCAATGTCACCAGCACCGCTTAAGTGGTCATATAAAATCATCAATGCTTAGATATTATATATGGGTGGAGGATAATAAATTTAAACACAATTAAGTTAATTTATTTTAGCAATTCAACTAAAAGTGAAACTCATATTACATATATATAGATATATATATATATATATATATATATATATATATATATATATATATATATATATATATTATATATATATATATATATTAATTCAAGAGTTTTCTATAAATTGGTGATTATGACTTACAACTACTGAAAACACATAATTCAGTTTATCAGAAACTTACTATTTTACTTAAGAATAATTAACAAAGATTACTAATACAATCTATAGTAGTTACACTCAATACTTGGTCCAGGCAGTTTTTTCATGAATTACTGCATCATCGCTTTGTGTTATGAAGAGGATCAGTCTGTTGCAATGCAACGGGCTAAGCTCGGTGTCTTTAATAGCAACCTTTAATAGCCTACATTCTCCATGGAGTTTACGTCTGACAAGTTTGCTGGTGAACCAAGCATTTTCATACGCTGATCATTGAAGCAGTTATTAGTACTTTTGACAGTATGGGCAGGTCCCAAATCCCGTTGGAAACAAAATCATTATCTCCACAAAGCTTTTCAGCAGAAGGAAACAAGAAGTGCTCTATAACATCTTGGTGGAAGTCTGCACTGACTTTAGTATTTATGGAGCACAGTGGACCGACACCTGCAGATGACATGACTCTCGAAATCATCACTGACAGTGGAAGCATCATACTGGACCTCAAGCAACTAACGTTCTGTGCCTCTCCACTCTTCCTCCAGACTCCAGAACCGTGTTTTTCCAAATGTAATTCAGTTTACTCTAATCTAAAAAGAGGACTTTGAATCACTGTGTAACTGTCCAGTAATTTTCTTCCTCAGTCTAGGTAAGATGCTTCAGGAGTAGCCTAACAAGAGAAATAACACAGTTGTAGCCCATATCCTTTGTACGTCTGTTTGTGGTTTTTAATGAAGAACTGACTCCAGCTGCATTTACACTAAATTGGGCTTTGCTTCATGATCCTTTCAAGGCCACTGGTATCCCTGTTGCAATCTTTTCTACCACACTTTCTCCTTCCACTAAACTTTCCATTAATATGTTTGCATGAAATATATCACTGTACGTGTGATGAATCTATTTTTGAGATTCACTTTTTGAATTGAATTGCTGAAATAATGATAGTCTCATTTATTGAGATGCACTTGTAACTAATCAACCCTCTTTTTCTAAAAAGTTCCACGAACACTAATTAGCAGTGACTGTGGTTAGCTGTTTATCTGATGTTGACTGGTGACTAAAGCATTCATTCAACCCAGATTTTCAGTACAGTTCATCTCTCCCTCATTGCAGCTGTCATTCTCATTGTACATTATTTTTTGGTAACTCAAGGGATTAAAAGAATGCTTAACAATGCTTTTTCATTATTCATCACATAAGGAATCTACAACAACTATTCTTTATTGTAATAAACACATACCTTATAAATAAATATGTGTGCTTTATGCATCCATGAATGTATAATTCTTAATATGCTGTGCAAATATCAGTGCATAGCCTTTTCTCCTTAACAGATGTCTCCTCTTCCAGCCTGTCAGCAGTCAGAGTGTGCCAGTGGTTGTTCGGACTCTCTTATGTTCATCTTCGCTCCTCCACCTACGCCTCAGTGGCTGGGTGTGAACATAAATGTTTTTCTTTGTTTTTACTTTTCCCTTCAGTTATACGTTTTTGGAGAATTATTTTTAATAAAATAAGATGCTGAGGTACCTGACCTGGAGAAGTTGCTTTGTCTCGAGGGTCTTCAACATCCACATCCTTTTACTGAAACTAAAAATTTGGTCATTCATTGTCGACTATGCAGGACATTCTAGTGTGCTTTAGGCTTTTAATCTGACATAACTTTCTGAAGTTTTATAATAAGGTTTAATTACCTTAGGTAATATTAATGCTCCTAAATCACTCAGACTCATAACTGATCAAAATCAACCTGAAGAACGAATACTTTTTCTTACAAGATTTCAGCATAATTCCCTAGATTCTCAATCGCACAATATTTGCTCTTTGCTAAAACTAAATGTAACAAAACATAATCACCCATCAGACAAATATAAAACAAATTAAATTTTCACTTGTCCACTAATTTAGTATAGCCATAAATAAAACTGATTAAAAATCAAAGAGCTAATTGGGGCTTATTTTTTTCTCAGAAGCTAAAATGGAAAAGATTTTGTGATCTAATTCTGAATCCTAACACCTTACTTTGATCTAGGAAACAAAAGTTTGGAAAACAGATTAAATCAACTCTCGGGACCACCTTTGTGAACCACCACAGTGCAGCAACTCTGCAGTAAACAGATATATGCTGATATATATACATAGATGTATACTGATTCCTCTTTAGGGCCCAGTGAGGCACTGATAGTCACACATAAAACCAGAACGTCTGGCAAAGGTACTAGATGGATGTCGTATCACTGTTTTTTCCATGTGACGCACCTTTTAAAATGTTTGCTTCTAAACAGGCTCTAACGTTACATTATATTGATAATATGTAAGTTTCACAAGAGAAGCAACACTGGATTATATTGCTTTACATTGAAGCATGTAAAATGGAATAACCCTTACTTTGATTATCAGCTTTCTTTGAATATATTTTGTTGTACAACATGTTAATCTTAGGTGAGAAACAATTGCCCTTTTTATGCCATATACAATGCTGAAGAAACTGCAATGCAGGTTATTGAAAAATAAATCAATCCAAACTTATGATTTAAAAATGTAATGTGTTAGAATGATGCCAAGGCTAAAGCAACAAAAACATTGTTGAAGGGGATATACAAAGTGAGGAGAGTACTGGGACAAGTGTGAAAACTGCAGCAAGGACCAAGAATGAGTTTAATGGTAAAGTGTAACAACAGTTTCAGTTTGTTGTTGTCTAATTTTGGTAAACCTGTGCAAATGTAATGTGATGTGATGCGGTCTCAGTTTCATGTTCTTAACTGACAGGACTGACATCTGATGGGGTCTGGTTTAAGGTTTTCTGCATACCATTTTAGAGCTACTGTTGTCTTTTTATGATCTCACGCCTCCCCATTATTCTTAGATCTGGTACAGGTTGACTGTTCTCTGTAAAACCGTAAAAAATGGTCATTTAAGATGTGAAATATTCAGAAGAGCCTGTCTAGCACCCATGCCACATTTAAAGTGACTTAAATCCCCTTTCACCCCCCATTCTAAAGCTTGGTTAGACTCCCAAAATGCACTGAGTTGCTGCTACGTGATTGGCGGGGGTGGCAACTTAAGCACCCAGGCAATTGAACAGGTGTACCTAGTAATGTGGCCAGTGAGCTTACAAGAAATTACAATATATGATTTGTTACTAGTTAAATAACTGAGTTGTACAGGAGTATATTTTCATATATTGGGTCTGTTGTATTACGTGGTTGCAAATTGCTGTCTCGTGAATTCACTGTTGTTAGCTATTATTTCTTATTCAATTTGCATGTCAAATGACAGGAATTCCCCTTCCACTCCCCCTCAATTTAATAGCCTATTATTGTGGTTGCCATTGAAGAGATTGACACACATCTACACTCCCCCCTACTGAAAGGTTTGTAGTATACAGTAATTACAGCTCTTTTGTGTTAGAAAGTGTTGTAAACACTGCTGCATCAAACTAGATGATTCAATGTTTGTGCGATTGGAGCATTGTCAAAATCACTAGTCTCACATTTTCACATCTGTGGTTAGATTTCGTTTGTGTTTTGGGATATCAAACGCCTACCTGTGCAGTGGTGCATGTGGGGTCAGTTGTACACTGCTGTCTGCGTCTTAAATGAGCCACTTTACTGCTGCTTTTACAATGATAAAATGAGGACTCCAAAGGAGGCAGAGCAAAAACATGATGTTGATAAATTTATAATCAAATGGGGCTTAGCGTTGGGCGGAATAAACATGAAGCACATTATCTCATGATGAAGATGTTGGGTTGACTGTCTCTGAATACTGAAAGCTTTTTGCTAAGCAGAGGTTTAGAAGACTGGGTGGTGATTGCATTGTAAATTGAGAGGAGGGGGTTGGGGCAAACCGCTGGTAGGATAATAGCCTGTTATTTCGGGGGCCAAGAGAAAATTATTACGCCAACTCTGCATCCGTATCAAGGCTTGCTCTTTCGATTTTACTTTTTTATTTTCTCATTTCCAAAATGTTGGGCAGGGAGCCATCTGGAGAGAAATTACGTGGAGACGGCTGTCAAGTTTAATTCATCGCAGTCTGTCGTGGCTTAAAGAGATGCAATGGGAAAGGGAGTTGATTCATGAAACAGCAAAAACAGCAGCTTCATTTTGTTCTGTTCCTTGTCCTAACTACCCTTGGTACCTGCCTTATATCTGGAAATATGGAGTGACTTTAAACTACACTTCTACCTTGATGCTACAACAAAAAATTATTTGCCACCTTGTTTGTTTTGTTGTCAAGTATCTCATGCTTTGTTGCTCCGTTAAACCCTTGCTTAGACAGATTGTTTCCTCAGACCTCAATCAACCAATATACTCACTGAAATCTTGTCCACAGAGGCAACAAGCTGCCTTGGCTTTTACAACCACAGCCTGTTGCCCTATTAAAAAAAACATTCTGAACTTGGCTATAACTCAGGCTTCTGAGCATCTTCACATTGACCCATTGCTGCTTTGATTGGGCATTTCTGTCAAAAGAACCTGCCATCACTATGGAGGAGGTTTATGAGGCACAAACAGGAGCTGTGTTTATTTTTTTATGACAGGCTTACCAAATAAATGAGAAGAAAGAGAAAATGCAAGCAGAACCATCAATTCCACAACATGTTCGTGAAATGCTGTCCTGTACTTGCAGTCATTTTTTACAGGGATGTGTGCGTGTGTTGAAAATTTTCTCCTTTGTACTTCATCGATGTTTATTTAATGCAGCTCATTTAATTCATGCAAACATTATCATGCTCTGCTGGACGACATTGCACCTCTACTCGTTCGTATGAAAGGCTTCACTTGTATGTATTTTTGATTAATCTACCACACCACATCTCAGGGCATGCGGCCTGCCAATCTGCTGGAAATACTGTCTGGGATTTTGTTGCAAATCATGTTAGGAAGCTATAAAACCATGTAGAATCAGTCTGAAAGCATAAGACAGATTATGTGACAACTGCTTGACAGACTAACAATTCCTTCCCCCTTACGATTGCTATTATTTTTCATAGTTATTTGGCTTGCTGTGAAAGATGTCAAAATGTCTTACTTAACTTATTAATGACTAATTTGTGATAAGTGATACTACAAAGCATTCTCCATAAGCAAGACAAAAGAAAATATGAGTAAATGAAAATACGAGTAAATGAACCCTACCTGTTTTCAAATGTTTTTTTATGAACTAAACTGTAAATTGTTTGTTGTCAATCATAAACTTAAAAACTCAAATTTATTGTCTATAAGTTATAAATATATCACAGGTGCTCTTCACTGGCGATGAGGTTTAGAATATGACAAGCACAGCGTTGGTGTCTTGGCAGCTGGAATTCCAACCCATCATCTTCATGCAGCAGAGCTGCAGTGTCAATGTACTCCACATCTTCCTCAGGCACTCCAGTATCTCCTTCATCTTCAGACTGCGCTTCAGCTTCAACTCCCTCTTCATTGTTGTTTTCATCCTCCCCAAACACTCGAAAAGCCTTCACAAAGTTTGCAGTTTGCACCATTGTCAGTGGTTGTCCTCACAATCTTGCCTCTGATTTCGAATTCTGCGTGGATGTCATTCAACGCATTGGCCAAGAGATCAAAAGTGTGGGGTCCCCTCAGCTGTCGGCATGCCAAGGCTGCTGAACATCTCTCAAGATTATCCGGGTCGATCCAGTGTGCCGTAACGCCAATGAACCCTCGCCTTCTCACTGACCAGCAATCAGTAGTAGTAGCTACGTAGTCGACCCCCTTCATTGCTTCAATCAGCGCAGCCTTCATTTCATTAAAGCCATCTTCGATCTTGGATGTGAGCGTCACTCGTGACAGTATCTTGGCATTAGGGACAAGGTCCTTGATGAATTCTCTGAATGGCTCCTGCTCGACTACTGAGAAGGGCCGCAGCCCATGTACAACATATTTGACAATGGCCTTCTCAACACTCTTCTGAAGAGTCATGGCCAAGGTGTAAGTCAATGTGGCCTGCTTGCTGGCGGGGGTGGGTGGTCCACTGGCCCTTTTGCGCTTTGCTGTGGTCAATTCAATGTATTTCTGAACATAATGCGGATGCTTTCTCTGAAAGACCAAAAAAAATTAAATTGGACACAAATTGACCCACACCTACACATCAGTTACAAACACTAATTTCCTTAGGTTGCAACATAAATGCAAACAAAACACACTTAATCTAGTACAATGTTACTTAAGTAAACTGGTCGGTATTGAACATTGGCCATCATGTAAACGTAGCTATTGTGGCTACTGCAAGGTTGGCTAACCTTGGCTTTATTAAGACAGCAGAAGCACACACAAAGTTTGTTCCAGTTTTAAAGAGTAGCACATGTTAATGGTTTGTGGTTTTGAACTTGCATGCCTTTCCTATATTCGTTAAATTGAGTCTAAATTGCTATCGCTATGGCTTCCGTCCCCCCTTGAACAGAGGAGTCTAGGTAGCCTTCTACAGTCAACATTAGGCCTAAGCTAAATACACCACGTGTGGAACTGAAACAATGCCAAACAAAGTTAATTTATACAGGTAACGTTATGCACAAGATTTTACAATAGTGCCTAGTAGTGACCAAGCCATAGTTACTGAAACAGGAGGATTGTTACCTCGATGTGTTTCTTCAAGTTGGATGGGGAGTTTTTGCAAGATAGAATTTCCACATCTTTGGGCAGGCATAACATACACTTCATGACGTACGACGAATCTTTAACACCCACGAAAGAGTATATTGTGTTTAAATAAGGCCATGGGCTCTCATCACCAGCTGGTGGTTCCCCTGGAGCCGTGTCCGAAGTAGTTGCAGTCGTGGTGGTCTCCGTCTCATCCTCCATGTGGCTGCTGCTGATTGCGAGACTTGCTTTGTGTTTAATGGGAGAAGCGAAACAGGTGTATCCTATTGGTGGTGATGAACAAGCCCAGGCAAGTAGGCTACCGACTTTGTTGCAGTCAATCAGTAGGTGGGGTCAAAACACTTGCGTTTTTCTCTCTCGCTTTTTTGTAACAAGTAACTAAACCACACATTGAAAATGTATCGGAGTAAAAGTATGCAATTAAGTTTGGAAATATAGTGTAAAAGGGAAAGTTATCAAAAACGTTCATACTCGAGGAAAGTATGAAGTACTCCAAAATATACTTAAGTAAAGTAGCGAAGTGTTTTTACTTCGTTACTATACAACACTGGAACATACCATCCCCAACATGAAACAGTGAAGGCAGAAAAATGCTGTGGGAATCCTTTTCTTTAGCAAGGATGGGGAAGCTGGTCAGAGTTGATGGAAAGACGGATGGTGCTACAGGGTAATCCTGGAAGAAAACCTGTTAGAGTTTGCAAAGACTTGAGACTGATAAACCTAAGTCTAACTGAGAATCTGTGGCAAGACTTGAACATGTATGTTAACAGGCCCTGTCCTTCAAATCTGACTGACCTTCAGCTATTTTGCAAAGAATAATGGGCATAAAGTTCTGTCTAGAAGTTGTGGTTTAATAAAGCACTGACTCAATGTGATTCAGATTTTTTGATTACAAATTTTGACCCATGAAAAGTTTGAAAACCATTTACCCTTTCCTGCAACCCTGTTTCTTCAACTTCATAATGTGTGACTTCTTGTGCGACTTTACATTGGTCTGTTAAGTGAAACCTCAGTGTACTGATGGTTATGGTTGTAGTGTGAAAATATTTAATCGGTATGAATACTTTTGCAAGGCACTGTATTTTGATCGTGCTTTCTAAATGTGCAAGGAAATGTCATGGAGTGCTTTCCAAAAAAATTAGACAATACCCTGTCAAGAAGGTTAATTTGAAGGGCCATTGTACCATCCATGGAAAATTACTTTAGTGATACCCCCTCCTGTTTAAATTAAGGAATATACAAAAAACAATCAATTGTACTTTTCAGAACTGACGAAAACTACCTAAAATCATCTTTTTAGTTCCAAAAGGACAAAATAATGTGAGCACAAAATAATAAATCAGCATGTCCTCAGCAGGTCTAAACATAAGTAAAGAGTCGATCAGACAAACAGCAAAACATGAGACAGAGGGTTGTTTATGCAGTATAATATAGCATGTCATTACCCTAATTATTTATTTAATGCAAACAAATAAAAAATGCAGAAGCAGCATGTGAAAGTACACACTCAGTGCTTGAGAGGGTTAGTAGCTGCCAGGTGCTGATAATCAGTGTGTCAAATATTCTTCATCAACTGATCATTAGCATGTGTGTGCTGCTCATTATTAACTGATGCTCATATAGAATGGCTTGCATGGATTACATGCTTTATGTTCTGAAGAAAAAAAGGAAACTTTTGTGGACCAAACTGGTGTGAATATTTCAGAACATTTTGATTAAATAAGATTTTCACGCAAAACCATCTCTGGTTCACAACGAATGGGCAAAATAAATGAAAAAAATCCAGTTAGCAGCATGTGTGAAGAAAACGCATTGTTTATGTCAGAGTTCAAAGGGGAATGGGCAGACTGGTTTGAGATGAAGGCAACAGTAGCTCAAATAACCACTTGTTGCAACCAATGAATGGTAAATACATTATTGTACAACCTGCTGCTCCTTAAAGCAGGGCTCTAGCAACAGAAGACCACACCAGGCCCCACTCCTGTCAGCTATTAACAGGAACCTGATGCTAGAATCTGCGGAGGCTCAACTAAACTTGAAAATTAAAGTTTGGAAAAAACATTGCCAGGTCTTGATGATAATACGTTGATTCTTGATGAGTCTCAATTTCAGCTGCAACATTCAGATAGTAGGGTCAGAATTTGTCATAAACAGCAAGAAAACATGGATTCAACTGCCTTGTATCTATGGTTCAGTTGTGTAATTTTGTGGGGGATATTTTCTTGGGACACTCTGGGCCCCTGCACAGCAACTAGACATCATTTAAACAGCACAAACTACCCAAATATTGTTGTTCATTAAGACTGCACAATGTATCACAAATGTATTGTTATCGCGACATTCCTGTACACAGTATGTATATCACAAACAACTGCCTCAACTGCAACAAATGTAAGTAATTTGTTGCAGTACTTGCAAATGTAATTATGCAAGTACCAAGCATTCAGGGTTTTTATGCTAGTAAAATATATCTGGTGATGCTTGTTGTTTATTGCAGCAGAAATTTGTTTAGGAGGACATTGTGATGTTTTGGTAAAGTCATTAATAAACTTCATCCAAAAAGCCAAACAGCAGATGTAAGATAGACTACACATTATCAGGGGTCTATTCTTGCATTAAACCCAAAGCTCAAACACATTGACAGTTAAGTTCTGTGTTTATTCATCAGAAGTCATATCACAATTGCAACATTCACTAACATGTGGCATGTTTTCCTGATATTGTTAATGACCACAGTGTTTCCTATGGCTACCTCCAGCTGGATAATGCACCATATCACAAAGCTCAGATCATCTCAAGCCAACTGAGATAAAAGCTTGTATCTTTCTCTTTCTGTTGTCTGTCATTGTAGCCGACAATTCCCCCACCGCACAAACATTTCAATACAACACATTCGATCTATATAGTGCCAAGTCACAGCAAATGTCGAATAAGAGAAACAGGTCCAGTAAATACCCAGTTGTATACCATCCAGTTCAGTCAAAATGAATTCAGTTTAACTGAGTTTAGTCTTGCACAGTCCAATGCAAGATTCAGATTCAGATACAAAGCCAAATTCAGATACATTCCAATTGAGTTGATTATTACAGGTCAAAATGCAAATAAATAAAAAAATACTCAAATATTTGCAAATAATATGGTAAAAAAACCATTATTGGCTGTTCCAAAGGCAAAGAGGCAATTTATATTTCTATCTGTCGGTTGGTACTGTACTTGGTTGGCAGTTTTTCCCGTTGTCCGCAAGTCACACACACCTCCAGAAGCTGAAAAGCATCCGTCAACTGATTTCAGAATAGATAGCTAGAAATAAGTTGCCACCTTCAGTGCCAAATATGGGGGGGTGCAATTACCTCTTACCAATAATTAATGCAGTCTCAATAAACTACTATATTGTGTGCTACTTTGGTGCAAATTTGACCTGGTGATTTTTTCTCTTCCAACTGGCGCTTGCCATGTCATCACTTGCTAGCCTGTATTTAGTGTAGAATTACAATAACAGGTTTTCTTGTTAAACACTCAGATTTACACCACAGCGATATGTTTTGTTTCAGCTTAAAAGGCAAAAATATGTATTTTTTTCTTTTTCTTTGGTAGGCATCAGTTTTATTGGTCAATGTTGAGTCCTACTACTCTCTAACAGAGGCACAGAGGAAAAATAAGACATTATAACCTTGCCAGTTGAATTAAAGTCCATTAGGCAGATTCATTGTTCTCTCAGAATGCATATTTGAGGCAAACATCCATTTCACGTGTCCAATGAGTCATACTTTATTAAATTCAATGTGTTGAAGATAGAGGGGGTATTTTATTAAGCTGTGCAAGTATATGAATTAATTAAAGTCCCATTTTTTAATTCAATATAAATGTCAGACTCTTTGTGTGGCAGGATATTGAAATCAATCACGTTTTCATATTACGTGATCCACTGCCGCTGACATGGGTCTGCACATCTGTGTCTCATATTGGCTGCTCACGTATGAGGGGTCTAAGCGCTCAAGTGTGTCTTACCTGAGCTAGAGCTACATTTGCACACGCTACACAGTAGAGAAACTCAGCAGTGATGTTGAAAAAAAAACTCCTAAATTCATTGTACGTAACTGAAATAAAAAAAACAAATCAATTTTGGGGAAGATAGACAGAAATCAGTTGATTTTATTGTGATCTTTCAAGTTCATTTTAACAGTCCTGTGAAAAAGAATTTGCCCCCTTGTGCCACTTCAGGCCCAATGGAGGGTTTTCAAGCATTAACAGTCTATTTAAGGTCAACCCACGGGACTTTAATTGGATTTAAATCTCTACTTTTAGTAGGCGTCATTCTTAGGTGCTGGTGTGCTTCAGATTTTTGTACTGCTAGACCTAAGTGGACTTGAGTCTGAGGTCACAGTCTGATGGCCAGACATTCTCCATCAGTGTTTTCTAGTAGAGAACAGGAAGCATGGTTATATGAACTACAAGAAGTCATCCCGACCCTGAAGCACCAAAGCAGCCCCCAATCATCACACTAACTCCACCATGTTTGACCGTTGCTTTGTTGTTCTTTTTCAGTAAAAGTGTTAGCTGTCCACCAAAAGTATCATGATGCATTTCTGTCAAAGAAGTTTGACTTTTGTCTTATCCTTCAACTGAATATTTTTTGAAAAGTCTTGGGGACTATTAAGTTCTTTATTGCTTTTTTTTAAATAAGAGGAGCGCTTTTGTGTTGTGTTTTGTCAGCAGTACTTTTCACCTTGGAACTCGACTGAGTGCTGTTGTTCTGGGTTATTTTGTGTCCTTCCAGATAAATCATCAATAAACCTTTGGAGTAGTTTGGCAATATTTGTCTGCAATATCAACATATCTAAGAGAATTGTGTGTTATGCAGATATTTACTACAAATAGCTTATGAAAGTCCTGTGTTTTTTCATCGAGAAGATTTTGAATTTTGGGTAAAAGATGCAAGTTCAGGAGAAAACATTTGTTTTGCATTATATCAGTATTTTTGTAAATAGGTAATAATGCTCTTGTTAGGGCAACTTTTCATTTGCTGCCCTCTGCTGAAGAACTATAGCTCAAAGCTAGTCACAGTAGACAGGAGTGCCAAAGCAACACCTAAACAATGGTCCCACCATGTCATTTTAGCATATAATATCCTCCAGCACATAACACTGTACTCACATGTGAATATGTATAGCTGGGGGGGGTTCTAAAGTAAGATAATATTTAATATGTTAATTCTACAGCAAGATTGTTATGTCATACATTTTCTTTATTACGCTTTGTCAAGAGGACAGTCAACATGATTAAAAAGGGACCATAACTATCACTGAGTTGTATTAGTGATAATGGGAACAATATTTTGGTTAGCAACGAACCATGTTGTCCTTTATTCCTCCCTGACTCTGCCGAAATCATTATCCAATGGTTCAGTTGCAAAGTTGCAGGTAGTAATCATGAACCAATTTATATTTTAATGAGCCTGACATTAGATGGAAGTGTTGAAAGGGCCGTGCTCCACGATGCCAAGCAAAGGAAAATTTCGACTCTTATTAAAGGAGGTAGAAAATCAGCTGACTATGATTTGTGGTAATTGGCAAGACGTTCTGCCTCAGTGTGCAATACACATCCTGTTCAGTCACACTGTGTGCCTCCAATTCAAAAAGAAGCAAAAAAAGCATAATTATGTTTATTACTTTTGCTCGCGCAAAGTGAGTACAATCGATCGCAACTGGATGGCTTCAGTCTCACAATATATGACACTGCATAATGAAACTTCTAATTATTTTTGCTGACTGATCTAGGGAGAGTAGTAACATTCACATAATGAGCGACGCTTGTGCCCTTCCCGGTTCAGCTGTTACATGAAGGCTTCCTCACAGTTACAGCAGGCTGGTAAAAACGAGAGCTGGACTGAGCATGCAACACCCATAAAAAAATACTACTTATGCTTTTTCCTGAGGCAAAAACATTGCTGATTTTATTAACTTAGCCAAAAAGTTAACATTAATTAACTTCATTTATGGGGGAAAATTTTGACAACATATTCAACAATCATCTCAATATCTCAATCTCAAAGCAATGATGCTGTTTACAGGCAAATGAATAATAAAACAGATAAATTATGAGTGGACTATTATAAGCAATTCGTTTGTCTGTATAGTATTTGCTTAATGGTGATTAAAAAAAGCTCATTTTAAGTTGAATATAAAGTGCTAGGCACATTTATTGAAACACCTGATAAATGTGTAAAACCCTGAAAATACATTAATCTTATATTAAAGCATAATTAACAAGTTACATGTAAATGATATAATTTTATTACAAAATAGGAGTAACACCAATGAATATAAAACCGCATGTCATAAACTTTTTCTTTACAGTTGTTGTGATTATTAATCTGACAATATTATTTAAAATGTAATATTAATATTTTAATATTTTATCAAATAATATTTCGGTCTGTTAAGGGTTGTCCTGTAAATACCAGCCCAGTAAGGCGATGGTATTAGGACAAAGTTGAAAGGTGTGAGCCAAGCTCTGACATTATTGAACAGCATAAACTCTGCACACACATGGAATGAATTCACACAATTTCTTAAAATACAAGAATTTATTAACAAAAATAAGTCAACTCAAAGTCAAACATATTTCTGTCAACAAACTCTTTACTATGCTAAAACAATCCAACTAAACTACCAAGCAGAATTAAAGAATAACGAAGACTAATGGGTTATGTACAATATGAACAAGTTGATTAAAGATGGTTGAAACCATGACCAAAAGAGTGATGCAACATTATCATGCAATGTTATTTATGTCTGAGAACCAAGGATTATCTTGAAGAATCTGGAAATGAAGTTAAGTTAGTCTTGGAACCAACTTAGACAATATTTAGCAAACGTTTAGACAACCATTCACAATGCAAGATCAGATAAAACATTTTATCAAAATGTTTTCAAGAATGATCTGCTGAATAAAACCAACCTTCTGGATGAATAATTTCTCAATGGTGTCTAATTAGTTGCCTTTATTTATTAAAATAATATTTGAAGAAATATTATTAAGGGAATATTTGGAAAAGAGCCAAATCTTTCTGGAGAAATGGGGCTTAATGGTGTTTACTTAGTTATCAGATTTAGTAAAATAATGTTTAGAGACTATTATTCACTAACTTGAAAATAACAACCGTTCTGTTAAATATTCTGTATTAAGCACGTGTTCTAAAGCTGTTTGCAGTTAAGCTAACAAAGGAGACCGATAGCTTAGCTTAGCACCAGAACCAAAACACATACCTTTAAAATACCAGGGCCAATAAAAGGGTTAAAATGCATAAGCGCAGACGGCGCGTTATGAGCAACCTTCTGTGTTTAAAATCACCCTTTAAATAAAGTTTGTCTTAACTTTAAAAACACAAACACGGAACACAAAGCTGATCACGTGTGTTTCAGATAGCCTGCTAGCACTAAGATAGCAGTTTCACACAAACAAAACCAAACTTCATAAAATGAAAAACGTTTAGATCATTTCATCCTAACTGTTATTCTGCCCAAACCTAACTTCTGACCATGTTGAGGAAAAGATGTCCGGGGCGGCGAAGTTTGAAGAAACGTCCACAGTCAACAAGCAGTTAGCCTTCGGCTAACCTAATGAAGCTGTGGGTGTGGGGTCCGTTCTGTCGGCCGGACAAAACTGCACGTTACCGGTGATGCGACGTTGTCCTTCTCTCAGGCAAGGAAAACCGCTTCACTCGGGTTGTGGAGACCGCATCTCTGCTGGGGACTTTTCTCGAACACCGTGTGCTTCTGCAGGGCTCGGAGAGAAAGTCAACAATGCCGGTGCCTTAATTCCCGTTCGTGAATGAATACCGGATACACAAACAGCAATTCATTCAATACTCAACTTTTGCATGTGATCGGTGATCATATGAGACTCTTGGATCCAGTTTGAAGAGTTAAGTCTTTTTGCCAGCAAAAAGCCTTCAGCGCGCTGTATCTGCTCCTTGTCCAATGGTCAACCGGCTTGGAGAGGTCGGCTTGTGGGAGAGGGGGTGCTTTTATACAGCCAGTGGCATCATGGGAAGTCTTCTGTTACCCCCCCTTTTCCCCTTCTGAAGTTGTGCTGAAAGTCTGTTAAATGCAATTTATTTTGAAAACTCCAAAAGAGTTTGTACCGGAGTTTTAATGTTGCAATCCATGGCTTAGGGTCCCAACACAGTGAAACACGAGTACAAGAGTACAAGTTACAAGAGTATGAGTAGGACATGTTTCACCCAAAGTAAATGTTGGAGCATCTCTTTGCACTTTTCTGACAGCAAAAACAATAAAGCAAATTATATTTTCCAGACAAATATAACATTCAAGTCTGTGTGAGTGGCCTTGCAGTGAGAACGTCCTCGGCTTGATTACCCGGCCTAGGGTCTTTTTGCATGGAGTTTGCATTTTCCTCCCATGCATGATTGTTATCCTCCCAGTGATTACCTTGGATATATTATCTCATATGACCAAGCCACACTGTTCTAGTTGAGGTCCCAGGAGAATTTAGCAAACTCCACCTGTTACGTTTTTGATGGAAGGATAGAGAAGTTTTTTTCCCTAGACATGTAAACAGCATTTCATGACATTTATGGAGACTTAACTGAAAGTGAGCCTAGGAGATTTTTTTATCCCACCTACCTTTCTGCCTACAGTGTGTGGTGGTAAGATAGCAATTGTTCTTCACCAAGCCTTATAGTCACTACCTAAAATAAATTGGCCTGTGCCTTATGTTTTATTTATACCAATATATTTCAAGGAAACAGAAAGTCACGAATTAGAAAAAACCTAATGAACTTAAAATAGTAAAATGCAGTGGATAAATAAAAACAAATCCAGTTTCATTTATTTTTTAAGGATTAGGGTAAGGGTACAAACAGTTTTGGCACTAGAGATTGTGTGAAAAACAATTATTTCTTGACATTGAATTTTTTTCTCCTCTGAGTAAACATACTCAAATTAAAGGCAGGGTTTTTCTTCATTTTGTAGTGTGAGATTATTATATTCCAATGCAAGATTAATGTATTTTAAGACATTTTAAACATTTATACAGGGTGCCAATAAATGTGGCCAGCCCTCTTCACACCACTTAACGTACACCTTTTGTTTTACTGTATGAGTGTGTATGCTTGTTCACAGGCAGGGTTTGAACTGAGCCATCAGCACCAGCAGTTGCATCTGCTTGTTAGCAGCCACAACAAGTCAAAATGTCTGCTGTGATAAAGATACACAGCAGATTGGTCCAATTAACCAGCTTGAATGAAAACATCTGTGTTTCACTTCACTTTTTCTGGCATTTCTGGATTAAAAATCTTTCAACCTGTCGGACTCTAGCAACCCTAATGAAACTAACCAAAAACTATTGATGTGCACCAGCAATGTGTGTCTGTGTGTTTGTTTGTTTTTGTGTGTCTGTAGAGACCACATCCAAAAGTTCATTACACGAATACACCTTCTCCCTCAGCCAATTTTACATTTTGCTCACCAAACTAAGTCTGTGAGACGAAAATTGTCCTGAGCATAAGTTGCAAAAACATATTGGCTCAAATAGCTAACACTGTGCTTCGTTACCTGTGAGAAATAACAGAATTAGCTGAGTTGGTAAGAACTATGAGACTGTGAGAGAAGTGTGTTTCAACAACAAAAAAATGATGGTTGAAGAAAGGTGAGTGGGCCAGCTTTATATGGAAGATAATAAATAATAATAATATTGAATAAGCTTTAAAATATGAATTAGCAATTAAACAGTTGCCCCATACTAATGTCAGATAAAGTGTATTTTAGGCCTTTCTAAATATTTTTTCTGCTTATCATTTATTTACCTTTCTCTTTCTTGGATTTGTTGAAAGATCATTAAGCAAACTTGCTGCAAACAAATATGCCTAAAATTATTAGAAATCTGGATAACTAATTAGCTCTATGGATTTGTGGATTTAGGAATTTTATGCATTTAAATAATCCGATTCTATAGCAGATATCAAATGTTCAATCGGGATGTGTCGACAACAGCCGTTGTGCTAATTTTGGAAAGGTTGGAACTGGGCTGAACTGCCCAACATTTGCTATTTGATGGACACTTTTCATTCTAAAATGTCTCTCAGTACCAATAGTCACATTATCCCTGTATTATCATTCTGCCATAGTGGTCTGCAACCCAATTTAATCCACTGCTATGTGATCGACAGCTTGTCTGACAACATATGAAGGAAAATCTCTGCTGCTTCCTGCAGTTAAAGGCCATTATTACTCACATTAATACCTACATAATTACCAACTGTTTCTGAAGGCCAGCTCTGATTAGTTAAAAACCCAAAAGCAATTAGTAAAGTTCTAAAGGGCTTATATCAGTATTTTTACAACTTTTGTGTGTTCCGACGTGTACTCAGCGTAGTTACATTAATTTCCATGTCTAAAATTGAGGAATATGTAAAAACCGCAAAAGAAAAAAAGGAGCACAAGGCAGCTGATAACCCAGTCAAACGTTTCTAAAGAATGATGACAATACTCTTTGAACGCAAACCCAGGCATCAGCGCACAGCAGAAGGGTCACCTAAGAGAAAGCTTTCAATTCATAAAGTGAAAATGTATGTAGTGATTGACCTAGTGAGAAGGAAGTCAGGATAAATTTTGTCTGAGAGTAGTAGCTTGGAGACTGAACAAATCGCCACCACAGGGATTTATAAGTTGTCTGTAGTGCAGCCAATCTGTCTGTAATTCACCAAAGTTGGAAATCTGAACAGCTGTGTTATTGGAGTACTTTATGTTAGTAAGAGCAAGTCTCACATTTATACAATCAGCCCTTGCTTTACCTGTAAGGGTTTACCTGTGATAGTTTTCTCACAACAAAATGTTGTTTGACCATAAAAGTGAAAAAAACAACTGCATTTACGGTCAGGCGTTTTTTGCTATATTAGGCTCAGACACAAAAAAATGCTACAGCTAATTATCAGTTCATAAAAGACATTTTCTTACCTATTAAACTTTAGGTTCACAAACAACACCCAGAGTCACGTCAGTGGTCTGGCTGTTGACTTCCTCCTTGAGCTACAGGGGTTGGACAATGAAACTGAAACACCTGGTTTTAGACCACAATAATTTATTAGTATGGTGTATGGCCTCCTTTTGTGGCCAATACAGCGTTAATTCGTCTTGGGAATGACATATACAAGTCCTGCACAGTGGTCAGAGGGATTTTAAGCCATTCTTCTTGCAGGATAGTGGCCAGGTCACTGCGTGATACTGGTGGAGGAAAACGTTTCCTGACTCGCTCCTCCAAAACACCCCAAAGTGGCTCAATAATATTTAGATCTGGTGACTGTGCAGGCCATGGGAGATGTTCAACTTCACTTTCATGTTCATCAAACCAATCTTTCACCAGTTTTGCTGTGTGTATTGGTGCATTGTCATCCTGATACACGGCACCGCCTTCAGGATACAATGTTTGAAACATTGGATGCACATGGTCCTCAAGAATGGTTCGGTTGGTTTTTGTAGCAAAAGCAGTCACTTCATTCTTTTCTGTGTAGTCCATAATCTTCCACACATTTGTTTGACATATTTGCATTTCAAGTTGGTGAAGTTAAAGACAACATTTCATATGGAAGGTCCTTGTTGTTTTAGTAGATGTCATTCAAAGGGATTTTTGTTCCAGAAAACTGTTTTAAAATTTTGTTTCTGTTTTGAAAAGCAATGGAAAGGCCAAATGGGATTTGTTTACCTTTCATACTTTCAAGAGTTTATTGTTTTTGCAAAACTAAAATATTTAAAGTCTTACAGGGTTGTCTCATGTTCTATCACTGTAGACAGTGATCAGTCTCCTCTTAGCTTAAGGAATTAAATATTATTCCTGATGTTAAACCAAACTGGAATTTTTGTTACATACTGTATATATTTGCAAATGTTTTGGAGATATCAGAGTTATTGAGATTTAAGTTATTTAATTTTAATATTATTCATCTTTATTATGAGATAATTAGCAAAAATCAATTAAATGTGATAATAATTAATTCATTCTTCACCAAAAAGATCAGTGGAAGCAAACCTATAAACCAACATAAGAAATATGCTCTCATACTGAAATGGTCCAATGTCACGTCTATGTCATTTCATATTTATAATGTTCATTATTGATAATATTGATTGTTTTATCATGTTCATTAGTATTGAATTACATAGTGTACATGTAATTATTGCTTTGAACATTTAAATGATGTTCTTTAAAACATGTCCTGTTACACCCAGTATTTACAACTAATTTATTTTTCCAATGTTGTGTTTCATCTCCACTTCTACCACTAATGGGATTTTTCCCATTATATGCCCTATGCATATCTACTCTGCAGGGTTGTTTATCCTCTCTACGTGAAGAAGTCTTAAACGACCCACAAACAGATCCCCTTTGTGTGAATTTGTTTATTTGAAAATATTACACAGACTTAGCATTTTATCCAAAAGCAACATTTTTTAAATACAAAGGGATTATTGCACTTAATTGTTCTGTATGTTGTTCGTAAAAAATGGGGTTCTACATAATCTAGGACTACAGAAATAGAGCTCAACTCCTAAAAATTGGGAAGAAAGGTCAATTTTTAAATCTAAGTTCTGTCAAATAAACATTATTTTTAAACAAGCAAACAGTGAAAACCATGTACACAAGACAATTATACACATTTAACACTGTAATATTACATAAATGTTTACGACAGTGCTTTCTCTAGTTGTAATGTTGGTGTTTCTGATGAGGCTCTTAATATTGGCCTTAGTATTTCTAATAAATAAAATCAATAAAATTTCTCCTTTAGAGTCCAGTGTGGCCTGTGTCAAGTTGGTGAAAAATTTAGGGTAATACATTGTGCCATTAGTACACAATTGCTTCACAAAAATTAGAATATCCTTAAATAATTTAAGCAATTAAATAAAAGAAGTTAATGTCATATATTTAATAAATTCACTAAACAGAGGGATATATTTCAAGAGTTTTACACAGAAATGTTTTATTTCCATTGTATGACCTATATAATCATGACAGCCAATCAATGATGCCCTCTACTAAGAGTACAAGCCACAAAACATTATTGCTAAAGAAGCTTGCTTTTAACAGACTGCTGTATACAATCATAATGGGAAGTTGAGTGAAAGGAAAAAGTGTGGAAGAAACAGGTCATTCCCTGTGTTGAAAAGCCTTTTGTATATCCTAATTTAAATTTCCAGCAAGACTTTGCACCCGCCCACACTCCAAGAAACACTAGATAAAATGATCATGGCATCACTGTGCTTGACTGGCCTGAACACTCAGCTGGCTATAACCCCATAGCGAATCCATGGAATATTACCAACAGAAGGATAAGAGACACCAGGTTCAACAATGCAGACAAGCTGACGGACGCTATTAAAGCATCCTGGGCTTCCCTAATGCCTCAGCTGTGCCACAGAATGATTAGCACTTCAATGATGCTGTAATTCATGCAAAAGGAGCCCCAACCAAGCATTTAGTGCATATACTATTTACCTCATGGACATACCTTTCCGTAGGATGACATTTCTTTAATAAAAAATCTTTTTTTATTGAAATCTTGTAATACTTAAATTATATGAGATGCTTAACTCTGGGTTTTCATTCGGGGCAAGCCCTAATCATCAGAGTTATTAGGAACCTATGTGAGTTTCCCTTTTGAACTTAGTCATTGAAATAAATTAACTCCTAAATTATGTTCTAAATTATTGAAATGAACACGTATACATACATAGTCTTTATGATATGCATTTTTTAAATAAGTAGGTACTGTACATGTGACTGTACATAAAAACAGAAATATCTCTTTAAGGTCTGCTCAGTCAATTTTCTCACAAATGTCAACAGATCAGAGAATTTATGATTCAGCAATTCCATTCATTGTACCAGACTTTACAGGATGGCCTCATGCTGTCATAATACTAGTACTATAAATTTATTTACTGATAGAACTGAAGACCTTTGACTATTTCACCTACAGATAAAATGACAACTTGATTTTAATGAACACGCACAGACTATTTTTAATTTTTTTAAGCAAACTTAAAGAGCAACCCTGTCTAAGGTTTTCTTACAATATTAACAATGTAACAATGTTCTTGCCTGAAAGCATTTTACTTTGAAGCTCTGCTTTTTGTCGCCTTCATTACTGGGCCAAAAAAAAATGGCTCCATTTAAAAAGTAGCAAGAAAGAGGGTTCATTATAAAATCATCCACTGTCATTAGCATAATGTTTCATGGAGGGATATGTGCTTTATATTCTCTAACCTTCTATTGCAGCTACTGTGGTTTTCATTATTTAAAGAGGCTATGGAAAATTAAATGGAGAATGATTGCCAAGGTGAACAGTTAATTTAATAAAATATAATTTTCCCAATGTTTTATTCAGTACTACTGTATAATTAATTAAATCACTGGCAATTTATTGTGGAGCAGCAACACAGGTTGTCAAGACTAAATAAGATAATGACAGGGAAAGCTGTGCTAAAATGTTAATTTCATTCTTACTGTACTCATTCAAATTTTTGCTTAGACAAGAGAGAGCAAATTTAATTGCACCTTCACTCACCTCATCTGACGACTAATAATGCCCCCTTACATTTCCTATATTGATTTTGGTCTAAGTTGCCTTCAGCGAGGCCTTAAAGCCAGCTATTCGCTGCAGGCAGCTGGATAGGCCAAGGGCCAGGGGCCATCCTCACTATGGCCCCGGGGCTAATGACTTTAGGCACAAACGGAGGGATAAAAACTTGGCTCTTGCATTAGTTTTTATAGTAGACAGCTCAGAGCTCTATGTATGGGAGAAGAAGAATCTGTAAGAATTGATGGCCCATGAGATGTTTCTTTTCAACCCAAACTACTCACCTTCTACCGCGTCCAACTGCCTGACACTGAAAGCACCTTGTATGAGTGTAACTTTATGTGTACACTGATTTTTATGCATTTTTCGTGTTCTGCTGAAGCTTGTCCTCCACACATGCATGCATAAGCTGACACACAGACAGTAGAAGAGAGATAGACATGATCAGAACCAGTTCCAAACTCTCACATTTTAACAGGTGAAAAGAAAAGTATGTTGCAGAACTGCATATGTATTATACCCCTGCAAATTCTGTAGGTTGAATCCTGCAAAGTTATTTATATATTTTAAACTCTAGTGTGAAATGTTTCGGGTTTTTTTTTTTTTGGTTTCTCCAAAAATTTTCACTATCAACTCGATCATGCAGACATGAACTAAACATATCAAAAAACACATTTAATCAGCAGCAGGACATCTGCTGGAGCATTTACCTAAAGGCATTTATCTTCATACATTATAAAAATGTATAGTAAATATACACCAGTGGGTTGGGTGTAAAAAGGAAAGTGCCTTGATTGGCTTCTGGATATGAATTTAAGGGCATTATACTTTTGCTTTACTTTCATATCAACATGTTCAACATTTTTAGTTTTCAGTCAATGCCTAGTGTAATAAATGTGGTAGAGTAACTTGGAAAACAGTTTCTTTTTCCTCTTTTTCCTTTTTCCAGGGTTGTTGTTACAACAACAGCCATGACACTGACAATTCATATACCAACAACTTGTTTTCAGTCACTGGAAATGTTATTTTGACTTTTATTTCACAGATTTTGTCCAAAATTGTGAAAAATTTAAAAAATCAACCTCAAGGGGCACTTAGATTATAAAACACATTAAAGAACATCTCTGTTTAAAATCAATGACTAACTTTTTTCTTTCTTGTTTCTCTTTCTCGTTTCTTTCTATGTGCTGTTTATGTTGGAAATTGACAGGTAAGCAAATCTTATTCTAACATTTACTTTTGCCCTAAAATGTTTTGTTAGTATCAACTACAGCCCAACAACCTAATTTTAGGTTCAACACGTAATTCTCCCAGCACATTAAATTGCCACACGTAGACAAGCATTGCTTAAAAAGTGAAGCGGAACAAAGCTGGCCACGAGTAGATAGTTTAGTAGCTTATTATTAGAGAAGGTCTTTTTCATACAAGAAACTGATGATTTCAGAGCCTGGAGGCACGCTGGAGTTGGCTGACTTGGAAACAGCAACAAGCTGAATATTGATTTCAGAGGAAAAATAAAGCAAATTTCAGATGACTTCCACAAGGTTGCTTGTTCACAGAGAAAGCGAGTAATAGACATGCAAAATACATCCCTATGCACAGTGCAGCACAGCAGAAAACATTTCAGCAGAGCTTGCATACTTGCATTTGTTTGAAGATGTGAAGGCTATTGTTTTCCCCGGGAGGAATTTTGCTCGGTGGAGGAGGACATTTTTTCCGAGTGGTTTTTTTTTGCGGTCGTTGCAAAGGATGTGTAATGAATCTGTTTATCAGCTGCTGCATCAAAAAGAAAACTTTAGAAAATGACTCTTTTTTTGAGGGAAAATTTAAGGACTGATAAATGTCTTGTGGCAGTAAATAACATTTGCAGACACCTGTCAGTATTTTGTTTAAAGATTTGCCCTGTTTTAAATATTATTTTGTTTCACTTACTGTCTGATATGGATTTGTTGATCAAAATCTGATCATTTTGTGCACCTATAAAATCTGTAAAAAACATCACAAGACATTACAGCACCTTCTTGGAACTATCCCAAAGGTCTATTACCATTCAACCATTCAGATATTACTGAGATAAACCAATTACTTTCAATATTGTAGCTTCTTCTCTCACAGAAGAAAGCTAACTGTTAAAAAAAAACAAATGGCTTGATGTGTCAGATATATATATATATATATATATATATATATATATATATGTATATATATATATATATTTTCATATAAAAATGCTAAAAAGACAGTACACCTGGGTGTGAGTATCTCATTTGTATGATAATCCATGTAGCAACTGAGACATCTTGTCCTAGAAAATAATACTTTTTTTTCCAACAACCAAAACCAGTCTATCATCTATAGAGGAAACTGTATCAAAACGATTCCGTATACACATGATCCCTACAAGGGTAATTCTCTGGGTGGCGGTACAGACAGTGCACCATCCTGCTGCCAAAAATGAAAGCGTGTTGAAATAGTTTTATTTTTCTTGTGCAATTTACTTTAAGTCAGATAAAAATCAGAAACTCAGCAGGGACAAGCCTTAGTCCAGCATTCCTTTTGAATTCTAACTCACCGCGTTTCTCCGAGCATCCACCCACGACTTGTTTTTTGCATTCATGACAACACTCTTGATTTTTGCAGGGCAGCAGCATGACACATCAGCTGCCAGTGTATTGTCAAGATCATTCAGTTACATGAGAGATGTGTTTGTCTTGTTTGTTACCACTGCTCTGCTGAGACGAGCTGCTAAGCGCGGTCCACCTTCTTTGCTCCCACCTCACAGTCTTCCCACATAAATTGAACCCCTCACCATGAGGCTGTCTCTGCAAAATACGGCCACACTGCCTCACAGCCTGTGATTTATTAGGGTCACCCTCCTACGGCTCGAGTCATGCAGAAAGACCAGAGTATAATCCTGCTCTTACCCATCCCACCTTATTGAAGAGCCAAACTTGTGTGCATGCTCTACCTCTGCCTCTTTTATATTTGCACAAATACACTTTTGCTCGTGCAGAGAATTAGAGATGTATGTTGAACTGTGTGTGTAGTACAGACTGCTTATATGGAGCCAAGGTAGCCCACACTGCCTTTGTGAACACATTTCGATGACAAACTAGAAGTCTTTGCAACTTACAAGTACATTTTTTAGAAGCTCTTGTGGAAAGGTTTGACGAGGACAGAATTTGTTGCTGTTGCCAAGAACAGAAGAAGTACAATATAAGTACAATAAGAAAATGAGCCTAGAATAAAATATTATAGAAAAATAAATAGAGAATTGAATTAAAATATAGAATTGAACAAAAAACCTTAGAATCTTTCACAACTTTGCACAATAACAGACAAACGTAACATAGCATAAAATCTCAACAAAGACGTTTAACGTAAGTAAATCTGTCTTCTGGCCTGAGAGGATCAAGAAGATGGATTCTCTGGTTCATCCTTAGTCTCTCTGGACTCTCTTTACTGGGACTGTGCGCTTTCAAGGAGGAGACCTTAGACGAGGCGGATCAGCCAATCAGAGGCGGACTTGGGGTAACACAGGGACTTAGGTAGCTAATGGAAAATGAAAAACAAATTACTGTATCACTTTTGATACTAACCTCTTGAATGAGGCTATTTCAATTCTATTTTTATTTTTAAAAACATGATAAAATTATGTTAAATAAAAAGCATGTTCACATTAGCAGTTTAAGACATCAATCATTATCTTAAGTTACGACTAAACAGGTATCATTTAACAGTCGTATTTTGTAGATCTTGGAACAAGAGGTTATTTTAGCCTGACCTAATAGTTTGGCAGAACATTTGAAGTGACCTGGAGAAACGTTTTTAAAGTAGGTAATATGAAAAGAAACACCTCCTGAAGTTGGAATTCTGACTTGAAAAAATCATCAAGTATCTTCATGTTCAATATCTAACATGGCTGCCACCCATATAACTCATAATATGCTTTTCATGTTTGTACTATCATGTATTTACAATGTACTTTTCACGTTTTAACAATATAATATCACAGTATCACAATAATTGTATTTGTCACGTTATAACAAAAACCTTTTTTACTGTCTTACAATATATATTATATGAGTGGGATTATTTATTAGCAAACGTCCAAAAGATATTGTTAGGACAATATGTTTTCTAGTTGGAGGGAAAAATATTTTGCACTCAGAAATCACATAAATCACATTGATACATATTCCCAATGGTTTCATCATATAGGTCAAGATGCCACATTAATTTGGACTAATTTTGGACCAATTTTGTCTTTGCTCAACACTGTATGGGTCCAGATATTTCAGCAAAGGTCACACACAAGTTTGCATTCATGGAGCTCCCCCTTCCACTCCAATTGAACAATGAGAGCTGCTGCCACCTCAGTCGGATCAGGACCATTCTATCTCCAATAACTCCATGTGTTTTAAGTTCCTTCTCAGAGTACACATGATTATAACAATACTGTCCAAGTTGCTCAAAAACAGCAAAGTCTTCCCAAGGCTCAATCCAAGCAATTTAATCAGTTTCATTAGACAAGACATTTTCTCAGTCTCGTATTTGCATCATTGTCATAATGTTCTAACATAAACATACGTTATGTTCAAACAATTAAAGGTATCATGATATAACGTCTAAACCATGTTGTTCAAGCAGCATGATCTTCATCCTTGTACAATATATTATCACGGTGTTGCAATATAATACGAAACAATATAACACGAAAAGTATATTGTTGGAAACAATTAAGTTTTCACGTCAAAACATGATATAGCTCTATCTTCATTCCTGACAGCTTGTATCTCATTAAAGCTTGGCCACATATAGTGCTGTACAACCTTGATTTGTGAACATCTTTGTTTAGCATTTAAAAGCATGAAATAGGAAAATGCTGTGGTAGATAGCCCAGTAACAACTGCAAGCAAATCCCAATGGGTTTCTACCTTGCAATTGAAATGCAATCGACTCATGCGTATTGTTATTCCCAAATCTGATCTCTGGATTCTGAGGTGTAAAATCAAGCAAAGACCAACACCAGGGAAGAAGAATGTTAACCTGAAGATTCAGGTTTCCCCGAAACACCGATAGAAAGCAAATATTAATCTTTTTTTCAATACCCCCTTCTGTTTACTTCTTGGTATGTGTAAACCAGTAAACTGTAATAAATGCTTTGACAACGGTATTACAGTAGTAAAATCACTGACCTAGAATTTCTGTGAACAAATATTGCAGATCACAAACCAATTAATTCACACTGATGATGGGGGCCTCAAAAACACAAAACACATTTGAATTGGCTGTTCTATGGACTTGTAACTCAAATCTTCAAATTACTTGTTCTCTACTTTAACACGGGGTGTAACAATATATCTAGCTTTCAAGACCAGATGAGAAATACAATTTACATTTTAGGAAGATGAGATGTGACAAGATTTTATTAATATTTTTTGCAAAACTAAGAATCTGCATTTTGTGTTTTCACAAAAAGGGTTTTAAAGTGTATATGAATCCCATCTATGCTTGTCTAAATCTGAGGTGGTTTTAATGCTAAAAAGCTTTTAAAATAAATGAATAAATCTCAAACTGTGTTTTACAGAATTTCTGTTCAGTTTAGAACTATTCAGTTCAGGTTTTACGAGCATTATTATGATAGAGTTTGGACTAGAGATTGCAAAATGTAGTCAAAACTCATTAAAACTCATCAATAGCCCTTTAGCCTTACCCTGTCACCAATAGGACCCTATAAAGCAGATACTAACGTTCGCATTGTTAGCTGCTAACAGTTAGCCATTTGCAGTCTTACTGCATTTTTTTACAATTTATTAATAACTTGTCTGCAACTCTGTCACCTTTCATTTTTAATAACAAGTACCTAAAATCTTGCCAGATAAACAATTGAAGGCTTGTTCAGGGCTTTTGTAACCAGTCTAACAAACTGTAACTCATCCAACAAACAACAAAACAGGACAGCTCTTCCTTTCTTCCTTCAAAATAAAAGTCTAACAAACAGAGTTCAGACTCAAACCACTCACTTGCATATATAATATATGAAAAGCTTATGGTACTTTGGTACTATCCTTGTACTACTTGTACTTGTACTTCACATGGTGCCTTGTTTAGGTTTATTACAGGTTTAAAAAAAAAACTGGCCGTGCTCCATCTCTCGGTTTGCAGGACTCTCAGATTCGGATGAAAATGTTGAAGCGGTTTGCCCAAAAAAGTCTGGAGAGATCTTAACCAACTACAATAATACTGATCAGCCATGGAATTTAAACTATATTACCAATAATATCAGCAAAAAAAGTACAATTTAGGTCTATGACCGATTAGGCCTTTTATTTTCTTTTTTAACAAGGAATTAATATCAAATGTTGCTTGCTGAATATGTCTGGATATTTTCTCCTGTCTGCTTGCTGCTGTGCTTCTTAGTGACCCCATCAGTCTAAAGCCAAAACTAAAGTCTTGCTGTGACCTCATATACAATACAAGTCAGGTTAGAAATTGCTTCAATCATCCAGGATTCTAAAAAAAGCTTTCTGTCATGTTTTGTATGTTGAGAGTAGAACCAAAATGCAGACAGGAACAGGCAGAGTTTAATAATTAAGACAGAAAATGTACTGGGTTAACACAAGGAGAACAGGACATGGGCAGAGTAATGGGAGGAACCAGCAAAGAACAACAAAAACCAATGCGCTTATATATTAAGATGAGGGTGAAGCATGACATTAAATGCATGTGAGTTATTCAAGGGATTGGGAACAGCTGTGGAGGAGAGCAAACACACAGACTGAGGGAACTTGAGAATTAACACAGTGGAAGCAGAAATAGACACAAACTACAAATGAAGGGGAGAAAGACTAACACTGATCTAAGAAAAATAAATGAAAATGCACACAGAACAGAACACAAGACTAAACTAGCAAACTAAACACAAAGGAATAAACTAATGTGGCAGCACCTTTTCAGCAATAAAGAACACAGAGAAACAAACTGTATACGGCAATACCTTTTAAAAAATAATAAGGAATTCAGAGTTCATCAAGACACAAACATAAATGACAACCAAATCCCAAACGCCCCAGGATCATAAAACTTTCAAATCATCAGAAAATTTTTTAGATGGAGAAGGTCCACTAGCCGTGCCTGGTCATAAAAGAGTTTACTTACCTGAAACATGGAACAATGCTTTTTCAGTACTTTAAGGAAAACTTTAGTGTTGTAAAGTTTTTTTCTCTGAAATAAAGGTATTTTCTCTGAAATACCTTTTAGAAACAGGCTAAAAACAAAAGTGTCACGAATACATATGTTTAGAAATAAAAAAGTAAAGCAGACAGAATTTTTTTAATCTTCAAAAAGTGCAATGGCTGCATTGGATTTTTTATAGTCAAAGACACAACTGAGCTCCAAAGTAATACAGATTAACTCTCAGGTGACGATAAGGTCTTAAATCTTACTGCAGACAGTCTTTGTCTCTGTATATGCACATTTCCACCATCTCTTCTTAACCAGTTATCTAATTTCCCATTCTATAAACCTACTGCCTTGTCTGAACCCTCTTTCTGCTGGGTGCATTCTGAAAGGTTTTATAGAGAAGCACCGGAATCTGGAATATTTCTGCAGCAGTACAAGATCATTTATTTTATTTGCTAAGGATGTCAAATCAGCCAAAAGCCATTAAAGACTGAAATGGTTTAAAGCACATATGCATCCCTGTGCAATACCGATAAATAAATAAATTAATTAACTTATCTGGTATCTTAAATCTGGGAGGATGGGGGTGGGGTCCAAGAAGCAGAATATGAATCACATGGATTAAAACTGGTTGTAATCCCATTACAAAAATGTAAATAAAATTAGTTCTAAAAACACAACACAAAAGGCACAGTTTAATAAAAATCGAATTGATGAAAGGATTTAAAAGCATTGTGTGGGTGATTTGATTTTCTCACTAGTGTGGAGTTTGTCTTTGTTGTTTTTAAAGTTTAGTAGAGGTAGTGACAAAAGTTACTTGGTGCGTGGTGCATGCTCATTCATATAGTCACTGTGCGCTGTGTACTTGACACAAAATGTTAAGATGTTAGAACCGAATGCTGTTGGTATAAAATACACTCACATTTTTCAGGATAGCTTTACCGTGAAGAAGATCAAGGGGTATGCATACTTTTGGAAGACACTGTACAGACAGGTAAAAACATTTTGGATCGACCTGTCTTCCACCCCTACCTTTTTGCACGTGGATGTCTTTTAGCTGGGATGCTATTCGGTACATGTTGCAGTACAGGAAGAAGTTCTCGCAAATCATGACAATACTTCTTTTTAATTGTGAGACTAAGATCAAATACGTCCAACAAAAGAAAATAATCTGTTCTGGTAGTTTTTGAGTTACCATATCTCCAGCAAGATGTGTGTGGGTGTGTAAGAATCTTCTGGACAGTTTAGTGAGCTTAAAAATAATGCAACCCATTTGCTCTAGCTTTTGCTGGTATTATAGCAACAGAGGTAGATAGATCTTTGATTCTGTTTTGACAGAAGACAATTTGATAAAAAGTAGCAAACATCTTTGGCGATATTACTTATGTCCCTTCAGAGTGGGGACAATAGATGTTTTTGTTTTTTTGTTCACAGATGTTCAGTTGTTGGGTGATCCTTGTTTCTCATGCTCTGCTTCAGCGCTGTCCACCCACAGTGATCAAATATCCAAAGGATAGACAAGCACAGAGGTCTTACTCACCAGCCCACTGGGTCATCATGCTTATCCACAAACTTGGCAGATTCAGCGCAGAGCAGCCTGATTATCACCTGCCTCTGAGCTGGATCCTTACAATAACGATGGCTCTGATGAAACTGCTGGCTTTGAAGTCTCTCAAAATCCCACGCTCCATCTATCACTATGATCTCTATGATTATTTTCCTCTCTTTTTTATTTTCTTTACTCCTATCTCCATCCATCAACCATTGCCTCTTAGATATTGTCCATTACATATAGGTTCTGTGACTTTTGGACTCATTAGAAAGTAAAGTGAAGCTCATTTTAGAATAGAATAGAAGATCCTTTATTGTCATTGTCACAAGTACAACAAAACAGACATTTTTATAGCGGTGTTTTATCTTATGCTTAAAAGTGAGTTATCCCTCAAACTCATTAAAAAAGTAACACTAATTACCTAATTACTGTCAGCTTCAGTTACCCTGATAATAGTTCTAGATTGGAGGCTGCAGGCTTTGATTTGAGCTTTTAGCAGATGTCAGAAGTATAGAAAGACACCGATGAGCGGCTGAGACCTGAGAGACCTGCAGCATAGGAGGGTTTCTGTTCATTCCTGCACCCGCTGACTCACTCTCACGGTCACCGTGTCACATCAAAGGCTGATACCTTTAAGGAGAGAAATCCAATTCTGTGGCACTATTGAATCAGACGAGCAGGAGCAGACAGACGGCTGCATGTAATTTTTTTGACTTTTGAAACACAAGCCTGTCTGTGTTGGTTCGACTTTTTATAGCTTCTGCGGCTTTTCTTTACATCCACTTCTTTTTTAAAGCACCCTATCACTATAATGTTCACTAATAAATTGGCCATAATGGGCATAAATTCTAGAAAGCAGGCTTCAAACTTCAATCAACATCATCACTTATGCAACTTAAAACTAATGCATGCAGAACATCTGAAAATGTGCACAATGTGCTGGCTGTACTAGATAGTCTGGAAGGAGGTTGCTGGGTAATACTGTGTGAAGTCTGTTACTCGATGATAGATGGTTTGATGTTAAACAGCCGGATCCACATAGGATATACAAAAATGCCATCCTTGTTCGATCTTTAGAGATTTTACTTATTCATCAACACAAATGTGGCACAGCTGTTAATAAGCAACAGCTGATAAAAAACTCAAGTTGTATGAAAAAATAAGCAGTAGTTGATGGTCTAAAAAACTTTTTTTTAAGTAACTCTGGACCTCTCAAATTCTTATGCTAAAAATTATTAGTTAGGGGACACATGCTTTGCTTTAGTCTTATGCTGACATTGAATCTGCCAAAGCTGGTAAAAATATTTTTTTGACTTAAACATGGAGCAGACGAGTTTTAATCACCATAAGTTTTGTAAGACAGAAGTAGTTTTCCATTTTCTTTTTGTCTCTGGATGTTTTTTAAGTAAAGCAATTGAAACTACAAGTTTATGTTAGTTGTACATAATGACAAATATTGTTTTTATTATAGGTCAGTTAGGATTATCACATTTGTTTCTATTAGCTAAAAGCCAAATTATTGAGAGAGATTATGTTTTAAAACCTTTTTAACATTCAGAGTTTTCATACATTTTCTTAGTATTTGGTAGAGTTGCTGGATGACTTCAGTCAATGGTTTGGGGTATCCTTCCACAAGCTTCTCACAATATGATGCTTTAAGTTTGGCCCACTCCTCCTGTCTAAACTAGTGTAACTGAGTTTGGTTTGTTAGCAGACTTATCTGCACACTCTTTTCTTTTGCCCACACATTTTCTGTGGAATGAAAAGCTTCATTATGGCCACTCTAAGACATTGACTTTGTTGTCCTTAAACCACTGTTTATCTAATTCAGTGGAAATATTTAGTGCCATTGTCCCTTAGGAACTTCCTGGTTAATCTTGAGATGTAGCTTTTATATTTTCACATGAAGTTCTGTCCTAATGATGCAGTGTGCTTGGGAAGTGCACCAGACCCTCATGCATAAAAAAAACAACACATGAAACTGCCAGCCCCGTATTTGATCATTGTGATGGTATTCTCAGGCTTGCAAGCACCCCTTTTTTTCTTTAAATATAACTGGTCATTATGGCCAGACTGTTAAATTTTACATTCTTTGTACCTGAGGAAATATCAAAAAAAAATTGTTTGCAAACAAATCTGTTTTTTTTATGCTGCTTTTGGAGTCATGGTTTCTTGTCTGAGTGGCCTTTGAGTCAATTTCAGTACTGGACTTGTTTTAATATTGACAACATTCTCTTACTGGCTTCAGCCAGCATCCTCACAAACTCTTTTGTTTTTTCTGGGGTCGATATGCACTTTTTGCATGAGCATTTTTGGGACACATATCCCATATTCCTCCTGAACAGTACGATTCCAGTTATGTTTATACTTCCATATAATTGGTTGAACATCTGGAAATTGTACCCAAGGATGAACCAAACTTGCTTTTTCCATTTTGTCATACAAAGGCAGCAGCGTGTCTGGAAGTGCTACCTTAAAATACATAAGTGCACAGCTTTGTTTCTGAGAAGCTGAATTTTGGGTTTTGTTTGCTGTAGACCGTAATAATAAAAAGTGAACATAAATATGCCCTTGAATTATATCACTCCGATTTATGAATATCTAGTATGAGCACCCTTTTTTAATTGAATTGATGAATAAAATCTGGTTTTCAGCTATTTTCTAATTTATTGAGATGTACCAGAATTAGTCAAGTAAAATGGACCTAAATTAAAATGACTACATATGATGGAACTGAAATATATTTTAGTCAAAAGGCTATGACTAAAAGTAGACTAAACTAAAACTCATAGTATAACCCTGAGGTAACTTTCATTTTTCACAGGTCTGATAAAACGCAACTTTAGGCTATGGAGGACCAATCCGGCCATAATTAATAAAATAAATGCTCAATAAATAAATGAGCATACGATTAAATACACAAAAAATACAGTAAATAAATAAATGTAGGCAGTAATTAAATTATTCAATGATACACAAATGTATATTTACAATAATTTACCTTAATCATTTATTATCCATTACAGTTTTCAACTTTATTTATTAATGACTTGTTTTTAAATGTATTTATTTGTGTGTATGTTTTAATATTTTCTGTCTGTTTTTATTTTTTCTCTGCTTTTTTTTTCCTCTTTTTATTTGTTAAATGCAATTTATTTATGCCTTTGCTTTTTACATTTCTGTATGCATTTCTGCCACTCCTGTCAGGAGTGGCCACAACTGGAATCAACCCATCAAAGTTTCACAGAACAAAGTCAACTCCTTTCTGGCCAGCTGACAAGAGAAAAACATGTCTTTTATTCTCTGGTGCTTGAAAGCACTATCATTCAGAGCTTCACCCGGGATATTGCTCTTTTTTTGATGACGCAACGCTGAGTAAATGTACTTTGGCACCCCAGAAAACTATTTTACTCTACTGTATTTTTTGGACTCACTCAGGCTGTTCACATGCCTCATCTTTATGCACAGACAGAGAATTAGTTCATTCGCCTGATAACAGTAATGAACTGATTAATAAATTAAGAAAACTGATGGGAGAAAATATAAATGATGTGCAAAAGATAGCTACTACAGAACAAGCATACTAACTCGCTGATCACTCTGACTTTTTTCTGAAATAATAAGAAATGAATTTTATGGTTTGTTTAACACAAGCCAAAAGTAATTAAATGTGAAGCCCTTAACATCTTTCTATGGTAATGTTGGAGCACATCAGTAATGTGTGCCGCTGATCTCTTATCTTCATATGCTCCATGACTGAGGAATCATATTGGTATGGGAGGCGGCAGCAGTGACATTTCCAGGTGATTTTTCTGATGGAGGAGAGACAGCAAAGCAAACAGGTTGGGAATATTTTTTACAAGGACATGTATTGGTGTGCAAAAGAAAGCCACAAATGCTCTAAACTTGAAACATATTCCTTCCATACTTTTTCGAGCTAGCTAGAGAAAGAACTTCCAATCTGGTAACACTTCAGGAGACTTTTTGCAACATTAACTATTTATTGGAATTCTGTGGGTGCACCCTCAAAGCCCCTCCATGCCATCCATTATCCCAGAGGAAGAACAATGCATGGATGTGAACACAAATTTCAGATGGAGGATGAATCCGAGTCCATTTTTCTAAGTCGGCGATTCATTTGTCATCCGTACAGCCTGATGGATACCTCCCAGGTCTCTGATTACATAGGGGAGAATTAATAACAGGTGTCTGAGGAAGGTGTCTGGGAAAAGGTTTCTTTGTGCGACGGACCAAGCAGCAAGCCGCCCTCTGCAGTTAGAGTTAAAGAGCATCGGGAAGCCTGTTTGTTTGCATGTTTGCTGTTTTACATGAGCTGCATTGAAGGTCTTTCAGTTAAAAAAAACCTCAGTGAATGCTTACTGAAATTATCCAAAGCGTAAAGGGTAAAGTGTCTCTGAGAAATACATCTACAAAAGAGCAAAATCGCTGTCTTTGTCAATAAATCTACATTATATCCCTGCTTTATGCCTGCACATAACTTTTCCTCTTTAAATGCATCACAGGTAGACAAAAAAAATTGAACACTTTTCGAGCAAGCTGGAAGCCAAAGTAACGAATTCAGGAGAATCTTTGATTACCTCTAATGTGGTTATAGGTAATGGTGACCTGTCTCCAAGGAGCCAAGCCAGAGCTAAATTATATTTCAAATCCATTAAACCTTACCTCAGATCCATGATTTGCTTCCAGCGAGCAGCTTCTCAGGGCAGCAGGTAATTGAATTTTAAACCTGAAGCCAGGAAATAGATAGGCCCCTGAGCTAAGGCCTCAGCATGAAGTGGAACACCATTCTGCATACAGTTTTGATTTATTTGAGAATATCAAATCTTGTAATGGGCTGCTTTTTGTCATTGGCAGGATTAATCGCCTCGCAAAAGGAATTCATATTGTAAACTTTTTCATATTTTGTCACACTATAACCACAAACTTTAATGTATGTATTTTATTGGGATTTCTGTGAAAGATCAACACAAACTATAGAATAGTTGCGAATTAGAAGCAAAAGGACCCAATGTTTTAAATGTATTTTTACAAATAGAAATCGGTAAACTCTGACATCCATGTGTTCTAGCCACCCTGAGTCAATCCTTTCACTGCAGCAATATCATTTCTACATCTCTACCAGCGTTGCACATCTGGCATTTTTACCCATTGTTCTTTGCAAAATTTTGGAACTCCAACAGATTAGATGGAGACCATCTGTTAACATCAATTTTCAAGTTCTGTCACAGATGCTTCAATGGATTTAATTGGACCTGGAGTTAACTGATTCTAACACATGCATAAGGTGTGATTGAAACCATTCCATTGTTTGGTCAGAGTCATTGTCCAGCTAAAATATGAACTTTTGCATCAGTTTCAAGTCATCCGTAGCCATTAACATTTCAGCAAGGATTGCCCTCTATTTAGCTCTTTTCCACTTGCAGTCAACTTTAACCTGCTTCCATGCTCCTGCTAAAGAAAGGCATCCCCACAGCATGCTGCCTTCATCACCGTTAGTGTGGTGTGTTCAGGATAACGTGCGGTGTTAGTTTTCCTCCCATATTTATATGTATGCCAAAAGGTTCAGTATTGATCTCGTCTGTCAAAAGTACCTGTTTTAAAGTTTTCCACAACTTTATTCCAGACCTGCTACATTCCTTGGCCCTTCTAATGCAGTTTGTTTAATAATGTTATCCTTAGATGCCTTCACAAAACAGCTGAATTTACCCAAAGATTAAAGTACCAACACTGAACTATATTTGCTTATTAGGTGACTTTTGAATGCAGGTGCTTGTACTGGAATTTAATAAACACATTGCATATTTTTTTTCCTTCCACTTCACTATTATAAGAAATCAAACTAAAATAAACAAAAAAATTATACTTGTATAGCGAGAAAATCTGAAACGGTTGACGTTTAGTCCTTTTGCAACTGCTTTGATATTTTTTGCATTGCTAGCTCTTTCTGTGTGACAGATAGGATTCATCAGGCCTTAATTAATTTCTTTTAAAACATTTAAGTAACTTCAAAGCTGCTCAAATCATTATATATATATATTATAATTATAAAGCAGTACATTTAAATTAAATTACAAAAAGAGATTTAAAATGTTTGACATGCCACTCAGAAGGTACTAAAATACGAAGACCCCCTCGAAGGGCTTTAATTCAGTCTGGTGACAGCCAGACTCGGTCATAACCTTGGTTTGTCTAATTGCTTATTGTGGGCCAAACTCTCAGGGAGATTTCGGACAGTTAATCAAATGATCCTGCACTCAGGGAAAAGTATTGGCTCTTCTTTCTCCTTGCTGTCAAACCTGCTATTTCAAGACATCCCTCACTGTGGACTCAAGACAGAAGACACCAAACTCGATCGTGAATCAATCATTTGACCAATTTACCAATTAGGCTCGTTGTACTCTATAAATAAACACATCACATCTTCATTGCCCTCTGTCCCTCGAGGTACGGTCTCAACACCAAGCCCAGCAGCCAGGGTGCCGAGGAAAACACATTGAAACTCCTCTTTTCTGTTTTGTTTGTCAGGAAAAATTATGAGTTTATTCATGAACAATTTTAATCTAACCACTTGATGCCTTGAAATCTAGGCATCAAGTCTCTATTTCAGATCACCTGTTTTTGATCTGCACAATGATGCACAAAAGCAGTTATTCGTTTTACACATGCACCATACATCAATTATAGCACTAATTTGTGGCTAATGAGCACCCACCTCTTGAAAAATACTGTCCAGAAATGTCATCACCTTCAATATAGGGATTCCTCAGGATTTTCTGCCAATTCATTTTTTTCTTTCATCATTAATACCCATTAAACAAGTAATCCACTCTGGTACCAACCACTTAGAGGTACCTATGATAAGTATTAAAGAGCTAGTGTATAATTCATAGAGGAAAGAGTGCTTTGTAATGATACAGCAGCTCTTGGCATCATCATATCCCTTGGCAAGCTCATCTCCTGCTCTCAGCTTTAATGCTGCTGCTGCTGCTGGTGCTGCTGCACAGCCTGCCAGGGCCCCAGCATGGCTGTTCAACCCACCTGTCACCATGCAGAGGAAAACATTTCATTCACTAAGAAGATACATGTCCAGTAGTCCACAAGGAAAACCACAAACATTTACAATAACTGTCAAATGGCTAGGATTTAAAGGATGTATATCTGCAGCTTTTTTCAGATTTGATATATGCCTTTTAATGCATGAGCACTCGTAGGCAGGGAATGTCAGAGAATGAATTGCTTCGTAAAGCCAGAGTTGTTTGCATTGTGTTTGTTCTGGTTGCATTGAAGTTTAAACACATCAGAAACCGAGAACGTAAACATTAAAACGTTATTTCAAAGGTGGTATTAGGGTGAAAGTAGCAGCAGCAAAAAGATGACAGAAGGACATTTGAGTGTTACTGTAGGTGTTGGGCAAAAGGATTTGCTGTAGCTTGACTAACATTTCCTTTTGACACTTCTGTTTTGAAGTCTGAATTCTGAAGTTGATTATATTTTTCCTAAACAAAAAGTTAAATAATACCAGTAGCACAATATTTTGTATCTGGCTTTTATTTCAGTGTCGTAGGAAGACATGATGCAGTAGGAAAATAACCCACCAGCGTCACCTTACTACATATTTGACACTAGCATACACGATTGTTATGCTGGTCGCACTAATAAAGATTCACTCAATGAGTATTATAAAATTATACTTTGACATCATGGCAAATGTAATCCTGACACAGCAGAATACTGTGAATTCCAAATATACCACTGATCCCAATATAGATCCAATATTCAAGCTGGGAATGCTTAAAGGTGATAAACATACTTTAAAGATATGAAAAGATTTGATGTTCTACAAAATTTTATTTCCTAGTCTTTTTATGATCAGTAGCGTATATGACAAGATAGGAAAAAGAGTGACAACCACTTAACGTTTTGTCCCATAATCTGATGAGTAAAACTTATCCTTTATCCAGCAATCCACCCACGATGGATGCCTGTCTCAAGACGTGAGATGCAGGACAAACCCTGGATAGGTCACGAGTCTTCTGGACAATTTTTGAACCAAATGTCTTTACATGAGCTTGAACATTTGTTGCTCAGCCACAGGTATTGTTTATCCAGGTTTGTAAATATATTAAATGTATTCTTTTAACTAGCCAACTATCCCGTGTCTTCCGCCTATTGGGTCACAAGGGTTACGAAAACTAGAGGGAACACATGACAAGGCCAGAAGGGATATATAGTACCTCAAAGTTCTTGATCTGCCAAAGGTTCTCCTACCAGTTCGGATGTCCCTGAAAACCTACAAAAGGAGACTTCTGACTCCTTTAAATGCAGAGGAATACTGGCTAAGGTTGATTCCACTAGACTTTGTTTAGTCCATATATCAGGTCCAAATTTAACCTGCTAAAAATACATTGAAAGTCACTTTAGTCACTTTAGCCCCTCCTTGAACCGCCACCTTAACGTGGTGGAGGGGTTTGAGTGTTCAAATGATCCTAGAGGCTATGTTGTCTGGGGCTTAAATGCCCCTGGTAAGGTCTCCCATGGCAAACAGGCTCTAGGTGATGGGTCAGACAAAGAGCGGTTTAAGAATCCTTCATGAGAACCACTAAATCGAGGCACGTGACGTCGCCCGGTACGGCGGAGCCGGGGTCCCACCCTGGAGCCAGGCCTGGGGTCGGGACTCGTCGGAGAGCGCCTGGTGGCCGGGTTGCTCCTCGCGGGACCCGGCCGGGCCAAGCCCGAACGAGAGACGCGAGGCCATCCCCCAGTAGGCCCACCACCTGCAAGGGTGAGGGACTGGTGCAAAGAGGATTGGGTGGCGGACAAAGGTGGAGACCTCAGCGGACCGACCCCCGGATGCTTAGGCTGGCTCTAGGGACGTGGAATGTTACCTCACTGGGGGTAAGGAGCCTGAGCTCCCACAGCATGGGCTCTGGAACCCATCTCCTTGAGAGGGGCTGGACTCTCTTCTACTCTGGAGTGGCCCACGGGGTGAGGCGGCGGGCTGGGGTGGGTTTGCTTGTTGCCCCCAGCTCAGCCGTCTAGTGTTGGGGTTTACCCGGTGGATGAGAGGGTCGCATCCCTGCGCCTTCGGGTCAGGGATAGGTCTCTGACTGTCGTTTCGGCCTACGGGCCCGAGCGGTAGTGCGGAGTACCCGGCCTTCTTGGTGTCCCTGTCGGGGGTGCTGGATAGTGCCCCTCCCGGGGACTCCATTATTCTGCTGGGGGACTTCAACGCCCACGTGGGAAACGACAGTGACACCTGGAGAGGCGTGATCGGGAGGAATGGCCTCCCCAATCTGAATCCGAGTGGGTGTTTTGTTATTGGACTTCTGTGCTAGTCACGGATTGTCCATTAATGAACACCATGTTCAAGCATAAGGGTGTTCATCAGTGCATTGGCACCAGGACACCCTAGGCAGGAGGTCAATGATCGACTTTGTTGTCGTATCATCAGGACCTTCGGCCGCATTTTTTGGACACTCGGGTGAAGAGAGGGGCTGAGCTGTCCACTGATCACCACGGTGGTGAGTTGGATCCGCTGGAGGAGGAGAAAGCCGGACAGACTTGGCAGGCCCAAGCGCATAGTGAGGGGTCTGCTGGGAACGCCTGGCGGAGCCCTCGGCCAGGGATGTATTAACTCCCCCTCCGGGAGAGCCTTTGACCAGATTCCGGGGAGTTGGAGACATAAGAGTCCGAGGGGGGACCATGTTTCCGCATCTGTGTGTCGATGCTGCTGCCCGTAAGCTGCGGCATAAAGGTCTGCGGTGCCTGTCGCCCGGCGGCAATCCCAGAACCGGTGGTGGACACCGGCAGTAAGGGATGCTGTCAAGCTGAAGAAGGAGTCCTATCGGCTGTGGTTGGCTTGTGGGGACTCCTGAGGCGGCTGAACGGGTACCGTGGGGCCCAAGCGTGCTGCAGCCCGAGCTGTTGCAGAGGAAAAAAACTCGGGCCTGGGAGGAGTTCAGTGAGGCCATGGAGGGAAGGACTACCGTCGGCCTCGAAGGCAGTTCTGGCAAACCGTCCGACGCCTCAGGAGGGGGAAGCAGTGTTTCGCCAACACTGTTTATAGTGGGGGGGGAGGCTGCTGACCTTGACTGGGGACATTATCGGGCGGTGGAAGGAGTACTTCGTGGATCTCCTCATTCCTGCCAATCACCCATTCCCCTGGTGGAAAACAAAGGCTGGGGACTCGGGGGGGGACTCTTCATCACCCAGGCTGAAGTCACCCGGGGGGGTTAAAAAAACTCCGCGGGGGGCAAGGCTTCGGGGGTGGATGAGATCCGCCCTGAGTACCTCAAATCTCTGGATGTTGTGGGGCTGTCATGGTGGACACGCCTCTTCAACATTGCATGGCGGTCGGGGACAGTAGGGTGGCCGGGCACTCCCTTAGAGATAGGGTGAGGAGCTCGGCCATTCGGGAGGGGCTCGGAGTAGAGCCGCTGCTCCTCCACATCGAGAGGAGCCAGTTGAGGTGGCTCGGGCATCTATACCGGATGCCTCCCGGACACCTTCCTCGGGAGGTGTTCCAGGCACGTCCCACCGGGAATAGGCCCAGGGGACGGCCCAGGACACGCTGGAGGGACTATGTCTCTCGGCTGGCCTGGGAACGCCTGGGGCTCCCCCCAGAGGAGCTGGAGGAGGTGTCTGGGGAGAGGGACGTCTGGGTGTCTCTGCTGAGTCTGCTGCCCCCACGACCCGGTCCGGATAAGCGGAAGACGACGAGTACGAGTAAGTCACTTTAGATTAACCCCACCCACATTGTCAGCCAAATTTAAACATCAGTTGACATATTTATGAGTTCTTTTCACCTTTCCCCTTTTCAGCCACACTGACTTGGAGGGAACACTAAAATTTTTATTATAGCCCTAATCTGGTTTCTAAATAAATAAATAGCATCCTAATGTCTAATGTAGTATATTTATTTTGTTTTAATACAATACAGAAAAAATATTTATTAATCCCTATTAGAAACTACATCTGTCCACTGATCACATAAATGTTTCTCGTTGAATGGACTGCACAGTATTTTTGGACGTTTTTGGTATGGGTTTAAGGGGAAAATAATTGCTCTCTGTTTTTTTAACACCCCTGCTGCTTCAATGGAGGCCCTCCCAGAAAAGGAGTGTTCGAGGGATAGAAAAAGAACTGGTTATTGACTCCGCTGTACACCCAACCGGGCTTTATGATTTAGTGCAGTGAGCCGTCAACTCTCTGAGCAATGAGCAGCAAACAAAAAACATTTTATCAATATTCCATCAGGCAGTAACCCTCTCCCTGTTAATATAGTGCCCAGACGCTTCTTATCACCTGAGTATAGAACGTGCATTGAGTCAGCAGCTGCACCATGGCTGTTGGAACAGCCTCGAAATTAAAATGGTATTATGCTAACAGCCACTTTTGTTCCATTATTATTTAGAGGTTTAATTTTTCAACAGATCCTATTAAACTTTAGCTTGTTGCACCCAGGAGCACACTGTGACATATCATTATTTTGACCCGGGTACAAGTCATGCAGTCATGCTGTTTTCAAATTGTAGTTGTTGGATTATCATGTTTATTGATACATTTACAAGAAATTTTTCATGTTATTATATCAAAACTAAATAATTTATTTAATCTGCAATGTTAAGACAGTGTCTTCAAAAGTATTACTACCCTATTCACCTTTGTCATAATACAACCATGAACTTCATATTTTATTGGGATTACATGAGACAGACAAACACATAGTAGCACATAGTTTTGTATGATCTACAGATTTATTTTTCAAATAAAATCTGAAAAGCATTATGCTTTCTTTATTTAAGTTCCCCTAAGTAAAAAGTACAAATTATCTCCAGAAGTCACCAGGTCATTATAAACATATTTGTTCTATAAAGGCCTTTACCTTTAGTTTAGAGCAGGGTTAGGTTATAAAAGAATACACAAAGCTTTGGGAAATAAACAAAAATGGAAAGAGTATGGCTCAATTGCAACCCTACCAAGACATGGGTTCACCTAATCAGAACAGCAGCAAAGAGGCCATTGGTAACTCTTGAGAAGCTGCAGAGAGCCAAAGCTCAGGTGCATGACTCTGTTGTCAGGACAGCTATAGGTTATAAACTCCACAATTCTGGCTTTGTGGAAATGTGGCAAGAAGAAATCCACTGTTGAAAGAAAGCCAGAAGAAGTCGCACGTGTGGAGGATTCCCAGTGCTGGTATCATCTGGTCAGATTAAACTTTTTGGCCTACCTGCAAAACTAGCTCTACATTGCAGCCTGAACACACCATTCCCACAGTGACACATGGTAGAGGCAGCAACATGCTGGGAGGATACTTCTCCATCAGAGAAAGGGAAGCTGGTCATAGATGCACAGAGCTAAATAGAGCGGGCAAGAAAGCCATTTTATTTCAATTCACAATTATGCAGTACTTTGTGTTGGTCTAACATAAAAAATCCTTATAGCATACCCTTACAGTTTATGGTTGTAGTGAGACAAAATGTCAAAAGCTTAAAGGGTATTAATATTATGCAAGGCACTGCATTTTGTAGCCCAGTTTTGTTCAGGGTAATATCAATATTTTGCATAGATGCATAAGTTTAGAAGTTTCAAATAAAATAAAATATTTGCTGTGTTCGTGAGAGACATGTTATGATGTTTTTGCAGAACACAGGTGGGAGCATTCATAGTAATGGCTTGGATTCAGAGACATGTCATCAGAGTTTCAGAAGATAAATTGACAGTCTTGACTGTTCTCCTTGCAATAGTATAAAAATAGGAGAATTATTCCAAAAGGACACAGCAACACAAAAACAGATCACAAAAAGATGCATACTGATAATTAAATAAACAAGATTTGAGTTGAAACGCAATATTTCCAACCACAAGAACACAGCATAAAACCAAGAAAAAAAAAAACAATTCAATGTTTTCTACAGTTGCAGCTCGGAGAACCTTGGAAAAATAATACACTTATAAAGGGTAGGATTTTATATCATAGCTATTGAATTGTATTGATTTGTTCGTTTCTGTGTGCCTTTACCCACTATAGGGTAAAATACACTTTTTCTTTGGATTAAGATCTTAGTAATTTGATTGAAGCTTTGGATCTAAATGAGAAAATGTTTGAAGTTTTCCATTTCTTTTTTCTTCAGCCAGTTTAAACCCTACCATAAATTACTTGCCTGTTCTGTCACAGACTAGTGATTCAATTCATTTTATTGAAAAGCAAAAGTAAGGCAAAATCCTCCTGAATTGTATTGATAATTAAGGGTTCATTTCAGGAACATTGTACTTCATCACAGATCAGCAGTCCATTCAACTTTGTAAAAGTTGCAAAGGGAAGGGTTTGAATATTTAAGCAACATTTGCATCCAGCTTATCTAGCTTTATGGTTTCCTTTTTTCACTTTACCCTTAGTTCCCAGGGCAATCTGTACTGCATAATGGGCTTGAGGTACCCATAGGGAGGAAGATTCTGATGCTGAAATCTGCAAAAGCTCTCTGTAATAGGGACACAGGATAAGTAGTGCTGCTTCTGTTGTCGATTATAATATTTATAATATGGCAGCTTGCCTTTAAGCATGTTGTGGTAGTCACAAGAATCCACGGTGATAAGTAGATGCCACCTAATGATAAATCCAGGAGTGAGAAGAGGTGAGTTTAGCTACAAAGCGGGAGCCCAGCCCAGTGGGTTTCACCAGCAGCTAAAATGGCTTCAGATTGCACTGGTGAGAGTACTCCTCTCAGCCATCTAATAGTAAATGAATGAATGGTATGGCCACTTACATATCTCATTTCAACCATATCAAAGTTCTTTACAATGCCTTTTTTTGTCATTCAGCCATTCGCATAAACCCTCATTCTGCATAACATGAGCAAATCACAGGAAATGTGGGCACTGAGTGTTCCTGTATCTTTGGTACCTTGTGGTCCTCGGGATCAAACCACAAATATTCTAATTTAAAAGCAATCACTATAACTCTATGGTTTACATAAAAGCACTGTGCATTAAACATAGCAAATTCTCACTAAAAACAGCATAAAAGAATATCATAAAAATTGATTACAAATGTCATCACCTTTCATTACATTTTCCATTAAAAGAAAGTTTGATTTTAACTGGCTTGTCTTTAGTGCTCATCAGTTTAGATTTTTTTTGTTTTGTTTTTCTGGTTTTTTACCTCCTTTTTAGCATGTATATACATTTTTGTGTATATGTAGTTGAAAAAATATTAAAAGCATATATCATGATTATATGTTTTAGATTTTCAATTGTTTTTAGACTTGTCACATGTTTAGGTAGTTAGATTAATTCCCATGATAAAAGTTGAGAAATGTGTCTTAAAAAAGCATTTAAGAAAATAAAAGTGAGCATATGGCAGCCAAAAACACAGCTGAAAGTTAGTAAAAAACTGAGGATGTAAACATTCAACTAGAGCTTCCATCTAAGACAAAAGTAGTGATAGCAACTTCAAATGTTCATAAACTGAAGATTTTTATAACGATTTCTCCAGTCTGCATGAGGTAAGGAGAAAGGTTGTCTGAGAGTAGTTTGGAGATTTAGCAAACTGGCACCTTATTCAGGGATTTAAAAGGCACTCTGTCATGAGCACTGATTATGTGCACAGACATGAGTCAGCACATTCTTCAAGAAAATACCCAGCTTGTGGTTGGAAAAAAAAAGTTGAAATACTGATATAAAAAAAAACTGCAGTTCTTCCTTCATTTGGTTCAGACAAAGGTAACAAAACGAGTTGCAAATGAAGCTAATCAATTAAGCTAAGGGAGATCAGTTATTAATTTAATGGAATCTGTGGATATCAAAAGATGTTTTGCACCTACAGAAGACACATTAATATTGAAAAACATTGGTACAGAACGCATTTTCTTGCCCGGTAAACATTATACTAACAAGCAAAAGGTGTGGTCTCCTGACCAGTCTGGCTGTTTACTCACTGCCTGGGTTCGATTGCTTTATTCTTATAGATGATTTTGGAGTAAAAGTGCTCAATCCCCAATTTTTCGGTTTCCACATGTTCATTCGGCATTTTCTCATCAAAGTTATATTAATCAACCAGTCTGTGTCTTATGTACAAAACGGGTCCAGGATGCTGATTGCACTTCATCATCCATATAGGGGTTTCACTTCCTGTTTTTAGGATAGGCATGTTACCGAATGTTTTTGGTTTTGTTTTATTTGATTCTATAAAATTGCTTTTAAAATTACTTTTTTGCTTTCAAAAGTAATGTAAAGGTCTACAACTGTCTTATTGCTCTAAAATATGAAGATATTTGCCCTTTAAGCTTTCTCTACTGCAGATTTGTATGAAAACTGACTGAGACACTGTGTTTAAATATGCAAGCAGGGCCACTTCTACTTTCAGTGTCACTTGAAAAACCATATCCCACCAGCCAGCAAGCTGTGCTGAGAGCCGGATATAAGGTGATGATCATTTGAGGGGCATTTTGGAAATCGAATACAGGATAATTCACGCTTGGCAGAATGAAGTCACCTAAAGTGAGAATAAGTGACCCCTGCAGAATGCTGTAAAAAAGGAAGATGTGCAAAAGTTGCGAACACCACATTTTATATGCTGCTTCAGTGTTGGCACTGGCAAATGAGGGATTTGATGGGGAGCACCAGAGCAGTGGCTTGAGTGGCAGAATGCTCCTAAAGCCCCAGCTAGTTTAATGAGGCAGCTTGATGTAGCAACCAGGTCCACTGGGCACAGGGATGACCAGATGTCACTCATACGCTCACTCGATCCTTCCAGCACAGCCTGCCTTCACCATTCATCCCATCTGCTGCTATTAAGCACAGTCAATATTTAGCCACTGGGACAACGACAGACACGCTCTGCACCTGGATCGTTATAGAGCCGCTGGACAACTGGAGGCATTTTCTTCTCTAAGTCTACTTAAAAAGTAAACATCTCTCTGTCTGCCCACTCATAGTAACCCTTTGGACCTCCCCTCCTGATGTTCCACCTACTTCTTTTTTCTTCCCCAAACTGTGTATTTTAATGAGGAGAAAACTTAACACTGGCTACACACGGCTAGATCACATCCAGGAACAGCTGAATAAGCCTCACAGCTCATGTTGCATGACTCAGCAATGAATCATGGATTGCCAAGGTGACACTGAGCAACACTGACACGCAATATGCCAATTTTTTCTTGAATAAGAGACTTTGACAAATTAAGAGAAAATTATAATCAATTTTTATATGGAGGAAATAGTTTAGTATATTTTTTTCAGTTTTCCTCTTTAACAGTCTGTAATATTAGTGACTACAGTGTTATGTAGCTCAAGGCATCGTGAGCTGCTACTGTTTTACAAAAGCTTGTGTAAACAGGATAGACTGATTGCATTCAGATCACAAAAACAAAGACAAAACTTTTAAATGTTCCTTGTGCTCTAAAGACACAAGACTCTTGGACTCGAGTACTAGGAGTTGAGTCTCATAAATAACCTTTCACTGTTGTCATCGGGCTAAAGTAGATCATTTGAGTAAATTATTAATGTTGTTTCATCTAAGTTAACATAACATGTACAAATGAATGGTTACCATGATAACATAACCCACAGTATAAATGCTTTCTCTGAAGTGCTTGTCAACATTACATGCCAGTTGAAGTGGTGAAACATGCTTTATTAATCCCAAAGGGTTATTAAATGTTGTTGTAACTCAAACTATCCAAGTTTCTTCAAAGACTCATTATTGATGGTTATGTCTGTGGGCAGAAAGGAAGTTCTGTAACAGTCAGTCCAGAAGGAAAAGAGCAGCAGCAAAATCCCTTCAAGTTGCACAGCATCCAAACCATAAAGAAAAATATTTTCAAAGGTTTTAAAAAGAATAAATCAGAAGGAATCTAACAGAGCTACTCCAACAAATAACCACCTGGTTACTGGTACGTGGCTATTTTAGAAGAGCTGCTTCAGCAAGCAGCTCTTAGAGAAATAATAAGGATGACATGAATTACCTTCAAACTGAGTTCTGTCCTAAATGACTTGGGGTCGTTTCAGAACCAAAATAAAAGTAACAGGGACATATCACGCTTTTAATCCTTCCTTTTCACATTTAGATCATTCAGTTGTGGTCTATATGAAGTGGAACTGCAATGCTTTGGTCTGAACTCAGCACTTGTCAGTGTAGCTCCACAGGCCCCTCTTTTACTCGTTCTGAGGTGTGCATGAGAGCAACTCGTTTTGGTGCTGTCTCTTTAAATGCTATTGAGCCCCTGTAGCCCCCCCCCCTCCAGGTCAAACAGCATTCCACTGCACCCCGTTCAGCCATTTTTGTAGTTTGATAACAGAGACAAAAATTAGCGGCACTAAACAAGACAAAAACGGCAAACGTAATGCTACACTGGTTTATGTAATAATACTATTCAAAACACGCAGTATGGTTATCTCCTCAAGGAGCTACAAGCAAGCACACAGTTCAGGGATGGTGTAATAAATTGTGCGGGTTAATGCACCCAACAACCAAACATTTAGACTTATCCACTTGCACCTTAGCTTACTTGAGCTTGGACAACAAAATTGCAGCGAAAAATAAAAATGTCGAATAAGTGAAAGCCTGAAGTCCATGACCTTGTTTAGCTGTTCCGCAGCAAATATTGTGACATAATAGTTCACAAAACATAATAAAGAAAAAACTGAGCAGATTGAAAAATATGACCCAAAGAGATTATAAAAGCATCTATGCAGTACCTGGAAAGAGTGAATTCAACTTTTCTGCTCTCCTACAGACTCCAAGTACACAAGAAAATGTATTTAAGGGCTAAAAAAGTGGATTTTGCATGTGTCCTCTTTAAGCTAGCATCTTCATAAAGACTATTCAGGGTCTTCAAAATAAAAGCACTTTTTATTTGATTCATTCAAAGTTTGAACTGGTATTTTATTCTATTTCATTTGAAACAATTGCATATTGACAATTTTAGAGGGAAAGATTTCATAGGTTATACATTTTCAGAATCATTTATAGAAGTAAATAACAGGATTATTTTACACGTTTAATAAAATGTTGTAAAAAAGATAACCTCAGATAATGTCCGTGAGTTAAACTAGGCTTAAATATAATAATAATAATGACAACCAACAGCGAGCAGTTTTATAGTCACACTAGATGGCATGCATCCAATGAAAGTATATTCATTTCTGTCATTAGAGACTTGAAATTTGATTTGGACTATTAAATGACTGTAAATGTATCTGATGTATATGGATAAGGCAATCTGAGTTTTTTACAGTCATATAATTACAGTATGTGTTCTGATGAGGCTTGTTTGACAGATAAAAGGTTTTTTTTGGAAAAAACAAGCTTTAAGATCGTTTTAAACATACTTTTCATTAAGCCCACATTTCTGTGTTAAACATGTGTTTTATTGGTCTTATGTAATATTATGTAATATAATCATCTAAGAAATTAAATGCTGTGTTTTCATTAGCTGTAAGTGGAAAATCATAATAATTAACAAAAATAGTCAGTCTTCTGCAACATCAGTCTGTTTAATTAGTCTATATATCTGATATATCTAATATTTCAAAAGCATACTTCCATACAGTACATTCCAGGGGCTATTAGCTGCCATTGCAAATATTCTCACAATTGTAAATGTCTTTAGTATAAATATCTTTGGGTGTTACTAAAACCACTGTAATGTCCAGGCTGTTATATTCCAACGTATTAGATTTGGTAGTATGGTTGTTGTTTCTTGCAGGTGGGGTTAAATGAATGATCAGATTCATAGAGTGGTGATACTGGAAGGTTATTTATTTTTATCTTTGTAAACCATTGAAACATAAAACCAATATGCAATTCTGTAAGGGGGTATTAACAAACAATAGCACAAACAGCACTGTATTTCTCAATTTAAAAATATTTTAGTGTCACAACTACAATTCCACAATCTACTTGTCTACTGATCTGTTTTGTTTTGGCGTCATTATGAAGTCCTCCTAACAAAAATTGCAGAAATAATGCAATATGTCTCTATGTTATTGAAACAACAATGGAAACACTAAAAACCATTTTTGTTTGTCTTGTTTATTCCAGTGTATTGCAGATGTTAATACTCCCATTCTCATTTAACAGATAAAAATGCCTACATCTGCTGCAGGCATGACTGTTTAAATGACAAACATGGCCATATTACTATTGCACCTGTTTATGTAAAGGGACATTACAACTTCTTGAAACAGTACCATATTTAATAGTGGAATATTTTACCCCACCTGACTGGAATTAGGTGCCAAAGGGAAAGGGACAGCCATGGTGTAGGCATAGTGGTAACACTAGAAGGTGGGATTCTGACTTAGCTTTTGGAAGTTTTAGGAAGACCTTGCCTCTACAAAACTTGAAGAATTTCATGACTTGCACTCTAACTTGGCCTGAACCATATCTAGACTCTCCTGTGGTGTGAATTTATATTTTAATTTATTGCACAGCTTCATTTGTTGCAATGACCCTACATAGTGAACTCAAAGATCAACTTTCTACTTTGGTTTGCAGCCTGAGAAAGAAATGTTGCTCTACTTCTAATTTACACACTATGAATAAGATCCTGGCTCTGTGCTGAAATGCTCCAATGAACTCAAGAGCTCTCATTGAAGTTGATTTGCATTGCATGAGGCTTGTCCTGTTCGGTATGTGCTTGACTTGAGCCTTTTATGGAAATGCAGTTTAATTACCAGTCACTGATTCCTTTCTAACCCCAATAGACACTTTCTAAATTATTTAACATTCATTGGTGGTTTTGTATGGAAGTGGAAAAGAAATTTAGAGAAAGTTAAAATTATTCCAGATTACTGAGGAAAAAACCCCACTCCTACTTTATAATTATAATGCATTTGTTTAAAACTGAGATCCTCTTAAAAAAGCAGATTTCCAAATTTTCCAATATGGCTCAGTAATAGGCTAAAATTGAAACGCCAGTTTTGGCTGCAGTAATGAATGTGAGAGATCTAATAGAGCTGCAGGTTGCCCTTCACACTAATTATGAAGATATTAGAGAAAATGCTCATCCATTTTCCACAGTTAAGGTTGAAATGCCAGTCAGCTAGTTTGCAACAAGGCCCATCTCTTTGGCAGCATTATAAAGGTCTTTTTAAAGAATGACAAAATGTAAATCACTAAATGCAAGACACTTTTACGGACCTTAGCCTGACTACTGGTGATACACTCACAAGTATATATTTACCTAATAAAAGAAAGCTGCTTACGAGGAAGTCAAAAGCACCCACTATCATTCAGTAAAGATGTGAAGTGTTACGTTTTTTTCTACTGTGAAACAGGTAAAGCAAGAAGTTATTTTATTTCACTTTGCCTTCTTTTTTCACTTATGTCAAAGAGTCTTGATCAAGATGAGCAGTTACATCTTATAAATACATTGACTGGAAACCACAAAGTTACAAAACAAACACAATAACTACAACACAAAACAATTAAAATACCGAAGAGAAAAAAACCCTGATTAAAAACTTTATTTACAACAGCGACACTGTTTTTGCCTGTGTAACGTTATTGAGGGCAATGAATCCCAATTTTGCATTTTATGTTATGAATAGATGAATGCAATTGAAAAGTATTTGAGCAAACTGCAGATATAATTTGAAAACTTACCCGACAGTGCTTTATCAAATGAAAATTGAAATATGTTTTTCTTCTAAGGTATACTTCCTATTGACATACTCAAAGTTTGGAATCCTTGCTTCTGAACCTGTAACAAAGCTTAGAGCAGCAAATACAGTTTTTTAAAAAAGGTAATTATATGTAAATTGTAAAAATGACCGACCACTCAAAGTTCTTTACACTAGAGCCACATCCACCCGATTTAGCTTGGCAGTAAAATCTTGAAAAGGTTTAAATGCAGACTGAAAAGAGTTGAAATAAATTACCATGTATAAATGGTTGTACAGTCAATAGCTGTATCTAGACGTAAATTAAAATCTTGGAATATAAATTAAAAAAAAGAACTGTTCTGAATATTGATCATTGATGAACACCTGTCTAAAGCTGCAGAGTTGTATTTATCCAATAAGACACAGTGGGTTCTCCCAGTTACATAGTTTGAATACCAATTTTCTAAAGTCTATCTAAGCAACTCTGTTGGAGAATGAGCTCCAATGATTATCTTTTTCCACTTCCACCAATTGCCCTTTTTTCATTGCGCTTCACTGCTGCTCCCTCTGTAAACCACTGCTTTAATCACATAGACTTGTAGATTTTCAGCATTATGTTTTAAGCTTTGCCTGAAAATACATTTCGGTTGTTCACTTTTTTGTTGCTCTAAAAGTGTATTCAGTTGTTCAGGTGTAAACCTAATACCTTTAGGCATCAACAACTCAGATAATGTTGATAGGCTTCCCTTCCTGAAGTCTAAAATTGGCATTGTCTTGGCAAGAGTTGTTGGGAGTGGCTTTCTGAAAGGCAGGAACAGAGACAGGACAGACGTTTCCTGTGTTATTGACAACTACAGTACATTAGACAGAGAGATTCCCAGCCAACCTAAAATATCTGACAAATAGTTAAGCCAGCCAGAAGGTAATATTAGGTGCCGACATTGCCATGCAGATAATCCAGAAGAGATAAGAGCATCACCTTCCTCCACATAATGCTGGCAATAAGCAATCTAAAGAGGGTTGCCTCGTGTTTAAATGGTATAGGAAGATAGATTGCCTAAAGTATTACCTACATACACATACATACTATAGCTAATGCAATTTAATTACCTTCTAATCCAGGCAGCCGTTGAGCTTTTGGACATGTAGAAAAATTCAGAGGGATGATGTCTCACCTTTGAGACATCATATGTACAGCACAGGTGCTGAATTCCTGAAGAATTAACGTAGGTGCCACTAAAATGTAGCAATGATCAATTAACTACATTACATACTTTCATGATACTCTGTGAAGAAGCTCCGTCTGCACTTATTTCTAAAAATGTCAGCTACTCATAAACTACAGTGCATTTAGTTTCCATCCCCAAGTGTTCAGGCCATCACCAAATATGAAAAATATAAGATGGTGAAAAGGTGATGTTATGGCCGAAGAAGGCAGTAGAACACTTGCAGGACAAATGCTGGAAAAACTTTTCAGTGAGGGCAGAAAATGGCATGAGTGATGACAAAGAAGGGCCAGCAGGGGCAGGTACTAAAATGGTTTGCTTTGTACACAAGCTAAATGGAATGTAAACACCATCAAGCACAGTTGAAAATAACTTCTGTATTTGCATACGCAACTAATATGAGCAAGTTTGACCAAAAGTTCAGTGTTTAGAGAAGACACAATTTTAAATGTAACATTGCAGAGCAGTCTCTCTTGTATAAACACTGCATTCCATCTGCCTTATCATTTACCATGCTAAGATGGCTTTACACAGACTGGCCTAAAGCTAGGAATTTTACTTTGAAGCAGTGGATTTTCCATACATACTGATACTGTGGTTGAAAGCCAGCCAAGCCAAAGAAGAATCATATTATGGAACTGTTTTATGACCAACACAAAATTTGGATCTAAAGACTAATACAAAATGAGAACTTCAACATTTTTATAAACTGCAAACGTTTATTTAGAATATATTTTCTCTGCTGACCCAAAGTGGACTTTTTAGCCTCAGTTGTTATGATGGCTCCTACTATATGATGTAATCTTTCTGGACTAAAAGGTGGTTACAAAGCTTGTTAGAGTTAGTGGGAAGATGGATGGAGAAACATGCAGGGGAATCCTGACTGAAAACCTGTCAAAAGACTTAAGACTGGAGCAGATGTTCATCTTCTAGCAGGATAACTACCACAAACATACAGCCAGAGCTATAATTGAATGGTGCACATCAGATCATAGACATGGATCAGAATGACCTAGTCAAAGTCCAGACCTGAATCCAGTTTATAATGTGTGGTAAAACTGGACCATTTATTTTTTAAAAAGGCTCCATCCAAACCTGAGCTATTTTGCAGAGATGAAGTGGTAAAAATGTCCATTTCACACTTTAACACGGCACTGTAAACTCAAGGTTTACTCCACTAAGCCACTACAAATGTTCAAACCTAAAAATAAAAGTATGGAAAAACTAAACAGGGTCCATGAATGTAGATATTTTTAACATATAAAGTAAAAAATGAAAAAGAAACTAAATCCCTAAAAAGCAAAAACATCTCTTTACTTTACTGTTTCACACCCCCACTCTGTTCCATCATTACCTGTATGTCTGCTAATGGCTAAAGGTTAATAAATAAAGATTTACCATGAACACAGGCCTGCACTTGCCTCTTGTCATACCAGGTCATGTTACCCATAAGTTCCTTGCTACATCTCTATGTCATTAGACAGATGACTATCAGGGTGGTTATGAGGCCAAAGTGCCCTTTTCAGCTCACGCCTCTGTAATTACATTAACTTCAGGCATAACGGATATAAACTACAGCAATAGGCCTTTGGAAGTCACTAATGGACCAGGTCAAAGCTTCTCCAGTTTAACGGATCTGTCAGAAAAGCACACAAGAGGCAAAAAATATAAGAACATAATTTAGTCATTATGAGACAGGGGTTTTGTTCCCAGAGAGGAAGAAACCCGTAGGGACTTACAGCGAGGAGAAAATTCATAGAAAGGTCAAATGGAAGCCTTTGTGACATTTCTGAGTGGTAAAATAAAGTGCTTTACTTGAGTTTGTAGACAAAATATGCCCCATTGTACAAAAGACTCTAGTTATGGAACAACAAACATTGCTATTGAGGTATGTATGTATTGCTAGAGCTTTCATTATTCTTTAGTAGCAAGTACTTATGATGTCAGGATAAATTGAGACCAATGAGTAAAAATCTCTTTCGTCTATGTGCTCTGTCAGTTTTCATGTCTCTCAACTGACAGCTTCCTGGATAAGGCCCTCTTTCCTTGTAAACATACGATGATAAAGGAGGCAACCCCTTATAATCTCCTCTGGCTCCCAAGCCCCACTGCTGCACACATCATACACATCTTGGAGGATTCATTTCCATTTGGATTGGAAGCCCAGTTCAGGGATTTCTTTTGTTGTTTCAGCCAAATGATTTCAGCAGAGACAGGTGCATCATCTGTTTTCATCTGAATAAACACCTTGTGCATGGTGCTTTGTGTTTACTGTCAGAAACTCTTATGAAATTGGTCCAGTGCAATGTTTGTGAACCAGGATTCAACGACAGAAGATCTTAACTGACACCCTTACTTTTTTATGCTGTTGTAGTTACCTGTTCTTTTTAATTGTGGCCTAAATAATTTTTTTTAAATAATCATACTTTTTTTAAAGTAATCTGGTGTGATTGATATCCTAATTGTTTTTTACAAATAAAAAAAGTAATTGGTCAAAACTGCTCTCTTTCTAGTCCAACATATTCATTTTTTTGTACTCAACTAATGAATACAGAAACATTTAACATTTAAACAATAATTGTTAATAAGCAGATTAAGCAAGCATATTAAACAATAATTGTTAATAAGCAGATTAAGCAAGCATACAATTACCATTAATTAATCTGTTTAAAAAGGAATAGGAGCAAGTGTTAAACTAAACATTAAATCCTATACCTATTTAACTAAACCAATATGCAAAAACCAAAATATACTCTCTGCTTACATCTATTACAAATGTACAATTGATCATATTTAATACACAGTACAGCTATTATTTCACCAAACACTATGCAACCCAAATCTCTCCTTAGTCCTTATCACTTTGTATCAGCCATTTCTTGCATTATAACTGTTTTAATACAAATTGTTGTGGCACTGGTGGCCTTTATTTTGTAAGTTGACTGACAGGAAAAGGGGTTGAGAGAGAAAGACACGCAGCAAAGGTCAACAAGCCGGGACTCGAACCTGTGACGACTGCGTCAAAGACCGTAGCCTTCATAAATGGTGGGTCGTGCGCTTTACTCTTGCGCCACTGCTGTACCCTATTGTTATTCAGCTTTGGAACAGATTGAAATTTTTAACGCAGGATACAAAGATAATTCTTCTCTTTTAAAGTTTATGAAATTTTTTTTATAAAAATCATACTTTTCTTATAACAGAGCAATACAAAATGTAGTCTAAGTCAAAATCCTCCCATTCTTCCATTAACAGCCATTCTGCCTTCCATTTGTATCTCAAGCCTCTTAACTTGAACAGCCTTGGGGCCATCCTCTCTGTGAAAGGCTTATGACCTTTAGATAATGCTGATGCTAAACTGCCATTGCAGCTAATACAATCTCATTAGAGTAGCAATGCCAGCCAGCAAAGTAAAATCAAGAGAGCTATCCAGTATTCACAGAAATGAAAAAAATGTAGAAATCAACACTTTCAAGCTACTTCTGAAGTTCCTCTTTTGCACATTTGTGAGAATTAATGATAACACCTCTGAGCCAGAAACGAAGGTAGTAACAGAACATAATTGAACTCATATTAAGTACAAGCTGCCATGTTTGACAGACAGTTTTATATCCATGCTGTGCTTATGTAAAAATGCTGTAATGATACCAAAGTCTCAAAAATGTATAAAATCCTTTAACTGTCTATACCTTGAGGTAGAAATGCAAGTGGGATTTTTTTCTGTTACTAAAATAATACCACATAGCTATAATACAGTATGTTTTATTATTTAAACCCTAACTATATTAACTGTAATATTTCTTTAAAGTTATTTTGGTTTTGAGGACCAGATTATGAGAGGCACTTTAATCAGTGATAGCTATTTCATGTGTTAATGAAATGTTACAGAGACATCAGGTGTTTTAAAAACAGTGATATTGTGATATTTGTATTTATTGCATCATGGTGATGTAACTTTGACATTATAACAAGCTGGTGTTAGCTCTAGAATCAGTTTGATTATCTCCCCTAGTTGTTAATGTTACTAACAGACCTACTAGCTCTGGCTAGTTGCAAACAACAGAAAGATGTCTAAAGAGCATGCAGATGATCTTATTTTATGCAATGGAAAGGTTTAGTGGCAAAACATTTTTTTCAGTTAGCTGACAGACAGTGTTCAGCTACAGGAGTGCACAAAATGTCCTTGCAGCTTTATTTTCTTTACAACCAGAGCAAATTTATTTTAATAGGATTTTGTCTGATAGACCAATAAAAAGGAGAGCATATGTATGGAGGCAAGGCTTTCAAATTTTGTTTTTCAACTAAATATTGGAAAGGTTTGATGTAGTTACAGTTTTTCTTGTTCTGTTCAGAACTGTTGTTGAACCTATTCTTTAAATACCCAGCCTGGACTTATCTTAGCCAAAATATTTCAGTTCAGGGACATTTGTAAATTACCCTTTACTTAAATAAACTTAGGAAATTGTGTGCCCAGCGCTCTGTAACAACAAAAAATCTTTAATAAGCACCAGTCTGCTTTTTGTAAAATGCATTCAACAGAAACTTCCTTGCTTACAGTATCAAGTGATATCATGATCACTAAACCTTTCAGTGCCCCTTTAGACCATCAACCACACCAATATTTACCAGACTTCATAGTTTGCTGGTGATTTCTAGATTGCCTTCAAGTGGTATAGCTCTTACCTCTCAAACTTTTCAAGCTTCGGTGTCCATGTGAATCACATCATGTCAGATTGTACTGATCTAGTCCTTGGGGTACCCCAAGGCTCTGTTTTGTACCCTCTTTAGTTTTTGTTTTTTTAAGGGCGTTTTGTTTAAACGCCCTTAAAAATTTTATGATACATTTCACTTTCAGGCAGACGACATTCAGGTGTCCTGCTCCTTCAATAATTTGAAATTATCTGAATTACCAGAAATTACAAATTTGTTAAAAAATTACTTCCTTCAGCTGAATTCTAAGAAGACAGAAGACAGATTATTGCCCTGCAGAGGATGGTGCCTCTGATCAGGCAATAGGCTGCACATTTTAACGGCGGTAAAGCCAAATTTAAAGAATTTAGATTTTGTCTTCTACCAATAAATATCTCTTGAAGATAGCTCAAAATAACTTGTCCAAAACAGTCTGTATCATTTGAAAAATATTTCCAATAAGGTTGGTTTAAAAAAAGGAACAAAAGATGCTTTAATTTATTTTTTGACTATTGTAAAGCATTTTTTCACATGCATCAACAAAAAGCTCTTGATCACCCTCAGTTGGTCCGAAACTTTGCAGCAAATCTCTAAACTGCAGCAAATATAAGAGCTCACATAAGTACTGTTTCACAATTTGGCACCAAAAACCAGATACCGCGTATAATTCAAGAAGTTCGCTTTTTCCAGACTGTTGCACCTCAATTGTGGAACAATCCTCTGAGGCCTTCACAATTGCATCCATTTAGTAATTCAGTTACTTCATAAGGTAAGTTGTTGAACTGGATTTTATTCAGAGATATCAGATTAAAAAGGCAAAAACATTCCACACTTTTCAGATTCTTCTTTCCTTCCACTTTACAAATATGCACTACTTTGTGGTAGTCCAGTCTATCACATTTGCAATAAAATATATTGAAGTTTGCTGTTGTAACGTGACGAAATGTGGAAAGCCTAAAAAGCGTGAATACGTTTGCAAGCCATTGTAGACCCATTTGCCTATCCTCAAATAAAACTAATGCTTAGAATAGGCTGTTATTTTTACAAGAAAACATAACATTCAATGCACGATGGCTTAAACCGAAGAATATAGCTCTGCTATGAAATTTTTTTCTTCTTAATTTCTATCTTCATTACGGCTCACTTTTCCGTCAGTGCACTAAAGAAAAATGTTCTTTGGCATATGGTGTTTGCTGGCACTGTTCAGGTAAACACACTGAGGATTTATAGATTTTCAGTGGCAAACTTTTTAATCAAAGTGGGTGCATTTTATAACTGCTATCTGTTGGCAGGTGGCTCTGGCCTGCATTCACTCATTTTTAAATACAGCGCCCAACTAGCCGCCTACCGACAGACGCCGGTGTTCAGTGGGAGTCCTAATAATTTAGTACAAGGCATAAAAGATACCAACACACAGTGAAAGCAGAGGGAAAAACAGGTGCTTTTGAAGAAAATGCTCTCTTACAGTGCATAAGCAACAACACTGTGAGTACAAGTAGCTCATTAAGAGGAAAATAACTGAAAAAGCGTTTATTAAACCAATTCATGATTTTTTCAACTCAGATTATTTTAATAATCTGAGTCTCTTGGAACTATTTAAAAAATAGGCAAGAAGTTGGGCCTTGTGGTGATTGCTGTACTACAAACTCACACAGAAAGTATAAAATACATCATCATGTGATCATTTATAAATTACACCAAAAGTTCAGCATCAGCGCATAGAAGCTGCAGTTTAAACAATGAAGCAATGTCTTTATTCTTCTTCGTGTCTGTAAAAGTATGAAAAGAGGAAACGTGGGGGACTGAGATGTGTAGAGATTCAGAGGAAAGGGTTTTTAGCCTTTTTCCTTTTTTGAAAAGGGGAAAATTTAAATTTAAAAAAGGCAAAAGGAGCCCTTCTCCCCCAAACCCCAGGAGGGCCCCCGTAAAGGTTGGGATCAATCATAATTTTTTTTCCCTTCCCCAGATTACTATGATATATACCCTGCAAAAATCCTATTTCTCTCTCAAAGCACCACAGAATTTGGTTTTGTTTCTTTTTACCCACTCAGCACTTTCTACTTATGTGGATAATCATCGTTATGTTGTTCCCCTTGATTGGATATTTTGCATTTTGTCTGCCCAATATAAACTCACCCTTTAGTGTCTTACAAGAGGAAAGACTAAAGCAATAAAAAGGTATTTTGTGTGTAGCTTATTGCATAATCCTGCACAATAGGTAGACCCCCTTACGTTTGTCTGGTGCTAACAAGCCATAATAGGGCTGAGTTACTGCTGAATTTAGAGAAATGGAGGAACATCAAATAAAACAACTATCTCTTTATTTGACTGCACTATTCAATGGTTAGGATTAATTGGAATGTATGTACCTGACTTTTGTGAAGTGCCTTGAGACAACATGTGTTGTGAATTGGCACTATATAAATACACTGAATTGAATTGAATTGAAATTTTATTTCTTATACTTCTTACTTTACTCTAATATTCTAAAGAACCTGTTGGAACAACCTACTATGATGAGGTTCATGATCTGTGTTTAAAAAAACCAGAATATGATTTTAAACACAATTGCAAAAAATATCAGGCAGATCTCATTGACTGCAAGAAAAGGTTGTAATCCAAAACTTTAACTACATTTTTTATACCCTATTTGTCTTTTTTTTTTGGGCCTTTTTCATTACAAAAAGTGTTTCCCCCAACCCTCGTGGGTGCAAATTTAAAAAAAAACATAAAAAAAATGGAACTTCAGGGTTTTTCACCTCAAGTCTTTTAAAATGAAAAATTAACTCTTTGTTTTCTTTATTAAAAGTAAAATTTGGGGCTAAATCGCAGACTTGACTAACCATCTCTGCTATGTTGTGACATAAGCATCCAGAACCAAGCTTGTTTTTGAACCAAGAAAGTACCTGAAAAACTCTCTGACTACAACCTTCAACACAGTAGTATGGATATAATATTAAAAGAGAAAAACACTTAAATACCACAGATACATACAGATAAAAGAGAAAGGGATAAAAATTCCTTCAATTAGACTTAAACAACTTATCTCTATTCAAAGAAACATCTAGTCAAAATATCAATAAAGGCAATTGTTGGCCTACAATGTTTAAGGTTTGGCTAGTTTTAGGTTTGTCCTAAATAAAACACATGTAAAACTATCAGCTGTAGTGTGAGTTCAGGCTTATTAGAGACACTGCAGATGACACCCTGCCAAATACGATGATGATGTTAGGTTTGGTATCAGTGGTGTTGATTGTGGAAGCACAGGTTTTAAACTCGACTAGTGAAGTGGGGAAATTAGGTCAACAGCTCTTCTGCTTTCCCGAATCTGTTTTCGAGTCACAGCTCTAGGTTAATGTAAAGTGAATATGGGTTTTACAGCATGCTTGACAAAATACCTAACTGTAGTATTAAACTCACATGGTGTGGAAGAGCAAGCAATCAATTAAAGGTTAAATAAATTGGATGGCAGAAAAGGAAAGGATGGACAGCTGAAGACATATTTATCAGGGTGCAATCACTGCCGAGGAATTTTTCAGCTCCGCTTCAGCTGAGTGACAGATATAGAGTGCTTCTCTTTAACAGCTTCCCTGGGAGACAGGTTTTAAGGAAATGGGACCACGCTGTACCTTTTAGCTATTTGGGGAGGAGACTTGTGTCTCAGAGCTGCAGGGCATGTAATAAAGAATTCATCTTTTACCTGAAATAATAAAATGAAAGAGGTTGAATTATACATCTAATCCCACTGCATGCATTCCTAACTAACTCCAAACTGGCAGTGTAAAGCTCACGAATCCAAGAACACGAGCTCTTACTGAGAATGTATACCTCATGCCATATTAATTACCACAGAGGCACATGCACTCAAAGTGATAAAAAGAGTACAAAGTCATACTTTTCAGCTTGGAGCCTGATTCTCTGTCTTACACAAGGATATTAGCTTCCCCTCTGACCAAACAATGCAGCTCCTCAGGCTGTCCTCCTTCATGCAAACACGATAAGGAGAGCAGCCTCTGTCAAACATGTTTGTTTTTTTTCTGGCTCACAGTGCTGCCTCCCAATGAATCACCCAAATGTTTATTTAAAGAGATTAATTCCTCTTACAGTGTATTATTCATCAGGTTTTTAAGGACATCCTGACTTATAATATAGCTTGTCATTTTCTCCAGCTGACTGAAGCAGGGCTAAATTGTCCTGAATAATTCAGGGGGATGGTAAATAAAGCAGGAGATGAGGATGCAGTTCGCCTGGATGGAACCCACTGAAAGGACTCTTAGGTCTCCAGGTGTAGCGGCTGTTCCCTGTTCAGAAGCAGGGATGCAAGAGAGAGGCACACTTTATTTAAGCTTGGAAGAGCTGGGCCTGCATCCAGCATTGAGGAGCTACTGCAGGAGAGAGTGATGAGGGAGGAGCGCCTTGCAGCTCACAGTTGAGCCTGGATTGGGAAACAAACAGTACGAGAGAACAGAAGGCAAGACCTTTGAGGAGGGAGAATCTCAGAGGGCTGGACAGCACGCTATCAAAGCAGAGAATGTGCTGGTGCATTGAACATTTGAGCCAAAAACAAAAAATGTCAGCGTTCTTTAGTGTTGTCTAGAACAGTGTTTTGTGATTATTCATAAAAATCACGCAGTTTTGTCTTAGCATTTACAGAATCTAACATAAATTGCACATTACCACATTAAGTTAAAACCAGATAAAAAAAATAATTAATTATTTTTATATGTCATGGCTGAATCTAATTGTATTTTGCAGCATTTTGGGGAAAAACGTTAGCTGAAAACATTTCAGCAACCAGTCATGGCGTATCTCAGAATGGCGTTTGCTCATTAAGCCTTAATTGACTTGTTAGGACTAAATTGCCATTACAAATTGAAAACTGATGACAGTTACAAAGAAGAATTATGTTTATATCACAGCCTTTGGTAAACCTCAATAGCAAGGGGACATTCTAATATGTTCAGGGATCTGAAAAATAATTGTTGCCACAGAGATTAAAAGATTTCAAAGTACCTTTAAATTATTTAAGCATTTAATACAAATTCACTGTGTTTCAAAATATGTCTTCAGTTTGCATCAAAATAAAAACATTATTCTACCTTTCTCTGGAATATCCTCATCATGACATGATTAGTACATATCAAGAGTTAACCTTAAGCTATAACATAGGAGATTTGGAAAATTGCTCTGTTTGTTGAGCATTAGTAGTACATAGAGGGAAAACAAAAGAGTCACTCTGTAAAGTATCAAAGAAAAACCATTGAGCCAAAAGCATTTCAGAAACTGCTACTGAGGACAAATTATGTCAAAAATAAAATTAGGAACTCCACCTCAATATGCACCACTTACTACTGAAAGCTAACTAAGAGGGAGTTTTATAAATCAATACAAATACATGAATTGTATATTTTAGAGTGGCCGCTCAAACTTTCCAATCTTCTGATACCTTATTGCATTTTGCTCAGGCTCAATCCTCAGGCTGTTGTACTCTGTAATAATAAAAAGTACCTTAAAACAGACAAGTACAAAAACAGCAAAAACTACAGCAGGCCTTGAGTTGGGATCCGAGAGGTTTTGGGTGTGTCTCGGCTGCTCTCTGGGTTGGCTCTATATACATTTTAATCGATCTGAGAATGTAGGACACCGTGTATACGCGTGTGGAATTTCTTACATTAAATTTTTAAATGATTAAGGATCAAAATAATTGAAAGTGACAATTAGTTAGAAAATTTGTGCAGCTCTAACATCAAAATTTAGATTGGTTGTACTTATCTTTTATTAACTCAGCATCCAACTTTGATGTGAATCTTAAAGACCGGGATGACAAACCTGAGACCTCTGACCTCCTCAATAACAGTGTGGACTTTTTTGTTCATATGGGAAATAAAATGAAAATGCTCTACCCAGCAGCCTGACTTTTCTTTCTTTTTTTAAAATCATTACAACTTTAGACATATTTAGTAGAGACCACATGACTTTATTCGAAGGAAAAATAAAATCCAGTATAAATATCTGAACCATCATCAGGTCCTCATAGTTTGTTGAATTCAGTTTTTTTTTTACACTGAACATTCATGCATTGCAGGCTCCGAAAAAATCATTAGTCAATATAATGGGCCTATAGAGTTGAAAGTATGAACATGGCATGAAGCAACCTCACATTTGCAGAGCATTGAGAATTGCTAGAACCGTTACTAATAGGCTACATATTTCTTCATTCCAACATCATATTGTGCTTGTTTGAAATATGCACCAATTCGCTTATGCTGGAAGTTCTGTAATGCTGTGAAACTTTAAATACAGTATCTTAAAAATGTATAAATGCTGTTAAACCTTTTTGCTATTTGTTATGTTACAACCACAAACGTCAGTGTAGTTAATTTTCATTTTTCTATGACAGTCCAACACAATGTGGTTCATAAATAAGAAGTTAAATGAAAAAGATAACCCGTGATCCAAATGTTTTACAGATAGAAATTAGAAAAGTGTGGAGTGCATATGTATTCACCCCTTGATTATTGTAAATCACTTTTTTTGTAATTAAAGCTTCAAGTATAGGGGGCACATCTCTACTACATATTTACTAGCCAATTAATCTCTCCAAAATAACTCAAGCTCAGTATGATTGGATGGAGAGTGTATCAATTTTCAAGTATTTCCACAGAGACTCAATAGGATTGAAGTCTAGACATTGACTTGGCATAAGGATATGCTTTGATCTAAGCCAATAAATTGTGTAGTTAATTTTCATTTTTCTATGACAGTCCAACACAATGTGGTTCATAAATAAGAAGTTAAATGAAAAAGATAACCCGTGATCAAAATGTTTTACAGATAGAAATTAGAAAAGTGTGGAGTGCATATGTATTCACCCCTTTGAGTTAATTGTAGAATCACATTATGTTGTAATTAAAGCTTCAAGTATATGGGCTACATCTCTACTACATATTTACTAGCCAATTAATCTCTCCAAAATAACTCAAGCTCAGTATGATTGGATGGAGAGTGTATCAATTTTCAAGTATTTCCACAGAGACTCAATAGGATTGAAGTCTAGACATTGACTTGGCATAAGGATATGCTTTGATCTAAGCCAATAAATTGTACCTCTGGCTGTATGAGTACGGTTGTTGTTCTGCTGGAAGGTGAACCAGTCTGAAGTTTTCTGAGTGCTGTCCTATTTTTTAGCTGTGTCCATCTTTCCATCATCTACGACCAGCTTCTAAGTATGGGTAAAGAAATGATGCTGCTATCACCATGTGTCATCTTGGGAATCGTTTGTTTAGGGTGGCTTGCGATGCTAGTTTTCCTCCACACATAGCACTTTGCATACAGGCCAAACAGTTGAATTTTGGTCTCACTTGACTAAACCAACTTCTTCTACATGTTTGCTGTTTCCCCGGCACAGCTACACAACTGTTTGTCATGCTGATATCCCTGGTGGCTCTGGCCGGGGTGTACCATCGGTGCGACGGGGTATAGGGTGGGGTGGAGGGGCTGCAGCATGTGGGGGGGGCCCCTTCTTTGGAGTGGGGTTTCCCCGGCTTTTATTTGGCAGAGCTGTGGGGTAAGGGTGGCTGGATAGTGTTTCTCCCTGGGCTTTCGTTGCAGTGGCAGTGATGTGGTGTGTTTGTGTGGTTGCGGGGGCGTGGTGGGTGACACCGTTCTCGAGTGTTGTCGCTGGCCGGGGACCTCTTGCCGGGTGAGTTTGTCCTGTCTTGGTGTGGGGTCGGATGTTCCGTTGTGGGTGCAGTGCTTGATGGTGTCTGCCCTGTTGTGCCTGTGGGTGGGGGCTGGGGTAGTGTTGTGCAGGGCCCTTGCCTTGTCGTCGTGATGCACTGTGTGTTGGGGGCAGGTGTGGCTCCGTCAGCCTTTCAGGGATAAAACTCACCTGTGGGGGTGTACCCCTGTGCTGTAGGGAGGGGATTTATGGCGTTTGGGTTCAGGGGCATGTGTTTGATATCTGTGTCCTGGCTGGGGGTGGTGGCCCTGTGGGGAAATTAATGTTGAGGTTCACTGGGGGTGGGAGGTTCATGGAGTTAGGATCGGAATTCATTGGGGGGTTGGGACTATTTCATCCTGTGACGGCTCTGGTTGGCGGGCTAGTTTGGACCATATAGACCCCTCTTTTGTACATGGCCCCCTCTCCGGATGAGGATGGGAGTCGTTGGGAACTGGGGTCGGGGCGGGGGGTCGGGGTCCGGTCTGGTTAATGCTCTCTTTGCCTGACTTGTCAGTTTGAGTGGATGACTATGTCATTGTAGGTTTGCAGGCATGTCATATTTTGCCCTTTTTCAGGTGATGGATTATTTCATGCCCTGTCAAATATTCAAAGCTTTGAATGTTGTTTTATACACTAACCCTCGTTTAGTCTTATCTAAACCTTAATTTCTGACTTTATTCCTGACTTGATTTGTTTCTTGGTCTCCGTGATGCTGTATGTTGTCTAACAAACCTGTGTGACTTTTACAGGACAATGCAAAAAGTACATTAAAAGTTGATTATTTTTCTTCTAGTTCACAGGTATGCATTACTTCCTGTCGCTCTATCAAACAAAAACATGTAATATATAAAAGATCAAGAGATATAATTGTTTTTGCAAAATACTGTATTGTCACAAAATGGAATATTTCCAATTCAACAATATTTTTGGAAATCAGTGTTTTGATTGATTACTTCTACAGTAACACCATTTGAGTATTTTATGACCAAAAGTAATGTCAATAGAGGAACTTATACAAAAATATATATCTCCCAGGAGAAATAAAACAATGAAGTCATGCAAAAACCTTGGTTAGATAATTTAGAAGTAGCCTAGACATTATATCTGCAAACAGCCTCAGCTGAAATTCAAAGGGCACGTAGGCTCAGAGGAGCTCTTATTTCATTAACAGCTGCCTTCTATGAGCATCTTTAATATAATTCAAGCTTTGCAGACCCTCCGGAGACTGTAAAGTTGCTGTGCCAAAAGTCAGGAAATGAATCACGGCTTTATTCTAATCCCTTCAACCACCTTTGAATGTGAAACAGTGCGACACGTCTTCGTGTGGGAATGGAGCAAATACAAAAGGCTCTCTGGAAAGCTGTTCATCGTGTATGTGCAGGAAGCACAGGGCACTGGTTTGTTAGCATCTTACATAGACACCACCCCAGCTAACTGGAGCCTCCAGAGGCAGTCACTCCCCATTACCCAGCCTAATCACTGAACATGCTGCTGTCTCCTAATAATGGACTGACAGTGTTGGGCAGCATGTGTGATGTGAGTGGCACCCAGCTTGCTTCACTGAGCGCCTTATTGGGCCGTCAGCGTGGAGAGCTGCTTAGTGTCCTCCTGTGTGATCTAATGAATAATCCTGCCCGCTAGTTGCCCTGTGAGGATAAAAGGCTGTTCCTAATCTGGATATGAGCACCACTGCTGAATGACAACACAATTGCCACCTTTGATTTATGACATTATAGTGGAATTTTCTTACGTTGACCTATTTATAATCTTCCAAACACCTCCAAACATGCTTATAAAAGGAAAGATGTGAAATTCCACAAATTAGTAAATCGAAAAAAAGACCATGAGACAGCACATGTTGGTTCAGTTTAAGTTTTTTACAAGTTTTGTTTAATTTCCAGTCGTGCAAAAACTACAGTTTCAAATCAAAGATCTACTTTGTTTTGTTTTAGGACCTTTTTTTTGGCATTGCACCTTTGATATCTTATGTTCTTCTTTTTGCATTGTGTTTCTACTGCAAGTTCATTATAATCAGAATCAGAATAAATATTTTAAATGATTGAATACAGTTATTTAAATGTTTTTCATTGTCAAATTTTCAAACATAAGGATGTTTAAAAAATCCATGTTGTTCCTTAGCAGATGTTAAACTCCAGCAAATACAACCTCAGAAAAACAGTAGCACTTGACTTATCACATGGAAGAGGTCTGGAGAAACATGGGCTTTACAGTACATTAACTATAATGGAGCACTATTTTCCTATGTTAATTATAATTAATTAATTTGGAACAATTTCCATAGTGTTTTCTCTCTTACCTTGAATGTGCAGCATAGCATGTATTCCTAACTCTGAAAGCCAATCAGTCAATAAAACTCACTCAGAAATGAATGCATGTATTGATTTTCATCAAGCCCTATTTTCATGTCCTTAAAGTCATGTATATATCTGGTCTCTCCTCTTCAATAATTGATTCATACTCTCCAAATTGTCTTTCCCATACATCTTTTGATAGTGTGCTTAGGCAATGAGGTCTGTATCAGAAGACAGAAAAGGAGTGTGGAGATTTATAGACTCTTACCGTGCCAAGACCTTCAGCGTGATTTCAAATTAGTATTGTTGCGTTGTTAAACATTTATGATGAGATGCAATAACAACAGCTCTCAAAACAGGTCAAATTATATTGATCAGTGGAATCCTAAGATAAAGTGGAAATTAGGGCAAAAACATCCAAGTTGCTAAAATTTCTAATGAAAAAAAGATTGTTATTTTAATATATTTTTAATAGAAAAAAAGATGCTAATTTAATAATTATAAAATCTGACTATAATCTCTCAAGCAAAGGTAAGGAATACATTTATTTTTAAAAGTGGCAAGCAAAATAGGACTGCCATGAACAAACAACTACTGATGACAAAAAGGATCTGACACCAGATCTAGAACAGAAGGTTCAAACTGTTAATGACAATGCTACTCCTAATGTTTTTTTTCTCAAATGTCTGTGCTTTAATCTGATTTGAAAATGTCCCAAAGTCAAGAAAAGCTGGTGGATTTATCCATCCATCCGTCCATCCATCCATTATCTAAACCTGCTTGTCCTTGCTGGGTCGCAGAGGGGGGCTGTTGCCTATCTCAAGTGGTCATTGGGTGAGAGGCGGGATAAACTCTGGAGAGGTTGCCAGTCCTCTTCAATCAAAAATGGGTCATTCCTGAGACTGCATGTCATGATTCAAATTACCTAAGCTCTTGGTTTCACTTTTCATTTAAAAGACTGTATGAAACGCTGTGGCTCAACTGAAAACTAGACTGCCAAAAACAAAGTCTGAGTAATTGCTGGATGAATCCACTCATACCATTTGACATGAGTGTCGAAAAGCAGAAAGAAAGAGGGAGAAGGATGAGTTTCAAGTGTCATTTAAAAATGTAATTGACCGTTGGCATCATTATGAAGTAGCTGTGAATGTAAACATGCTAAAACAAGACACCTGTCAAATATTATTCTATGAAACTGCCACAAGCCTCACATATTGTTAAAACTATTAGTAATGTTTTAAATGTTCCACAAACTCTGTGGCTCCTGAGCTGCATGCAGCTTTTCAGCTTTGACAAAAGTGAAAAAAAGAAAACAGTTATTTATTAATTAAACTTTTATTTTTATAAGTTTTTTTTTTGTTTATTTTGATGCACAGTTATCTTGGAGTTCAAGGTACATTTTTTTAAAGTTTTTTATAATTAGTCAATTAAAATATGCGTCACTCGTCCTTACCTGCAGACGGCTTCTTGGGCACGAGACCTCTGTAGTAAGTTAAGCAAGAGTACAAAAAGATAAATTTCAGAAGAAAATAGAAAGTTTAAATTTGCATGTCTTCATTGCCAATGATGCTGGCTTACCCGTGTGCTTGATATGGGGCAAGAAATTCGCTAACATTAAAAAATGGAACACTGAAAGACATTTTCAAAACAAGCACTCAGCACTTTCTGAAAAGTACCCAACTGAGTATGGGCGAAGTGGATCAGCTCTACAAACTCAACTACAGCTTCTAGTTTCTCATGATATCATCAGGAAGGGGAAGCTGTTCACAGATGGAAAATACATGAAAGAATCATTCAAAAATCAGAGGATCTGTTCTCCGAATTCATAAAAAACAGGAAATTGTTCAAAAATTTTTAAAAATGCCTTTCTATGCAAAGACTGTCAAGGACAGGACCATTAAAATGGCAACAGACATCACCAGTACGCAAAATGATGACATCAGTTCAGCTCAAGCATATTCAATTGCCTGTGATGAGACAAGTGATGTAACCGACGTTGAGCAGACAACACAGTTATGCAGATATGTAAACTCTGATGAGAGAAAGAACTGATTGAACTCATTCCACTAAAGGGCCAAACACAGGGGACAGGACATTTGTGAGGCTGTTTTGAGTTGTCTAAAAGCCAAAGGAATATACACTACTATTTACTGTCTGCTGATGGTACACCCAGTATGAGAGGATCACAGCAGGGCTTTGTAAATTCACTTCAGAAGTTGCTGGAATGGGGCTAATGACATTTCACTGCATGTTGCATCAAAAAGCACCGTGCGCTCAAACATTCCCCCCTGAAAGTGTGGAAGAGATCAACCTTGTTATTAAGATAGTGAACAAAATAATTGCAAACGGGTTAAAGTGCTATCACTGAACATGCTGCTGTCTCCTATTAATGGACTGCAAGGTGACAGTGTTTGCCAGAGATGTACAGACAGGTAGGCTCTCTCACGTCCCCTCCCTTAAGAATTGAGATAACAATCAAACAAATTGTGATTATTTACACCATGCAATTTTGAAAATGCAAGCAGAATTTGGAGAAAGATTAAGGGAGTTCAGTAAGAAACAAAAAATACTGTCCTTCTCTGTCTCATCGCTGGACATCATCCCATTCCTGCTGAACTTATCCGCATTCACAGGAATAAATCAGCCTGATCTTGAGCAAGTTTTATTGATTACTGTCATAGATAGGGGTTTTTGTGGACCAAAGTGCAGAGACAGGCGAGGAGACGGCATGGCGAGCAGAACGATAATTTATTTCCAATCCAATACTGGCAAAGAAGAAGGCAGGGTGTGCAGGCAGGGTGTACAGTGGGTATACAGGTGTCCAGGTCTGACAGAGTACGGAAAAACAAAAGGAACTAGAGGCAAGGAAGTAGACGCAACAAACCAGCAACGAACAATGAAACTAGACCAACTTATATACAGAGGGTAACAAAGGCCGGTAATCAAAAGAACTAGGAACAGATGTGACATGGAAACAGGGAGACTGAAGGAACAGGTGAAACTAAAACAACGACTAAAGCATGGGAGAAGGGACTAATAAACAATACAGAGAACAGACCAAAGCAAAGCTATAGACAAAGATAAATAACCAAATGAAGCATAGAATCAGGAATAACCATGAACTAAAGGAAACTGAGAAACTCAGATAATGGACTTGTGTCTGTACTGGTTCTGTTAGATCTCAGTGCTGCATTTGATACAGTCGATCATAATATTCTCTTAGAAAGGCTGGAATATGCTGTAGGGATCAGGGGAACAGCACTAGGCTGGTTTAAATCTTATTTGTCTGACAGATTCCAGTTTTGTTCATGTAAATGATAAATCATCTTTAAAACTCCAGGGTTAATTGTGGAGTACCACAGGGTTCAGTACTTGGGCCAATTCTCTTACTATATATATGCTTCCAATAGGTAAAAATTTATCAGGCAGCATAGAAATAAATTTTCACTGTTACGCTGATGACACTCAGCTTTACTTTATCCATAAATCCTGATGAGCCCAACCAGTTAGATAGACTACAAGCATGTCTTGAAGACATAAAAAACTTGGATGACTTTAAATTTTCTGCTTCTAAATTCAGACAAGACAGAAGTTGTCGTCTTTGGACCGGAGTTTTTAAAAAGAAAATGCTTAGTCAATCACTTAACCTGGATGGCATTAAATTGACCTCCGATAATAAAGTAAAAACCTTGGTGTTATTTTTTGACCAGGACATGTCATTTAAATTCCCATATTAACAAACAGGTTTCCAGGATTTCCTTCTTTCATCTCCGGAACATTGCCAAAATTAGAAATATCCTGTCCAGGATTGATGCTGAAAAAAACTAGTCCATGCATTGTTACTTCAAGGCTGGACTATTGTAATTCTTTACTATCAGGATGTCCACAAAATGCAGTTAAAAGCCTTCAGCTGATTCAAAATGCTGCAGCAAGAGTTCTGATGAAAATAAAAAGAGAGATCATATTTCCCTACTTTAGCTTCCCTTCATGGCTCCCTGTTAATCCAGAATAGAATTTAAAATTCTCCTTCCTCACATATTAAAGCCCTTAATGATTTAGCTCCATCATACATCAGAGAGCTGATTGTTCCATATGTTCTAACAGAGCACTTCGTTCTCAGACTGCAGGTTTTACTGGTGGTGTTGTGGTTCCTAAAGTCTCTAGAAGTGAGAATGGGGAGGCAGATCCTTTAGTTATCAGGCTCCTCTCCTGTGGAACCAGCTCCCAGTTTTAATCCGTGAGGCGGACACCCTGTCTACTTTTAAGGCTAGGCTTAAAACTTTCCTTTTTGATAAAGCTTATAGTTAGAGTGGCTTAGGTTATCTCGAGCTATCTCTGTAGTTATGCTGCTATAGCTTGGGCTGCTGGAGGACATAATGACCACTTTCACCCTCTTCGCTACTTTCTCACACTACTCTTCAATTTTGTATTATTTTGCTGTTAATTTCAGCTTTTAACTTTGTTCTCTCTCCTTCTTCTTTTCCTAGAAGCTACAACCGGCCTGACTCTGTGTCTACCTGTGGAACAACTGTCTGGAGGAGGGGCATCGTCCGAGCTTCTGCTGGCAACAACTTGGTGCTCACCACTCTAACGATGATCCACATGGCCCTGTCTTTCAGTGTTTTAACCCTTTCTCTCTCCTAGACATAGCTACTGACGGAGCTTTTACTGTAACTAACTTCTATGTGCTCTCTTTCAGACTCTAACTTGAAACTGGCTCAGAGTTTATCTGTTCTCTTCTTTCTAGGTGAAACGACTAAAGGAGCTACATCCATTAACATTTTTAACTTTTCCTTCCCATAGAAAGGACTCCTGGGATCAGTGCTTCTTTGTTCTCTGTGTCTCTGCTCTGTTCTCTCTAACCCCCAGTCCGGTCGTGGCAGATGGCCGCTCACACTGAGCCTGGTTCTGCTAGAGGTTTCTTTCCTGTTAAAAGGAGTTTTCCTCTCCACTGTCGCTACATGCATGCTCAGTATGAGGGATTGCTGCAAAGTCAACGCCAGTGACTGTCCACTGTCTCTACATGCTCATCCAGGAGGAGTGAATGCTGCAAGTCACTTGACTGGATGCAATCTGCTGGGTTCCTTAGATAGAAAACTTTTTATCAATTTGAATAAATAACAGAATCTGACTGCACTGTTCAATGATTTGGATTAATTGTAATGCATGTACCTGACTTTTGTGAAGTGCCTTGAGACGACATGTGTTGTGAATTGGCGCTATATAAATAAACTGAATTGAATTGAAACTGGAGGGAACAGAAGAAACACAACAATCTAAGATCAAAGAAACTAGCAACCTAAGAATTAACAGAAGAAACCAAAAAGAAACCCTAACTACAAACGTAAACAAACCTAAACCAACACTGACTGAACTAAGCAGGGACAGCGAGAATTAGAATAAGTGTAAACCAAACGTAAACAATAACCATAGCTAACCTATCAGGAGGGACTGGAAGAAATAGAGATAAACTAGGAGAACTAAGCTGGAGAACTATGATAACAATAATACTAATAATAATAATCATAATCATCAAAAGAAAACTATACTAAGCAATACGAAAGCCACCACTAAAGGAACTAAGAGCAAGGGGAAGAAAACAACAAACACTAGGAGGCAGGAGAGAGAACAAAACTAACTTCAAATTAACTGGAGGAATAAACAAACAAAACTAGTAAGGCCAAAGAATAAAGATACCCAACTGGCAAGCAAAACAAACACAAAATCAAAAAGAGTCCAAAATGTCGAACCCTGACAAATACAAACTTCAGAAAGTCCAAATATTGCTCAAGCTTCACAAATGAGAGCCTACAGTCCTGTAGGAAGCTCAAACTCACATCTTACAGCCCTGACTGACAAGGGGAAGATTTGCACCATGCTTCAGAAACAGAAGGCACACTAAACAGGTGAGAAGACTAGCATTTAATAGAATATTACTTTCAAAACAAACAAAAAGAAATTGTTTCAGACCCAAAGCTGATGTAGTTTTAAAATTATTAAAAGTTTATAAGTTGTTTTATATTTTGCGAGTCCAGACTATTTTTCTTTGGTAGAAGAGGGGGCAAATGGCTCTTTTGATATGAAAGGTTACCTACCCCTGCTATAAACCATATCAATTTTGTCCAGAGCAAAGATGTGTATCCGAAAGTGGCTACTGAGCGGGCTTTCAGGTTAGTAATAAGGTAAATGTGTTTACTATGTGTGCTTGAGTTTGAGGGGTCATAAATCTGATAATAACCACACTTTGAGAAATCTTTTTTCTATTGAGAAAAACTGAAAAGCAATCTTACTGCGCTAGATGAAACATTGAGTTGAAGACATAAGGTTTGAGGTTAGAGGCTGGCTGAGAGATGTAATGTTCGTAAAAAGGAAGTGGTAAACAACACAAAGTTAGTAAGATTGTGTTATCTCTAAAGTAACAGTAACAGGATATTGTGTTTGGTGTGCATTTTTCCTGGAGATTGTCAAGTGTAGATAATTTCATATCCTGAAGGGAAAGTTCTGAAGTAGAAATAGGGACATTGAGACTATGAAAGTGGTAAAATAAATTTTATTCAAGATTAGTTACACAAAAGTTACACAAAAGAGTGAGAGTGTCCAAACTCTTTCTTGTACAGTACAAACACCCCTAATCCTAAAACAGCTATATTTTAAGAATGAGGATGCAGGATGAGGATTTAGAGAAAAAATGATATTATTAAATTGATAAGAAGCTATTTTCCTATTTATTTTAGACAGTTTTGCAAAGTCGTTCTTTATCTTTGCCAATATGTAAAATGAGCCATGATTGTGGATTAAGAGAAACAGATGGGGATTCAATCCTTGTGTTGTTAACCTGAAATTATTTTTCAGACATGTCTTAATACACTATATCTACACTGGCTGTTTCTGACTTTAGGTTGAGTGGAGTCCTTTCAGGTAGTTTGATAAAATGAGTCCTACTGTGGATATTAAGTTATGAGCATATTAAAATGGCTATCACAGGGATATGAAGCGCCGTCTGCGGACGGAAAGATTTTAATAACCAGATATAGCTTTGGATATTCATAATAGCAAATGTAGGATTGCCTTGTGTCATATTGAGCATTATTTATTGGTTTCTGCTGCACTGGAGCTCAGTAAAATTACATTTTGATATTGAGCTTGCCTTATTTAACTGAAACAAAGCAGCTAGAGTTTCAGTACAGGAACGCTTCCCCCAATTTTTACAGAGACCAGTGTCTACATAAGGTGGAGCTGACAGTCACACTTTTTTATTGTCCTGGGTCATCCATCAACATCTGTAAAACCTGTTTAACAGTGCAATATGTTCTGGAAATAAAATAGCAATTTTGATTTTTGGAGGAGCCTTAACTTAACCCTTTAAAAAAAAGGTTTTGAGGTGCAAATTAACAGGTCCATGTCCATCCTAATCTAGTTATAAACTTAACAAACCTAACACAGTAGTTTCCGGACTTAAACAAAAGACTTTGTTCCTGTTACTTTAAACAGCAAATGGAATTCAAAACCAATGTAAAGCTGTAAATGAAGCCAAGACTCATTTACACACTTGAATGGGTCAAATGAGCATGTTAATTTTTTTGGAGAACCTTGAGCTTATTAATGCTGTTATTGTATGAGCACCTTGAACTGAGTGTTGCACTTCCTGGTGTTATTGAACAGCACTCCATTTGGGTGGAATAAAAGCTGAAATCTTGAAAACCTTTAATTCATACTCTAGCTATTTTCCTTCATAGAAAACTCCTGCTAAATTTCCACTTCCAGTAAAGCACTCAATGATTACTGTGTGTGTGTCCAGGCTGCTACATACACATATATCTATTTTTAATGACAATATTGATGTTTCTCTCCTTGCTTTTTATTTAACAATATAAACTCAGGGCTCGTACCCTAAACATCAAAACAGTGTGTGCTGAGATCTGCCTGTACCCTGGTTCTGTTGGTACTAGGCAACAGAACGAGCAGAACATACAGAAATTGAAAGCAGTTATGGGGTTCTAGATATAGCAGAAAGGGAAAATGAAGCTACAACTAAATGCAATATTTCTCTTCTAACTACACAACCATCTTACAGGTAAGAGTAGCCGAAGTAACAGCAAAGATTACTTTAATTTACATTACAATGAAAAGTCTGTCAACCAGTGTGTTTACACAAAGTCATGACAATTAGCAAAACTCATACTGCATTGAAGAGGACACAATAAAAATAAAGTCTTAATAGATCATGTTTTAGTCAAGATTTTCCTTTTTGACAGGCAGGGAAACATTTAAATAAAATCAGCATTATTCAAAATTTACCCAAATCAAACGAAATTTCAATTTCATAAAAGGGCAAGCAAACAGTATCAGTTTGTAAATTCAACACATTTCTTATATTCCATATATTCCTAAAACTTCATAAATAATATACAAATGAATGAGAACTAGTTCACTCAGTGACTGTTACATTTGTTTTGAATGCTTGTGGTGAACTACAAAATCAAATGAGTTCAGTTTTAACCTTGGTGAATTGGACCTAAAACTAGTTTTTACTGAAGGTAAACTTGCATAACATTGGTTGAATAAGAAGTAGAAATCCAGAAACAAGATACAAATCTGTTGAAGATGTTAGTTGGCAACATTATTAAGTTTTACCCCAACAATTCACATATTTAAAGAAATGTGTACAGTTCACATGTCTTTGACTGTATGGAGACAGAGAGAGGCTTTGTGATTACCTGGTATTCTATGCCTTTCAGTGTTAAAGTTTAATATTTTTTTTTATTTTTGATTAAAATTACCTTGCATGTACAATGTTGTGATTGATTTTGTTTTTTTTTTCTTTTTCATTCCTGAGTTCTGCCATAGCAACATATCTAAATATCTCCTGAAAATGGAGACAATGTTTGAACCATTGGATGCACATGGTCCTCAAGAATGGTTCAGTAGTCCTTGGCAGTGACGCGCCCATCTAAAACAAGTATTGGGCCAAGGGAATGCCATGATATGGCAGTCCAAACCATCACTGATCCACCCCCATGCTTCACCTCTGGGCATGCAACAGTCTGGGTGGTACGCTTTTTTGGGGCTTCTCCACACCGTAACCCCTCCCCGGGGTGGTGAAAACAGTAAAGGGGGACTCATCAGAGAAAAAATCCATGTTTCACATTGTCCAAAAGCCCAAGATTTGCGTCCCTGCACCATTGAAAAACCGACGTTTGGCATTGGCATGAGTGACCAAAGGGTTTTGGCTTTAGCAGCCCCGGGCCCGGGATATTTACCCTGTGGAGCTCCGACGGACAGTTCTGGTGAAAACAGGAAAAGTTGAGGTGCACATTTAATTCTGCCGTGATTTGGGCAGCCGTGGTTTTATGTTTTTTGGATACAATCCGGGTTAGCACCGAACATCCCTTTCAGACAGCTTCCTCTTGCGTCCACAGTTAATCCTGTTGGATGTGGTTCGTCCTTCTTGGTGGTATCCTGACATTACCCTGGATACCGTGGCTCTTGATACATCACAAAGACTTGCTGTCTGGGTCACAGATGCGCCAGCAAGACGTGCACCAACAATTTGTCCTCTTTTGAAACTCTGGTATGTCACCATAATGTTGTGTGCATTTCAATATTTTGAGCAAAACTGTGCTCTTACCCTGCTAATTGAACCTTCACACTCTGCTCTTACTGGTGCAATGTGCAATCAATGAAGACTGGCTACCAGGCTGCTCCAATTTAGCCATGAAACCTCCCACACTAAAATGACAGGTGTTTCAGTTTCATTGTCCAACCCCTGTATATATATATATATATTGCTCTTTACTCCCTGGCAGATAAGAAGAGGAAGAACTGAAAGCAGTCAAAATTTAGACTCAACCAACAAAACCACCAAAAAAAAGCACTCCACACAAACCAAAATAAATACAAAACTAACAGCGCAACAGTAACGTGTAGACTACAAGTATTATTTTTTGTCCTACAACTTTTTAACCCTCCCCCCTCCTGCTTTGTTTTGGTTCTATGTAGGTTTAAATTGACGTCCCTTATAAGTAGTGCTTGAACAGCTTTGGGAAATCCCTCACAAATAGAATCAATTTTTGTTCTATGACAGAGAAACAGCCAAGTCTTTTTTCATTCGTCTACCAAGATAGCATCCATCGATTGGTGAGCCATGTGCAGTCGTGCCGAGATGTATTTTCAAAGGGACGAGTCACAGCCAGCATTGCCTGGGCAGGTCTGCGGGTGGCGGGCTCGAGCCTGATGCAAACACCCCCGCAGCACTTTCATTTGACAGGGCCCTTTCACTGCTCTTCTCCCTGCAATGCTCCTTCTGTTCATATTTTGATGTTTTTCCTAAGAATATCTGAGCTGAAATATTATTATTTATATATTATGGTAAGAGTCTCAGTCGTTCACATTATTGAATTTATGGACAAACTGACAACAATCTCCACCGCTAATGTTGAGAAAATATGATAATAGAAACATTCTTTTCTGCTGTTCCTCCGTTTTCCTGATGCTCCTTTTGTCCTGTCTGTGTCTGTACCTCACATGGTTGTGTGTGGAAGACTGACCTTTATCTGATGGATTGTTTTCCCTCAAATGAAGACATAAAAGGGGCGGAGTGTGTGTATGTGTGTGTGCACCCTGTGGAAAAGAAGAAGAGGGGATCTTGGAGTAAGCTGAGATGAGGTGCAACTCTGCCATGTAATTATGCGCTCCTTCTTCACCTCCCTCCACTCAGCTTCTATCCAATACCTCGTCTCCACACCCACGTTTTTTTTTACCCAACTCTCATTCTGCAGAAGCTCCCAGCAGAGCCGCAGGTGGTGGCAATCTCTGTCTGTCCCACTGCTCTGACTGTTTACACAGCACGGAGCTGAAAGCTGGAGGGCTGCTGCCCAATATCACAGGCTTTACCTCTCAGACTGCAAAGCCACCCCGCATGCACATCTCTGAATGAACAGCTAGGCAAGGACACACATGAAAACCCACACTGTACTGCTGTGCGCTAAATTGTGGTTTGCCACTTGCAGCTGGAATAGATGTAAAATCATAAGAAAAAGTATTACCCTGTTTTAAATTCAGATTTATTTAAGGATCTGTTCACTTTACTCACAATAGTATGTCCAATAATGCAACCGTGTTTTCCTTTAAACTTAGTCCTTTTTTTTATTTAATAAAGTGGGAAATAGACACTGGTATTAGCTCCGTCTGGTCACATGTCACAGAGCTGTGTGTCATTTCACTCTGTCAAAAAGTGTGGTTTCTGAGGGCTTCAGGCCAGTTTCAAAACCTGAAATGGGCATAATAAATGTCAGGATATCCAAAAAGCTCAGGCTCATAGTTTTAAGGTTCTCAAGGGCTGCTTTGAGGGGGCTCTGCATAAAAAAAAAACTTCAAGAAACCTCAGTGAACTGGGGCAATTTTGTTAATGAAGAATTGGCCAAACTCTCATCATCTCTAATTGGCCACAGCTCAGCATTCAAAATGAAAATTATCCTAAAGACAAATTTTGTAATTTAAAGTTAATCTACTGGCAACAAAAGAAGAAAGTAAAGACTTTGTAGTGTTTCATTTTTTCATACATTTTTGCCCTTGTCTTGCCGAACCATTCACATACCACAAAGTTAAATGTATTTTATTGGAGTTTTATTAGAGACCAATACAAAGTAGCACATAATTGTGAAGTGAAAGGAAAAGGACACATAGCTTTTTTTTTTTTTTTTTACAAATGTAAAAAATGTGTGCATTTGATTTAGCACCCCTGAGTTAATAATCTGTAGAATAACATTTACCTGCAATCATTGTTCTAGATCTTAAAAGGTATGTCTCTACCTTGGATATCTACCGAAAGCTATTATACATTCTCATTGCAAAATAGCTGAATCTCAGGCAGTTTGAATGGTTACTGTCTGTGAAATGAAATGCTCAAGTCTTGTCACAGATTCTCAATTTGATATAGGTCTGTACTTTGACTGGGTCATTCCAATGGATGGCAGCTTTTAATGCTCCTTCAACAACACAGTCCTTTAAGATCATTTAAATTTAATTTGACTGCATTTAAAGTCATCTTTATGTTGTTCCTCACTTCATTACTCAACAAAGATTCTTAACTTTGAGATACACACTTATTAATTTCAGTTGAAGCCTTTCCATATAATGTGTCCCTGATTTCATGTGTAACTTTATGTAAAACTGGCATAATTTTGGGAACATCCTGTGGGTTTTATGTTATTTTCTTCCCTATGGCAGCTCTCTCACTCTGGAATTAGCTTCTTTTATGGCCGACTGGGATCATTCTATATGACGGTGGCCTTTTGCTTTGGTAATATAGGTGATCTTCTCACCATGAAAGAGCTGCAATCCATCTTCCGCTCGCAGGAGGTGGCAATTTATCGTGTGCACTGGGCGTTAACACGTCACAGCTAAGAACAGATGCGGTGCTTTCACAGATAACACTCATAGAATAAGATAGAGCATTCAGATTAGCTGTGGTGTCAAACAAATTGCATGCTACTGGAGTACACAAGGAGTTCTGAAATGCTGTTCTGTATATCAGATCTAGCGTGGGTTCCTGCGTGACAGAGGGTAAATGAAGCATGACATTTCATGGCTTTCCTCCACATGGGACCCTCAGAATGCCTCAGATTTGACAGTAGTCTTCGCTTAAAAACCCCAGACAAAGATCACAAAGCCTCTCTCTGTCTCCATACAATTGAAGACACTGCTGTCAGTCTTATGCTAATATTTTATCTCAGTAGGTTCAGTGAAAACTTACCTGTGCAGAGAAGCTCACCCACATTCACTCCCTCAAAAAAGACTCTTTTTGTTGGATGTTTTAACTTTATGACCTTTCATTGTGAATTTGACAGAAGGAGAGTGTGTGCATATGCCTTTATACGCCTCTCTGAGAATTCAATTTCACTCTAATATCCTGGTATTATTGTCTAATTTTCTGCTCCGTGACTGTGTTCACTGGTAAATTCCATTTTTACCTCAGAGTAAAAGTGTTTTAGACTTCAATTATCCAGGGAGTGATTACAAACGCATGCCTATAGCTGCTTGTTGTTTAAACATGTTTAAAGTGTGGAGAAATGTGGCTTTAGTTATCACCAACTGCTGCAGTGGGTTTTTGATTGTTTTGTAGTGACACAGACTTCTTTCTATAGCTGCAAGTTTTGTGTAAAGAAATACTTTTTCAAAGGAGAGACAGAAATATATCTAAGCATTACACCTGCTGCTTCATTATCATTCACAGTCTGTGAGGGAGGCAGAAGGACTCAAAGAAACAAATGAGAATCTTGCTCAGTTGAGCTGTTGATTTAATGGTGCCAATTCTAATACAGTCGCATCTCAGAAAATTAGAGTGCTATCGAAAAAATTATTTCAAGAATTAAATTCAAAAACTGAAACTGATATAAAGATTCACTACACACAGGGTGATACAATTCTTATTTCTTTTCCTTTTGTTAATTATGCCTGACAGCTACTCAAAAATAAATAAAACGAATTAAAAGGGATTTTATAAACACATATATATTTGCTTGAGCCTTTTAAACAGTTGGTAACATTCCAGAAAAAGGCTCACCCACCAACCAACCTTTCCGCCTTTCATCCTCACAGTCATTATAGTCCTGTGTGTAGTGGTGCAGCAATGACTCCAACTTTTCTTTATCCAAATGTTTATGAAATGCTAAAGAAAATCTGTGTGGGAGGCAGTTATCCTTCCATACCGCAGTATGCGCCTCTTTTTGAAACTCTCTAGCAGGAAGAATGTGAAAGAGCAAAGCTGTAAATCCTGTTCTCTGGTGAAATTACAATATCACCCAAAGACCCATCAGCTGCACCCATTGCAATGATCCAATTTGCAACACCCCTCCTTATTTTCTTTGTTTCTGTTTTTTCTTAGACAATCAATGTGATATGAATGAGTTTTTCAAGATATTTAGAAAAAGATGGCTGCTGTGGGAGGAGGTGAAACCAGATTTATTACTCCAATGACTCATCTCAACAGATGGCTTCCTATGTGCGAGCGTGCGTGTGCATTTGTGTGCATATTAAACAGTACACTTATAAGGGTTGTTAAGGCAGGCCGACACACACATATGGAAGGGGAGCTGACCTAAGACTGTGAATGGTGCCCACTTGGAGAAGGATGATGCCAGGTCAGGATGAGCCGCCCTTCCACTGGCTCTCACCAAGCCAGTTGCCTTGGATTCAATCCAGTTTTAACCGCCTCTGGAGAAAACAGAGCTGACCTTTTCCAGCACTCGGAGATGCAGGATATAGACTCAGAGAGGGTTGTGATCCTTGTCTTGGCATCACTCCTGCTGATTTTTATTGCTTTTACTTGTTGTGGTAGGATTCAATCACTCTAGCACACAATGCAATATGGAATTTTTTTTCCCTCCCATATTTCTCTGATCCAGGCATGGATGTTAGCAGCTCATCAAAAGGCTCCCACTGAAGGGAAGCTGTAGGCCCATAACGGTACTTTATTGGACTGTTATGGGATTAGGTTTTCACTTATTGCCATTTGAACGGGGATGGAAACATCCAAAAAGCTTCCTCCTGCCCAGTCATCACCATCCACTAACTCATCCATGTCACCTCCCCCTACACGGCTGCCCCTGGCTGCTTCCTACAGTCTCTGAACCCCTACTTTGGCACACAAGGCTCTGATGCTGCTGATGTTGTAATTGAAGCTTATTTCATAGCTGCAGTCACTGAGACCAGCTCTGAGCGAACACATCTACTAAATCACTGTAATGAAAATGTAACACTGGAGACACAAAGATGGTTCCTGGGGTTCCCACTGCCCACACTGCTGTCTCCTAAAAAGATAAAGTGATTCCTTTTGTTCAAAACCCCCAACATCAGAAGCTGTCCATTTGCTCGGAGACAGGTTGCCAATAGTAATATTATCCCCTTATCTGTCTCACATTTCATCAGACAAAGGAAAAGGAAGAGGCTTTAAGTGTGCTCTGTCTGTTTATCATGACACTGTCTGTCCTCCTGTGAGACTACATTTTGACTTTATGATATCAAAAGTACATATTAATTTACACTTAAATCAACATTTCCCTAGCAAGCACTTTACAAATATATGGTTCTGCAAAACAATATTCGCCCCAAACAAATTTTAATATCAGATTAAAATAATTTTACCAAAGTTTGACTTCATTTATTAATGGAAAAAACCAGTCAGAACCTACCTGGCCCAGTGTGAAAAGTAATCATACCTAAATCTTTTAACTGGCTGTTCACTTTGGGCAGCAACAACTAGCGTTAAGCATTTGCAAAAACTGGCACCAATACTTCTACATCTTGGTGAAGCAATTTTGGCTTATTCCTCTCTTAATTGTTTAAATTCAAACAAACTGGAGGGGTTTTGAGCATTAACAGCCTGTTCAAGGTCAAGCCACAGCATCCCATTTAGATTTAAGTCTGGTCTTTTACTAGGCCACTGCAAAACCTCAATTTTATCATTTTTATGCCATTCAGATATGATGATGGCCAGACATCCTCCTTCAGGATTTTCTGCTAGAAAAAATGTAAAGTTGTCAGGTCCTTAAGCCGCAAAACAGTCCAACACCATAACGCTACCGCCTCCATGTTTAAATGTGGGTTTATGGTCTTTTTTCTGAAATGGTGTGTTAATTTTACACCAGGTGTAACGGGGGGCTCATACGTTTCAAAAAGTGACTCCACAGAACCTTGTTTACAAAAGACTTGGGGATCATCAAGATAATGTTCTTTGGGATATGTGAGAGGGGCCCATGCATTCCTTTTGGTCTGCAATGGCGCCCCCTTTTTGAAACCCTCCCATTCATGCCGCTTTTGCCCAGTTAAATCATAAACACTAATGTAAACTGAAGCAACTGAGGAATGCAGTGCTTTAGATGTAGTTCTGGGTTCTTTTCTGACCTTCTGGGGATGTCGTCGATGTGCTCTTGGAGTAATTTGGTTTGGCCAACCACTTCTGGGATGTTTCACCACTGTCGCATGTTTTGACAATGGCTCTCACGGTGGTTTATAGAAGTCCCAAAGACCTTCCTGACTGACAGAGTGACTTTGTTCCATATCTGTTCTTGAACCTTAGATCGAGCCATGATGTCCTGCATATTTACATATTTTAGCCTACATTAGCCTCCAGACAGACAGTTTCTATTTGATTCTACAGTTATTGATTATATTTCATAAATGAAAAGGTTGGTTTGGATTGCTTTTTTTTCCTAAGAAGTATAATTTTTACTTTAAAACTGCATTTCGATTTACTTAGTTTGTCTGATATTAAAATTTATTTGATGGTCTGAGATATTAAAGTGAGAAAAAAGCAAAAGAAAATGGCAAATACGTTTTTTACAGCACTGTGTCCACATTCCAACAACAGATGATCCAACAGTAACAGTGTCACTGCCTGTATTGGCTTTGCCTTACTGATGAACATCAGTTCAGCTCTATGACCTCTGCTGCAACTTTGGAGCTGTAACATCAAAGGCTCATTTTTGTTTTTTCATAAAAACATAAAAAGATTTCAAAGAGTAAAACACTTCAAATAAACTTGAAAATATGTGAAATATCAAAGGAGGTTCTCTTTTAAATACCTCAATGTCACAGACTGGTGTAATTTGCATAAGGCTCTACTGTATACTTGGCTGTAATGAATGATGCCTTCCAGGTTTCATTTGCAATTAAGGCTAATTAGCAAATGTCGAGTTACCCTTAATCTTTGCTGGGTGTGGATTATAAACCTTCGTATGGACTGCCACCGTATGCACAGTAAATGTAAGCCTGTGGTATTAGCAGTAATTAGTTTACTTTTGGTTTTTAAATTGTTTAGTGAGGCCAAATAATTAATGTCATTTTGTGCAATAGGATCACGTTAGTGCTAATGTAGTACTGTAGCATTCTCTGTTGGACGTGACTTAAGCACTGACTCAAGCACAGTGGAACTTGTTGTGGGGTTTTCTCTTTTATTTTAACATATATTCTCTTACATATAAACTCTTAAATGCATTTTATATGCTATGCTTTTGCAAATTATTTGCAAGTGATGCTGCCAACAACTTAATGCTTTAATTCTATAGATGATACGCTTGCCCCTGTCTTTCAGTGTTTAACCCCGTCTCTCCTAGACATAGCTACTGGCTGAGCTTCTACTGTGAAAAAATTTATCTGCTCTCTTTCATACTCTAGACTTGAAAATTGGCTCAGAGTTCATCTGCTTAGCTGTCTTTCTCTCCTAGATGAGGCCACTAAAGGAGCTATAACCATTAATGTTTCACTTTTCTTTCCTATAGAAAGTACTACTGGATCAGTGCTTCTGTGTTCTTTTTTTGTCTCTGCTCTGTTCTCTCAAACCCTGAGTCAGTCGTGGCAGATGGCTGCTGACACTGAGCCTGGTTCTGGTTCTGCTGGAGGCTTCTTCCTGTTAAAAGGGAGTTTTCCTCTCCCCTGTCACTACATGCATGCTCAGTGTGTATATTTTAGTATATGTCCTAGAAAACTAGGACATGCATGCTCAGTATGAAGGCTGGCTGCAAAGTCAATGAAAGCGACTGGCCACTGTCGCTACATGCTCAGCCAGGAGGAGGGAATGCTGCAAGTCACTGACTCGATGCAATCTGCTGGGCTTTCTTCTACAGAAAAACATTTGAAACAATTTGAATAATAAACTGAATCTGACTGCACTGTTTGATAGTTAGGATTAATTGGAATATATGTAGCTAACTTGAAATCTGTATGATTCGTTTGAATTGACTTTGTAGTTTCAAGTGCATTCGGACGACGTGTTGTGATTTGGTGCTATATAAATAAAACTGATTTGAATTGAATTGAATTGAATTGATTTGAATTGAATTGAATTGAATTTTGTCAGCTAACTCGGGCAACCATGGGTTTCTTTTTAAGAAATGTTGGAAGATTCTTCTAACAGAAGAGAAGATGAACCTACTTTCTAATTTATTCAAATAATAATTATTGGATCACATAGGGGAACTCATAGACTGTGCAGAGATTGCGAATTTCCATTTCCCAGAATATTTAAACAACCTAAAACATGGAAAAAGATTAAATTAAACAAGAGTGATATCACAGCAGAAGTAACATATCCATTTCTGATGAAGCTGCATATTTTATATTTTACACCCTTCATCCTAATACACCTGTACTATTCAAAATAGGGGACATCAAAAGCAAAACTAGGACATTATTTTAGCAGTTGGTGAAGTCAAGAATGCCCCACGCAGTGGCAGGAAATGCATCTCAAATAAATCCACAAAAACTAAAACATAAAAGAGTAGCAATTTTGTTTAGATCACAGTAAACTAAAGTCTAGACAATAATGGCACTCGCTAGCCACTTCATTAGGTACACATTGCTAATACCCAGTTGGACCATAATTTGCCTTCACAATTGCCTTATTAATACTTGGTATTGATTTAACAAGATGTCAGAAACATTCCTGAGAGATTTCGGTCCATATCAATATCGGAGCATCACACACTCGCTGTGGATTTGTTGGTTACACATCTGTATTGTGAATCTACTACTCTGGCACATCCTAAAGGGGCTCTGTTGGTTTGAGATCTGTTGAGTGTGAAGGCCATTGGTATACACAATAACCTTGTTGTCATGTTCAAGGAACCAACTTTGTGACATTGTGCATTATCCTGATGGAAGTACTCATCAGAAGATGAGTACACTGTGGTCATAAAACAATTGACCTAATTGGCTGCAGTAGTCATGCAGGTTGTAGAGTTTTAATGACTGTGATTTTGTACTAAGTAACTCTAAGTGTGTCAAGAAAATATTTCTATTCTGCTTCAAGGTTTGGCACATTTGGGGATTGTATTCTAAAATCTTTGGTTGGTTTTTTGAGTTCCTGTTGACCTTTTTATCAGTTCAAACCATCCCTTTGCCGCTCACTGGATATTTTCTCTTTTTTGGATAATTCTCTGCAAACCCGAGAGAGGGTTGTGTCCAAATCCCACTAGATCAGCAGCTTCTGAACTAATTAGACAACCTGTCTGACACCAACAACCAGGCCATGTTCAAACTATATCAGTCCCCTTTCTTCCCTAACCTGATGCACAATTTAAACTTCATCTTGGGGTCATTACAATGTCCGCATTGACCTGCTGCCATGTGATTGAGTGTATGTTCTGGAAACAGCCATACTTATTTGTATGAACCACAAAAATTATTATATAAGCCAATAACTGAAAATCATCAATACTATATAATTGTCTCTTAAAAAGGATGAGTCTGAGTTTGTTAGCTTGTTTGGTTTGGGTATTCAGTGGAGTATCAACAAGTACAAATCACACAAATCAATAAAACAATGATGATGGCATATTTAATGATATATTTTGTGTAATGCAGAGCACAACTGTCACTCAACAACATTTACCTGTATTGTTGTTCCCTTGTCAGTGCATGCCTCAGGACCCCTAGACACCCCCCCCACACACACACACACACACACATAATAGGCAAAGTGATTTTATTAATGGCTCACACTATGCTAATGTATAATTGTATTGCACTAATTGCAGCACCTATCTCCCTGAATGTGCCAGTGATACTGTCACTTAAGACCCACACCACAAAGCCACCCTAAATGGAGGATGGATATGGTATAATCGATTCAAATGAAGCGGCTCATGTTACATCAAAGTGCCATAACCTTCAAAATGATGGAAGCACAGGAGGCACTTGTTCCATGCTGGCAGACGGCACAATTACTACACCGCACAGTGGGGGATGAAGAGTGCAACCTAGCTCAAATAACACTCCAAACTTCCTGTCTCCTTGCTGACTGTTTGTAAAGCATTTTCAGCTTTTCTCAGATTTAAGACCCTCTCCATGTTACTGGAGTTGTACAGTGATGGGGTTGCTAAGGGTCACTGGTGGGAAAAAATGCAATTGTGTGAATGCACTGAATGGGGATAGGGGAATCAAAGTCAGATGAAGACTTTCCTGAACATCACCTTTTGGCAACAGCAGGAAAATTCTTCTTCTCTATGCTTTGCCTCAGACATTGAAGGAAAGAAGACACAGAGAGACAGTGAAAAATACTGAATTTTGCTTCTTCTTTGTGATGTTGAAACCCTTAAGCCCAAGCATCCCGGGACCGGTATGAAAAGAGCAACGGACTTTTTTGCTATCTCTAAGACTAGGTCAAATGGCGGCAGTTTTCTTTTCCTAAATCCCTTGCAAGAGGAGGCTTTAATGTTCACAAAACAATTCCCGTTTTGCACCAACTTAAACACATGGGATGGCATTTAAAGGCCCTTAGGCATGGCTGACTCTGTGTACAAAAAGCACTTTCTTTTTGCAGAGCCCCCCGAAGTCCGATATCATTACAAACTAGAGACACTCACCTTTCTAACAAGGTGTAACTCATCTTTCTAGCACCTCCTCCAGTGATGTAACTTGCGTGTTAGCTCATGCAAGCCGGATGCGTTTTAATTTGAAGCAGGCTCAGGTTGCTGCACACATGCCCTGCAGCTAACTTGCACGCTGCTCCGTTAGCTTCCAGTAGTGTGTTTTTTTGGCACAGAAGAGGAAAATTACCAGTTTGGAAGTTTTGGACAATTTTTAGCGGACCAGTGACATGAAAATCGAATATTATTCAGACAGACACCTGCGTCGAGTAGAATGACGATTACGAAGGAGGGGGCTGCTTTATGAGTTACTGTGTTTCTTTTTATTTACATGTCTGCTATTTCAAAATTTTTTACTTATTTTTTGTTTGTCATTACTCTTGTGTCAGACATATGTTGTGTAGAAAATCTGTAAACAACAATCATTCCACCTCTGTTCCAGAACAAATAGGCTCCATGTTTGTGTGAGACTGATTCAAGGGTTTTTTTTTTCAGTTTGATTCAGAATCAGAGTCACTATTAACTTTATTGGCCAGGTTTGTGTCACAAACAAGGAATTTCATTTAGGTTTCTACAACCACAACATGTAAAAACACTTATAGGGATAAAAATAAGGACAATCAGCAGTATATACTGAGTGTTTTTTGGTAATTGGTTTACATAGTTTATCATGTATTATTATTTTTTTCAATAAAATCCATCCAGCTGGAGACAAAAGGTACAATTTAGTTCAATTTATTTTCATTATATTGATTTTATGCTGTGTAAAATGGCACATTTTGATGTTACACAGGATAAATGTCATAAACAAAGGCTATGTCATATGCAGAAGGAGTCCTACAATGGAAATGAGCTATTTTATTTGACCAAATTCCTTTTTTATGAGGTGAAAAAAACATCTGGCACAAGCTTGGCACATTTGGATAATGTGCCAAAATACTAGCTCCGTCTGACACATTGCGCACTAAAACCTTTGTGGAACAAATGTGCTTAAACTCATTCAGTCCAAATTTGCTGCAGTAAAAGTCAAGATATTGATGGATAAAACCAGAGGCTTCTCCTAGGATTTCAAGAGGCTTTTTGTGGTGTTTTGCAATGTTTACTTGGCAAGGCTCAAAAAATTAGATTTTTTCTTTGTTTAATTACAAATAAATCAGGCATCGTAACATTTGTAATAATGGTTCCACTGGAAAAATATTCTTTTATGTCTTACTTTTACATAGATACCAAATGTTTGCATTTAGACTTTATAACTGTGGTGCTATACTTTACTTTACTTTATTTAAGTTATGTAATTTCAGGCAGAAATTGGTCCAAAACCCCTTAGGGCTTAACAGATCTGTATTACCATAAACACTAGCTGAAGACATGCTTTGATACTATTCAATTGCAGATTTGCAGAACCTTCCGAATGTTATTCTAAAATTTGACTTACTGAACATAGCTTTAAAATGCATGGCACAAGGGAGTCTGTTTCTACCTGGTAAAGTGAAGTTTTTGGATGACCCTCTCCCAGGACACAAAGAGATAAAAATTTCTTGCTCACATTCTGTTGAAGCATTGTGAAGATTAATGACAGGCATTAAGTCAATGGCCAAGTCTAATTTCAGCTATTTAAGTTCCTTTGAATGTAAAAAATTGGCCACGGGGAATAACATTATCACATCAGGTTGTAATCTAACCTGCTCATTGCCTGTGCCTGACAGCCATTATTGTAACTTTGCAGCCATTTTTCTTCATACATAAGACACTATTACTCCTTTATAAAGTCTCCATTTACCAGTGTGGTGTTAAAAAAGCTCAATATTATTTTTGTAGATTGGCTAAGCATGTCATTTTTTCATTAACCTGCACAGAGTTTGCCTGACTGAACTCTCTGAGCCGTCAGCTGAGCCCAGGAGCCAAGCCTGTAATTAGGTTTTAAGCGTGTGCCATTAATAATGTTGAGCTGACATGATGCAGGCCTGATCTAGACTTCAATGTAGGTTTGTGGGCCGTCATTAGAGGAGATGCCCAGGAAGGCGGTTCACTGCCTCCTGTTTCATTCTTCTCAGTGTGCAGTCATCTGCTTCTTTCTGGCTCTCAGGTGTTGCTCAGTCAGTCAGTGGATTGACAGCTCATCCTCCTGGTAGCTGATGTCATCTGTATCTCATGTTTTTTTTTTACAGCCGCTGTGGACAGCACTGTTGTTTGGCTGAGGTGCAAAACAGATTAAAGACTTAAGTAGTATGATAAGATGGTTTCTGATGCCTGGAACATTTAGTTCAACTGGTTGTTCAAGTAGCACTGGGACACAATAATTCCAGCATAGCTTATTTTATGTTGAAAACTTTATTTCAGATATTAGGGCTGTAACAAATGATCACTTTGGTAGCTGACTTGTCTATCAATATGCTGCCTGATTAGTCCATTAGTTAACGATTACATTATACTATTTTTGTTTTCACTGTATTGGTAAATCTTTTTCTTTTCTTGAGGGATGAATAAAGTCTTATCTCATCTCATTTCATCTCATCTTATCTTATCTTATCCTACATCCTTCTTATTAGACCGCACTATGGATGTTTTTACTTCCATCATTTCTGTTTCTTGTATATATTAATGTAAATCCTGTGTGGATGGGAGAATATCAACAATGAATTCAAACCTATGCTAGATTTATAGACACATGATAGCCTCTGTTAATTTGATGCCATACAAGCTGATCTCTCAACATAATATCCTTGTGGTTTAAGTTTTAAAGGGAATCCAGAGGATATAATATGCCAGATTCACTGCACCATAGCATCTTGTTATTTTTCTGGTTACTAAGCAGACTGTTTTAATAAAACAGATGCTGTTCTATTTGGGGAAGCAGGCGGTTTGGAGAGTGCACATTACACTTGACCCGACAGAATGAGCCCGGACCCCCTCCTGCGCAAACAGATTTTTACCTAGCCTTGCCTTAGGACAATAAATAAATAAGACAGAGAGCAGATCACCATGTGGTTACCAGGTATTATATGATATAAATGACTGACTGTAGTTCAGTCAGGGGCCTGTGAGAGGGTTTCATCTCATTTCATTGTCATATTCGGGTCAGATATTGTACTCTAGTGCTCCAGCGGTGTTCTCTTTCCGTGCTTCGTTGCATATTGTCTCTCTCTGTCTCCTTTCTTGTTTTCTCTGTTTCTCTCCCTCTCCTTGCCCCTTGGTGTCGTTTTTCACTTACTTTCTTCCACCCGGTGAACATATCTCTTTGCTTCCAAAACTCTTTGTTTGCCTCCCTTCTTTTGTTTACTCTCTGAGCCTAATTCACAAACTGCCTTCTGCTCTGGCTGTCGACATTGCACAGGCTGGAGAAGTATTGCATTTGTAGCAGTCCATTGTCAGCCCGAGCAAGTAGATGAGCTTAAAGAGAGTCTCATTCAGCAACACAGATACCCCATAGAGCCGACTCACCACCAGCCAAACGTCTATTCAGCCAGAGTCCTCATCATTCGAACTTTTTTCTCATACAGCATCAGAGCTGTCTGTTAATGTTAATGTTGCAGCACAACAAACAGTACAACACAAAAAAGCTGCAATGGCTCCACAGTAGGAGGCTGAGGTAACTAATTTCACTTTTTGCTTGTTGACAGTTCAGCATTGTAAAAAAATAGATGAAAGTTTTGGGTCAGCAACTCAAAAGAACAAAGAACAACAACAGTGTTTGGGAATCTAAATGATTTACTCTGCAATGACTGGCCGTCAGGGTAGTGTCAATATGAGATAGTTAGAACAAATAAAGATCTGCAAAGCTAATACAAAACTTTAATCTAACAATACCTGACCTTAAACTGGCCTCCCACTGGTGAACTGAAAATAACTCAGCAATTCTCAATCAGTTCTCTAACAGCTTCATGCATGGTGGTCATTGTAGTGGACATCTATTCAAATGCTGTTTTCCTGTTTGTGTGTTGGTTTTGATGGTATACTTGAATATTGGCCTGTCTCCATTCACCCATACTTGTCTCCATACATCATCACCTACTGGCCAACCAGTGCAAGTCCACAAAACATTTCGCGTGCCGGGCACATATTTTATGGCTAGTCCATGCTATAACACCAGGTAATAGTTCATAAAAAGATTGAAAAGATCAATACAAATAGCGTCTGTTGGGACCACAGCCATGGTTACAACGTGAAAGGACAGTACAGACTTTTCTGGAACTTTCAAAATAAATTGCATTAACCTACTTCCGGCACAGCCAGGAAACGGGGTAACTGCGGACTTCCTGTGACGTCACTGTCCAAATAAAAGCACCGCTCTTGCTACATCCTGTCTCTTCCATCCGGACCACACTGCGGAGCTGGCAGGAGAGACAGCGTGCTACTGTCTCTTTGCTGGCAAAAAGACATAACTCTTCAACTGGATTGAAGGGTGTCATATGATCACTGATCATATGCACTGAGTTAAGTACAAATTAATTACTGTCTGTGTATCCGGTAGATGTATTCATGAAAGGGGTGATTAAGGTACAAGCGTTGTTTGACTTTCTTTCTGAGATCTACAGAAAGCAAACTGTGTTCCAGAAAATTCCCTGCAGGGACCTTGTCTCTACGTGGAGAATTTTGGAGCAGTTTCCAGATTTGAAGGAGGACCGCATCAACGTGCAGTTTTGGCCGGCCGACAGAACAGCCGCCACTCTCCGCAGCTAAGGAAGTTTGTTGACTGTGGACGTTTCTTCAAACTTTATCATCGCCCCGACACTTCTCCTCAGCACGGTTCATGAGGTTAGGTTTGGGCAGAGTAATAGAAATTATTTAGGATGAAATGATCTAAACATTTTTCATTTTATGAAGTTTGGTTTTGCTTGTGAAACTCTGCTATCTTAGTGCTAGCAGGCTATCTGCAGCACACGTGCTCAGTTTTGTACTCTGTGTTTGTGTGTTTTTAAAGTTAAGATAAACTTAATTTAAAGGGTGATTTTAAACACAGAAGATTGATCATAAAGCGCCGTCCGTGCTTTTGCATTTGAACCCTTTTATTGACCCTGGTATTTTAAAGGTATGTGTTTGATTCTGTTGCTAAGCTATAAGCTTCTTTTGTTAGCTTTAACTGGTAACAGCTAAGAACACGTGCTTGCATACGTAAGCCAATTTCTCCAAAAAAATTTTGGTTCTTTTCCAAAATATTTCCCTAAATATTTTACTATTTCCTTAATAACAGTTCTTTAAATATTATTTTAATAAATAAAGACAGCTAATGAGACACCGTTGAGAATTCATCCAGAAGGTTGGTTTTATTCAGTAGATCATTCTTTAAAACATTATTTTAATAAAATAATATTTTATCTGATCTTGCATTGTGAAGGGTTGTCTAAAGGTATGCCGATTATTGCCTAAGTTGGTTCCAAGACTAACTTCACTTCAAGGTTCTTCAAGATAATCCTTGGTTCTCAAACATAAACATTGCATGGTAATGTTGCATCACTCTTTTGGTCATGGTTTCAGCCATCTTTAATCCACTTGTTTATATTGTACATAGCCCATTAGTCTTCCCTATTCTTTTATTCTGCTTGGTAGTTTAGTTGGATTGTTTTAGCATATTAAAGAGTTTGTTGATTGAAATATGTTTGACTTTGAGTTGACTCATTTTTGCTAATAAATTCTTGTATTTTAAGAAATTGTGTGAACTCATTCCATGTGTGTGCAGAGTTTTGCTCATTGACAAGACTGCAAGTATTGACCAGTTCTCAAGTTTTTGCAATAATGTCACAGCTTGGCTCACCCTTTTCGATTTTGCCCTAATACCACCGCCTTACTGGGCTGGTATTCACAGGACAACCCTTAACAGACCGAAATATTATTTGATAAAATATTAAGGTATTAATATTAAATATTAAATAATATATTCAGATTCATAGTCACAAAAGGTCTCATTTTTTTAATTTTAGATTTTAGATTAGGAGCAATTCGCAATTATTCATCTGCCCATTAAATTGAACACCATGCATCACCCACCACATTTTCCCTGGTACTGTACTGCTACTGAAAACACTTCAACAGCAGTAACAGTTTATTAAGTAGCATAGTCACCTTTGTTATTAGACCGTAACATACGACTTTTGTAATGGTAACAATATTTTCGGCAAACAAGGTTATTTGTTTGAGTTACATATTTCACATTATTTTTGTTTAACTGAACCGGACAAAAAAAGACTTACAGTAGGGTAGTAGAACTAACATCTATGTCAAAAGAGTGTGATATGAGAGAAAGGGCCTATGAAGGATTGAGATACACTATCACATGATGTGGCTGAACATGCCCATAATAATGAAGGTTTGCCACTTGACACCTGAGCTTCATGACAAAATAAAGTCGAATATTAGATATCTGGAGGCTCAAAAAGAACCTTTTATTGTGAGATCCTTTTTTTTGTGTTTCTGAGATGTATTTGAAAGATTGCCGTAATTATATTTGTGTATTATTGAGTTTACTGAAGACTCTCATTCTCTTTTTGAGGGTTTTCAAAAATCTTTTTGTTGTTTTTGTATAAATATTTGTCATTAAAATGCACAGTTTAAAAAGGCGAAGTACACAGGTTGTAAAAAGGTTGAAAGCAAAGAGGTGATTTGGGGGGCAGAAGCATGTAGAGAACACACAGAATGAGTTAGACAGAAGGTTATTTTCGCTTTTATTACACTGAACATAATAATATAAATAAATAACATTGTCATGTATCAAGATGACTGAAAACACAAAAGATAAAACTTCCACGAGTAGCAAATGCCACATCTTGCAGCTCATAGCGTATGTCAAATATTTCTCACATTCAAGCAAAAACTGTAACTTGCACAAATTCAAGATTTAAGACAATTTGCTTTAAACGACAACACTCCCAGTAAATCAGCCTCCCAGTCTGACACCAGCTCAACTTGGCTGGTTGCCTGTGTTCCTCACAGCTCACAGTCATCACTACACTCTAACTGCAAACTCTTGTTCTCATTCAGTATTTACAATCTGGACATAGATGTGAGCTGAATGCGGATTATCAAAATGTAATTTATGCTTTAAAAATGAGGAGCCACTATAAATGTGCATGCCCCTGTTCATTAACTTTTCATAAAAAATGAATATTAAGAATAAAGAATATCAATTAATCATGTTTGAAACATAATTTAGATTACCTTACTGAAATTGTTTATAGCTCTTCTTAAACATTGCATTTAAGTAAGAAGAACACATTTTGAATTTACCAATGCGGTGAATTATACTTGTCTATGTCCAATTTTGCTCTTTGTTGTTCCTTCTCTGCCTTTCACAGGCTAGAGCTAAAGGGATGAATCAGGTCAAAATCAGAGACACACTTCTTCAGTTTCACAGATTAAATGCGGTTCTCGTTCACAGATCCACTTCTTCGTTTGAATTCATAAAATTGAATTTTTAATTCAATAAATAAATCTAAAATGCCTTATTTAGATTACTTTGTATTTTCTGAGATGAAATGCAATATATAAGATATCTTTATTGTCCCGTTTTTGGCAAAATGTGCAATTCAAAATAATCTTTTCATTTCGGTATAAAATGAATATACAAGCATAAAAACCTAGTGATCGCCTTTTTGCATGACCTGGTGAAATTGAAGAAAACGTTCCACTCTGACATAAAAAAGCCTCCACTGCTTGTAGTTTGCCACCGAATCACTTTAAAAGAAAATTGAATGAATGAAACAAACCGCATTACTGGGTTTTGTCTGCCGATTAGGCTTAGGTTCCTCCTTTCAATCGATCCAAAACTCATTATGCCCTCATCTGTTGTCACTCATATTAGGGTTGGAAACAGGTATGTGCCCATTTGGAGAAATGCGTTACAGAAAGATCCGAGATGCTGATTCACAAAGCAGAAAAGGACAAGTGTTATTTAACTGCAACAGAGGATTTAGTGTGATGACGTTTGTGCATGTTTCAGTGGTGGTTTGAATAATCTGAATGTACTTGTTGGTACTTGTTTACAGTGCTGTATTTTCCCCCTCACAGATTTATTTTGTTGTTTTTGCTTTTTTGTCACATTTAAATGTTTAAGATCATAAAACAAATTTTATAATCAGACAAAAATAATCTTTTAATTCAACCACACTGGAAGGCCATTGAGCATAAAGGACCTACTAAGGTCATGCCACAGCATCTTAATCGCATTTAAGTCCAGAGTTTGACTAGGACCCTACAAAACCTTGATTTGTTTTTTTTTTTTTTTCAGAGCCATTTAGAGCTGTTCTTGCTGGTGAAATTTCAATCATCCTGCTGCTTAACCCAAGTGTGCTTGGGTTAAGCATCACTTGGGTTTTGTTAGAAAGCAGAATTAATCCTTCCATCAACTAGGGCAAGTTGCCCTGGTTCTGAAGCAGCAAAGCAGATCCAGACCATCACAAGATTCACCACCATGTTGTATTGTTGGAATGTTGGAATGTCTAGAAAGTGTAAAAGTGTTACTTTTACACCAGATGTCTATTGTGTAACAGGATGCACACTTTCAAGTCAACAGAATATTTTACGCAACTTCAAGATCCAGATGTTTTCTGGCAAATTTGAGACAGGCCATTGTGTTTTGTTTTTTTTGTTTATTTGTCATCTTATTGTTGAATCATGAACACTGGCCTCACTGGATTCAGGCAACTGAATCCTTTACATGTTTTACATGTTGTTCTGGATTCTTTTGCGATCTCCTGGATGAGACATCAATGTGCTCTTGGAGTGACTTTATTAGGCTAAGCATCAAACCCTCCTAAACCATCGCTCCTACTGCAGGGGAAAATTGTAACAGAATCCCTAAGGACATTTACTGTGTTCAGTTTAATTGTTTTAATACAGGTCCTCTGCTACAGCTAATTTGTTCTATCTGTTCCTCTTTGTCCTTTTTGATCTAAATTAACCTAATTACTTTCTTTTTAATAATTTCAGCAGTATTCTAATAATTTGAAATTTGTTCCTTTAAAATTGACTCATATTGTACTTTTTAATACCATGACTGTTGGAGTTATGGTTTCTTTTATGCATGTTCCTCCTTCTCTTTTTGTGTCTGTCTGTTCTTTGAACCTCCATCAGCCTAGTAGTTCTGGCCTGTTGGCTGAACCTCCTCAGGGAAAGAACCTGTGAAGCAAAGAGAAAATAGGAGCAACACCTTCATCCCAGCTCCCCTTTACTGTCCTGAAAAAACATGCGCTTAATCACAGTGACTTTGACTTACATAATCAGATAAAAGTAAAGTTCGTCATCAATGCTTTAGTGTTTTAATTTTCCCTTTTGCTGTAGGTAAATTTTTCGTTTTCCCACAGGTTGTAATTACACTGGTGAAATATTTACTTTAATTGCAGCTTTGCCTAATTTGGTGTCTCAGGAAGAGATCGTCATCAATATTGTGTTTGCATGTCGAAATATTTACCATAAAATTCAGAATAGTAAAAAAAAGTTTTATTATTTTTTGTCTATTATTAATCACTATTATTGTCTGAAAAACTTGACCATTTATGGTACACACTGCCAGACATTAGAGGGAGGAAGGGAGGGAGGGAGAGACGTTTTGGGCTAATTGTCTGCAGCCACATGTGAACCATAATGGTGAAAAGGCCAGAATATGCTATTGCAGAGAATCTTTTCTGCCTAATTTGCTAATGGGATGCAGGGCATTGCATCATTAAAATAGATACGCCAGCGATGTGACAGGCCAAATATTGATTTGTTGCCTATGGGCAATATGGTACCTTAGAGGATAAAGTGTTTTGGATTTTTCTCTCTTCAAATTCAACTCAATTATAATGTCACTGTCATTGAACTTTTAGTACTTAATAAATACGCCATTTAATTAAGTTTTTCACTATTCTGCAGGACCTCTGCTTGATTCCCTAATCATTCCCTTATCATATAATGTTATTGGTTCCATTCAGGAGAATTGTATTTTTTCTTTCAATCGTTTAAGTAGTTCCCAATCTCTAATGTTTTCCACGCACTAAGATGGTTTATTAGTAGGAAATTGTATAAATTTGGGCTTAAAATTCTGTATTTGAATCATCCTTTCTCACACAGTGGAATGATGATACAACATAAAGCTTCAAAGAATTATGGTTGCATGTAAAAATTTTACCAGAGCTGAAATTTTCCACAATTCAGATAGGTTAATTATTTATTGACAAAAAAATTAGAGGCATAGCATTATGGCTTCCAAAAAAAGGTCATTTGAAATCAGAATGTCAAAAGACAAAAATTAAACATGCCATTATACCCCTGACTCTGGCACAGTAGACACCCATTCTCTCAGCTCCCTGCAAGTTATTTGTCTTATCTGTCTTCCTGAATAGTCCTAAATGAGGCTCTCTTATTACTCATCTAACTCACTGTGGTAAACATTGAATTACCAAGGCAACAACAATCGTGGCAGAGAACCAGCCCACCGCCAGGAGCCTGCCAGGCAAACAAAGTTATCCACACGTACATGTCCCGCTTCCACGTGCAGCTGTTCTTAGAGTACCCAGAACCACACTCAGATATGAGTGCAGCTATTACACATGGCAGCAGCAGCAGTAGGCGGTCCCCAGTGAGGCAGAAACACACTAATGGATAATGACAGGATTTGACAGCAGGAGAGTGAGCTGAGTCACTCTGAGCATGCAGGCAATGAATAAAAGAATGGGGGTGCTGTCTGAATATCCTGCACTGAGTGGATTTCCTTTGATACCGTACCATTCCTACGAGTCTCCCTTGGTAATCCTGCTCATTACACTGTGCTGCCCCTCTATTCTCAGACTGGCAGCAGCAGCCAGTATGAGAGCAGAACAAGAGGGATGAAGAGTCCCTCTCATTGGCCAGGCAGCACTGTCACACAGGCTGCGCTCAGCCGTTGGATCATACTGTCATCTGCCTGATGACTTCCCAGCTGTCCTTCAAGTTCATCATTGAATGTAAAAGTGTCCATGCCCAGGGAACCTTTTCACATTTTGCCACAATCCAACCATAAAGTTCAATGTATTTCATTGGGGTTTTATGTAATAGACCAACACAAAACAGTGGATAACAGTAAAGTGGAAAAAAAGGATATGTGGCGTTTTGAATGTTTCTCCAAATAAAAATCTGAAAAGTCTGCTGTGCATTTGTATTGTACCGCCTAGACTATGATAGCCCAAAATAAACAACTACTGGTGTCAATGTATTTTATTGTGATTTTACATGATAGACCAACACAAAATAGTATTTTGAAATAAAAAGCAAACTAAAGACGATTTTCAATTGTTAAAAAACAAAATCTAAAAAACATGGAATACAAATGTATTCAAATCCCTTTAGTTTGAAATTGAAAAAAAAAACACTGTTGAAACTGATGTCCTCTCTGGAGGAGGGGCTGAGAACCATAGCACAGGTGGGAGAAACTATTGACAACTATTAGTTGGCTGTTAAGGAAGGGTGCCAGAGATACTGGTAGCAGCATCATGATATGGGGATGGATTTCTTCAGTAAGGACAAGGAGGTTGGTTAGAGTTGAGAGGAGGACGGATGGGGCTGAATTTGTTAGAGGCTGAGTATTGAATCACGTGTCTGAATACAAATGTATGCCCTAGTTTTCACAATTGTGTTAATAGATCTTTCACATCAGATTTGAATAAAGTACTTTGAAGTTTGTGGTTGCAATGCGACAAAATGTGTAAAAGTTCATGAACTCATATCATGAATGCATTTGCAAGACTCTTCATATCCTCCCAGAATTTCTAGAAGTCTGTCTTATTGAGTTCAGCTTAAAAAAACGTCGACAAGCTCCAGCTCTGATCATTAGCTGCTTTCTAGACAACGGATCAACAAGTTTTTTCTCTTAAAGAGACACAGACACAAACAGCTATGACAAAAGGCTATGTCTACTTTGTCTAATTAACCGACCTCTTCTTTGGTTTGACAACTTGTGGAATCTGCTCCAGGTTGTTTTCCCCCTCCAACTCCAGTTGGCACATTAAATGCTGAGCTCTCTTTGTCAGGGTCATATAAATGCTATTCCAATTATTCTGCACCCTCTCTGCTCGCTGCCAAATTACAGGAGCTGGAAGCCGAGCATGGCTTCCACTGCACCTCACTGGTCTTTTTACTGACAGGGAGAAGAAAAGAGCCAGAGATAGCAGAACGAGGGAGGGCTTGGAGCTCAATGAGCATTCTAAATGCTAAGGCTGGGTAGTCACACAGACTCAGTCTCAGACAAGGATACCATTTTCAGCTTATTTTCCAAGCAGAAGTAAAGCTTAACATGAGCATGCATTTAACAAGTAGGAAATAAAGTTGCTCAAAAATTGAATTTATTCTCCCTTAATGGTGTATTTAACACCTTTAGTCAATTCTTTGTAAAACCACCTCTCACTGCAATTGTAGTTGCAAGTCTTCTATCTATCATATGTCTCCACCAGCTTTGCACATCTAGAGACCAAAATCTTTTGCCTAACTTTTTTGCAAAATAGCTCAAGCTAGGTCAGAGAATTTTAAAATCAAAGATTTTCAATTTGATTTATGTTTGAACTTGCCTGGGCAAATCTAACAAATAAATATGTTTTGATCATTATATCTTTGGCTGAAATTGAAGGGTTGTTTTCAATTAAACTTCACCCCAGTCTCAAATCTTTTTCAGCTTCTAACACGTTTTTCTTCTGGATTACTCTATATTTAGCTCCATCCAACTTCCCATTAACTCTGGCAAGCTTCCCTGTCCAGGCTGAAGGACAGCATCCCCACACCACAATGCTGCCACCACCATGTTTCTGTTTACACTGCAATGTCCACTGTTCCTTTTCAGCCACACATTGCTTTTTGTGTTTATGTCAAAAATGTCTCATCTAAACAGAGTAACTTCCCGTTTTCTGTGTTCCCTACACAACTTGTGACAAACTGTAAACAGGACTTAACTTTCTTTCAACAGTCTCTTTGTTTTTGCCATTCTTGCATAAAGGCCAGATTTATGAATCATACAACTATAGTTGTTGTAGACATAGATTCTCTGATTAAAGCTCTTAATTAACCCTGTCAGTTTAGGTGGACAGCCACGTCTTGGTAGGTTTCCAGTTGTGTCATGCTCTTTCTATTTTCACACGATGGATTGAAAAGTGCCTCACAAGATGCTTAAACCAATGGGATATTGTTTTAGAACCTAAGTTTGATTTATACTTCCCCATAGTGTTATCCCGGACCTCTCCTTGGTCTTCTAGATGCTGATTGTTCACTAATGTTCTCTAACAAAGCAATGAGGCCTCAACAGATTACTTGAATCACTTTATACTAAGATTAAATTAAACCCAGGTAGACTAACTAGGTGACTTCTCAAGACGATTGGCGGTGCTGATGATAAAATGTGTACAAGTCATGTGTAAGAGTCAACTTCATGACATGGAGGTATAAATTGTGATCTCTGTACTTTTAAGCAATAAAATGTAAAAACATTCTAAAATGTCACTCGCCTCAAAATCTTTCCCTGTGAGACAGAGCATTACAAGAGTATCTTTATTATTGAAAGAAGCAACATTTTGTCAAAATCTCTGCGGCAGAGTATTCGCTGAATGAGGAAAAAATGTTGCAGAAACTTTTCCATCACATGAGCTATCAGAAATCTTCCCAATCCTTCTTCTGTCATTCATTCACTAGTTTCCCTACAAAGAGCCCAGCAGCAAGCTGGCAGACAGCTGTATGTAAGCTTCTGCAAAAACAAGTTGTGTTTCTTAAATGACACCTCCACTCTTGAGACCCTGGGGCAACAGCCACCTGATGTGTGTGTGTGAGTTATTTCAGGAATAAAGCAGTGTCAGTCACAGTGACACCCTTTTGCAACATTCGCACTCAAGCACACACACCATCTTCTCATTAGCACAGAGCTGCACCGAGGCTGAGTAAGTGCTTCTGCATTCAGGAGTTCACATGCAGTTCTCTGTGTGTCAGAGCTCAGCAGCACAAAGCATTGTGGGACTAAAGCTCTTTGGAAAAGTTTAATAATAAAAGTTTTATGCTTATTATTTCTGTTGTTACCATCCCTGAACAGAAACATGCTAAAAATGTTCTAAAGAAAAAGAGATTGTGTTATAAATGCCTTGGGTGGGTTGTGGCGTTGTGTCTTTCTAGTTTTGTTCTTTTGGTAGCTATCATATAGCTAAGTGACACAGAGGGCACAAGTTGGAGCAAGACGAAATTATAGGTTGGATTTTGGAGGCCAGAAGTGATGCACTAGAATAGAGTCAGATATAAAGGAGAGAGAAGATAAGAGGCTTTGAAAAAGATAGAGCATAGGGCCAGCATCTAGAGGGGGAAAAAATGATAATGGAAGGGATGGAGAGAAAAACAGAGGCGAGACCAGAGGCAAGTCAGAGCAAAACAGAAAAGGGCTTGAGGCTAATAAGAAGCTGCTATGAAGTCTCAAGTGGTCCTCCTTGTGTGGCGACTGAAGCCACTGAGTTGAGCTGGCAGGAAAAGTAAGCATGTAAAGCTTCGAGGCCACTCACAAAAAAAGAAGCTTGCATGGAGGCAGTCACTGAACTGATCTGGCTATTTCTGCTCATGTTAATCCCAACACATAATATGAGCTCAGCTCATGACAGCTAATCAATCTGAGCCATTTACACATCCGTGAAACCGCAATCAGCTTTTACTGTGAAGTTTTGATGCTGGGGAAGGGTTACATGCCACTAGGATCACATTTTCATACAGGATTACGAACCTCGGGTTTTCCTCTAAATGACTGCTCTTTGACAAGATTGACTGGGATTTGATCTGCTCTGTGTCCCGAATGTTGACCAGCTCCAATCAAACACAAACATCAAAACCACTTAAAATGCATTCATTTCTAATATGCATTAATGGATCAGACGTGAATATTGGCATAATTCTCCATGCCTTGCCAATTTATTACAGATATTTGATGATTTAAATGAAGTTAATATAGTGTTGAAAAGGCTTGGACTGATATATGGTGGCAAATTTAGGTTAGGGATTATTGCTATTTGCTGTTCAGAGGTTCTATTTTATTAATATTGCTTGTGTTTTAGGAAAAATATTAATGTTGCATAAATTACATATCACATACAATGGAGAAAATAAGATTTGAACATGCTAATGTAAATTTATTTCTAATGGGGATATTGCCATGAAATTCACGCCAGATGTGGGTTACAATCCCAAGTATTCCACGCATGCAAAAAAATTAAATCAAATTAGTCTACATATGTGTAATAAAGTGGAATGAAACCAGGAATAAGTATTCGATAATTTTACTATAATTTGTGAAACATTAAGTAGAAAGTACATTTTTAAGTTAGTGTTGCTCAACACAATTCTTGAATGTCTTCAAGTGTTGAAGGTTCTGCAGGCTTCTTCTTTGAACTCTGATCTTTAATTCTTTCCATAGATTTTCAATTGCATTTAGGTTGGGTGACTGGCTTAGCCATTCTGGCAGCTTTAGTTTCTTTCCTTGACTATGTCTTTTGGAAAATCATCTTGCTAGAAAATCCATCCTTATTTCATCTTCAGATTGTTATCAAGAAGGTCCCAGAACATTTCTGTATTCATCCCCTCTTCACCTAAATGAAGTCTGTCAGTACCACATAGTGAAAAACAGCCGCTAACCATAATGCTCTCACTTCACAATTTCACTGTAGGTTTGGCAGTTTTGTGGTGACTTGAAATTCACAGAATTCAATTATGATCTCATCTGAACAGACCACTGAATTGATCAAATGTTTTGTAGCAAACTTTAGATGTGCCTCAACATACTGTTTTTGCAGTGAAGTCTTGTCTACGTGCACTCAGTGCGCTTAGGGAACATGGTGGTTGAGTGCATTTCTTATTGCTTTCATGAAAAAATAGATTTTCTAATTCCAGGTCTTTCTGAAGTTTTCTGTAAGTGTCATCGGCTCTTGGACAACTCTTCTGATTGTTTTTTTGACTTCGCTTTCGGCAATCTTGAGAGGAGCACCTGGTTGTAGCTGGTTTGTGGTGAAACTATATTCTTTCTACTCCCAGATTATGAGTGCAGCTGTACTCATTGGAAGATTCAGAAGTAAAGAAATGCATCTGCAAACAATGCTATCTGTATGTTTTGCAACAATAGGTTTGAGAAAGTCTTAAGACAGCTCTTGTCTTTTACTGTGAGTAAGTTAGGACTGAAGATACAATAGTTTGCACTGATAGGATTACAGATTTTAGATAATTTACATCTCTTTTTGTAGCTCATTCTTGTATTTAATACTTATTCCCTGCATCTTTCCCCTTTGTTATAGATAACCTTAATAATGGACTTGTGATTAGATTTCTTTTTTAATTTGATTACTTGAGTTGTTATTGACACCTGGTTTGATTTTCTAGTCGATATCCAATATAGATATTAGTTGATGAGTTTAATATTTTTTCCCTACAGTAAATTTATAATACAAAAATTATAACGATTGCGTAAACTGATGCAAAACACATAAGGAATTCCCTCTTTCCAGGCACTTTGAGTGATCATCTTAGATTTAATAAATAATGTTATGAATGTTATAAGTTGTACGAGGATTGGCATTCGGTTGCAGATATCTGATTTGTATGAGAACACATGCCTCTGTCCTTTTACAGAGGCTGATGAAATGAATTTATTCTTGGAACATTTTATGTTGTTAAATTATGATTAACTTTAACGCTAATCAATCTAGGCATTGAGTAACTGTGAATACATTGTCTGCATGGTGTCTGCAAATTAAATTATTATTAAAAAATTAAGGTTCGGAACACATATTCGAATGTTTTTAAATATGACTTATTTTAAGTGAATTGATAAAAATTCATGGCTGCAGAAGATCATAATACCAGCATCAAGTCATGCATAAAGTATTACTTTGCATCTTATTTAAATTACTAATGTTACAATACTGAATAACACAACTATTACCAGCATAGGAAATGTTTATTTGTTTTAGAGGTAATGTTGAGTTTTTAGTCCTCTTCCTGCAATTAATTTGATGCACTACTGTAAACTCTAGGTTTACAATGAATAGAGAAGCTGCAGGTGTCGCAGTATGTTGAAGCAATCCCCTAACTATTCACTTGGCATTCAGCCATGGTCCCTGTGCTTTACTCACATGTCTGGACTCATCAGTCCCAGCCGTAATCAGCAGTGTTCTGACAGGAAAACAGGGGGTGTGTGTAGGGGAACGTGAAGCTAACTCAAATGAGAGGCCAGTGTAAATAGTGACAGGGCCAATTTCAGTTCCCAATCTCACTGCAAATGGAGGTGAACAGGGGAGCACCGGGGCTTAACGAAGACATAGCACCATCTGATCACTACACCTCCGCTTACCACCAGTGTACCAGCGGGTCATGATAAAAGGATTTTGTCCTGACTTTAATCTAGAAGAAATGAAAGAAAAAGTTGGGGGAGAAAGACATTGAAGAGATCATCAAACAATTCATTCAGTCCCTTTTGAACAAAGCCAGTACACAAAGCTTTGAGTGGCTCTTTGAAAAGAAAACAAAAAACAAAATGACGCACAGCACTGGGAGGTATCAATGGGATTCTTTTTATTTGTTTGAAATCTCAGGCAAACATCAGTAAAAGTCACTAGGTTGCTCTCAATTCAAAGATAATTCATGGACAATGATAAAAACTTTTAACAGTTTAAAAGCAGACTTAATTCCCAATTGCCAGATCTTGTTTTAAGGATTTTCACATATGCTTTAGAGCAAAATCAGATGCATTATCAGCTGTTTTCATTATATCAATTTACATGTTTGGGCTGGAGGTAAAGTTTGAGCTGCATATTCATTGGCCATGTTTACCTGACGCACGAAAAGAGCTGAACGTGCAGAAGATTTATTTAAACCTTTGGAGGTACCATTTGCTGTGTATTTAGATTTGAATGTGGCATTTGGTGGGGATAGAGAAAATAAAGCTTTTGCTGATACAAGCCCTCCTGTACATTATTTTCCTGTAGAAGCAGGGGGAGGGAAAGGAGAGGAAAGTACAAGCAGAGTTCACAGTAACTCTGCTGCAATTTTGTGTGTTCTGTATGTAAGGGCAAGGGAGGTTATTCTGGGCGAAAATGAGCAGGGCAGAGCAATCAGCTGAACGGCTGTGCAAGCCAAAACCTGCTGGGCTCACAGTGAAATCAAATTGTTTCATATCACCTGACGCACGCCTTTGGGGAATCACAGGGAGATTTGTGGCTGCGTGTGGTACTTCATTTACAGATGAACCAAAGATGCCCCTGACAGTCCCGTTTAGTGTCAAGCGTGTTTTGGTTGTTAGGGGCCAGTATTGTATGTTCTCCGAGAAATTCAACATAAGGAAGGACGTAAAATCTCTTTAAATATGTTTTAAGTTCATAATGGTATAAAGTGACATTTTGTGATAAAATATGGTTACAGTATAGGGAAAAACTGAAATAGAAAAATGCTCTTAGCCAGGACTGTCCTATGGAGCAGCTGTTTGTGTTGTTGTCTTGCAGCAAGAAGGTCCTGGGTCTGAATCACAGCCTGAGGCATGCATGTTTTCCCTTGTGCATGAGTGAGTTCTCTCCGGGTACTCCGGTTTCCTCCCATTGTCCAAAAACACAACTGTTAGTTACATTTTCTCACAAACATGTCCTTAGGAGTCAATGTGTGTGTGTATGGTTGTTTGTCCTGCGTGTCTCTGTGTTGCCATGTAATGGACTACTAGCTGCTAAAAGTGCTGCCAACTCTTCAATTAGTATGGATGGCCAATAATGCTGAAATCTGTTGTTTTGTGCAGTTTTGGGCCCACTGCAAGTTTCTCTTGGATGGAAAATACACCATGATCACAATGGAATGTGTTTGTCCTATTAACAACAACAACAAGTATTCTTGAAAACTAAATAAACAGAATCTTATGCATGTCCTTCCCGTCATACAGTCATCAATGACTATTATGTGCTGTGTAGGTTTTGGTGAGGTTGTGGGTGGAGGGTCATAATGAATTAATAAAATTTTCATTCTTTTTAATGGGAAAGTGTGTTTTAAAAGACAAATTTTCATGATATAAACTACCTATTCGAACAAATAAAACCACAGGTTCCACTAGAATTTGATTCAGCAGGTTTTCAAAAAACATGCTGTTTAAAGGTAATGGTCTCATTATTACATGTGACAAAAATAAACCAATAACAGTGTTTTTTGCTTTGAAAAGCCTTGTCATCAAGTAAATTCACAAACTAGCTCTGCAGTGCATATTTTGCACCTATAGGTTCGAGCTCTGCAGTCTCTAACACAAAAATGTGCCAATTAGAGCCTATAGCACCTCGTCTCAGCTGACATAATTCACTTAACCCTGAGTCTGTTGCTGACAGGTAGCATCTGTTTACACATCCATCATCATGCAGGCTGCCACTCACTGTCCTTCGCATGGTGTTAAAACAAGGCGCCTCCCAACACAACCCCACGCACAGCTATCAGACTCTCTGTTTCCATGGAAATCTGCCCTGAGAAGTCTGTGCGTCTCTCAGCCCTGAAAGTTTCCCAAGTGGGATCCACTAGCAGAATACCTTGCTGTCAAAAAGAGTTGTCAAAATAGTAATCAGTGCCTTATTTGATCCCACATATAAACACTTTAGTGACTTCCAAGTTCATTATTTTCCCTTCTGGGTTGCAGAATTTACCTGTGTGAGAAAGAAAAGTCTAAATCTGGAGAACTTTAACATACAGACATATGTAATTACTCAAAGAGGCAACCTTCCTATACCTTCTGTATCACGAGACCTAAATATTTTCCCCCTGTTAGGTGGAGTTTAATCAGTACATCAATGTTGAAATGAGCCTCCTTTATAAACTTTTTAAGTTTTTATTTGCATATGTTCATGACACTGTTATCCAGCATGGCGTTCTTAATGTAGCATTTTTTCTAGCTTTATAAACCTCTAGTTGATGTGTGATGATCCAGTGATAATACCAGTGGTGAGAGGCTGTTCTGCCTAAGATCAAAGTGCTCTTAAAATAGTGCAAAAGTGACAGTGCAGCACCACAGTTTCCCAGCATAATAGCCGTCTGTTGAGCTCAGTTCGTATCTCACTAACTGCTTGTATGCTTTAACCTTTGCTCTTCCGCTGACAAGCATGGGCCAAACCATGTGTTATTTATGGCGCATGGATGGGACAATGATTTCACGCAGTAGGTTGTTGGGTCGGGAGGAAGGGTTGTTTTTTTCCACCCCTCTTGCGACTAATGAAAGAGCACATTCCCCATGATTTACACACAGTCTGAAGAGCTGACCTTGAATTGTGGTCCTGAGCCCGGTTGGAGTCCACATGTCACTTTATGCACACTGTAAATGTGTTTGCTTCATCAACCCTTCCAGTCCTTGTAAGTACGGTCATTCTTTCTTCTTGTTGAATTGCAGTAAAAGGTATTGTGCTGTTCGCAGAAGAATTTTAATGAGCAAGACCCGAAACAAAACATTATCTTAGTAGCATCATTACCATTTCCACGTCACACGGCTCCATCCAACAGGTTTCCACTACAAACATCTCCAGCTCTTATAAATTTACAATGAAGTCATTATGACAGTGCCTGCATTTATCTGCTTTGAAGGGCCATCGTCATTATTGACCTTCATTCGCTTCCATTAGTGAGCAGCAGGAAATGTGGACTGGAAAAAATAAATAAAAAGCTCTAACCATAAAACAGAAGACTCTCATTCTGCACATCCAATACAGTACAGAATTGTTTGGTCTAAGTGAGACAAGGAATAACCCATACAATATGTTGCATCAGTGAAAAATGTAAAGAATACACATTAATTCAGTAAATAATCTGAGGAATATCTGTTTGAATTGGAATGTTTCATTTTCCAGATATAAGAATAGAGATAGGCAAACAGTACAAACTTATTTAATTTCAATTTAAAATGACTAAGAATACAACATATAACCCGGTGGCAAGAAAAATATTTAGTCTCTGAATAAAAAATCAACAGCAGCTGAATGAAAAAACCTATTATTCCAAATAATTTAAGAATGTTTAGGTGTCAAAAAAGGACGGCTACACGTTTTGATATAATTCTTCCTTAAATTCAACCAAAAAACATTCACCTAACATTTTCCTGAACTTTGAAACTTCATAATCTGTTTTGCTGTCCAGCCTCAGAACTCTAATACATTTTCAGCAGCAAACTTTTTAAAGAATAAGAGCAAAATTAAAGCAAAACAACTGATTCTGAAACAGCATTGCCATTAAAAGGGATTGGTTAAAGTGATATAGCTTGGGTGGTGGGTTTTTTTGTTGTTGCTGTTGTTTGTGTTAGTGAGATAAACGCATCATCATGTAGTCAATTAGAATTCGGTTTATTGATGCAGAACATTAGCATTGCATTTGAATAAATCTGAATTTAATTTAAAAGTTTGTTTATTTCAGTAATTTAATCAAAAAATGCAAACAAGTATATTATATTGATTCATTACACAGAGTGATATATTCCAAGAGTTCAATTCTCTTTATTTTGATTAATTTGATGCACAGTGAATAAAAACCAATTTAGTCTCTCAGATAATTTTAATATTACACAGGACCAATAAAAAGTTGATTTGTAATACAAAAATCTTATTTCACACTTACAGAATCATGAGTTGGACTGCTGATTTTGACACTAGTCCGGCAGACAGTCTTTGTTACCCTCTACAAAAAGGGTAAACACAAAAGGCATTGCTAAAGATCTAACTGGTAACATAATGTTGTATCCTAGAATATTAAGGTAGAGTTGAGTGGAAGGAAAATGTGTGGTTGACAAAGGTGGCCCTCATTCAGGCTAAGCTCCAAAGAGTATCTCTGTGGTTTCTTCTGAAATTGTATGACAGACATCAGTCCCAACAATGGAGATAAGCTGAAATCCACCTTTAACTTCAGTAGTGCCACAGGCTGTTTACTTCCATGCCATGACACACTGATCCAGTACCTCACACAATAAAACAAGACAAGTATTGAGTGCATCTACACTACAGTACTTGGACATATTCCGTAGGTCAACATTTCAGTTTTAAAAAAACCTCTTTCTAAATATTAGCTGCAAGCCATAATCAGCTAATTTAGGAAAAATAATTGAATTAAAATTAAAATGTATAATTATGCATCTAAATCAGGTAAGTTTTGTTTTTTGATTGTTGTTACTGAAATAATTTAACTTTTCGACGATTATCTAATGTATTGAGATGGACCTGTATTTATTTTTGTTGGACATTTTCATGCTCACTGGTGTGGATTTTTAACAAAAAAGTAGACAATCAGAGCACACTAAACAGCAAAAGATAGAAACTACTGGAAAGATGTCAAGCACCTCATAAATTGCAGGTAGGTATGATGTCAGTAATGACACATTATTTAAGTCTATGCAAGGACTATTGCTGCATCACTACCTACATAAATTCCTGACATCTTTTTATCATAACATAAAACCAAGAGAGACTACTTAATGCATGTGGAGTATTAGAATAAATAGGCTTTTTATGGCCAGGGAGCTACATTTAAGAACTCAAGTACCGCAGTTAGCAGCGTTGATGTTTCAAATCCCTTTGTGCTAATTCTTGGGTCCATTAAGTATTTTAGTTGGTTTTTAATTCATCATTTATTTGTGATTGATTTGGAAAGGTGCCATGGTTTCTTTGTTTTCCTGTTTTGGCTCATTTGCCACTCATTGTCATTGATTCAATTAAAAACATGTTAATTCATTCTGAGCCAAACTCAACATTGTCTCAAATCTTTCTAGCCTTTTTTCACAAACCAGTCCTCTGATGATAATCCAAACTAATTTCAGATGGTTGGTGTTTGGTCTTTGGAGAGCCTCCTCAAGCACAACTTTAATCTCAGTTCACTGCCTGCCCACCCGTCACCTACCCTTCCCCAGCAGCTGCTCTCTCCTGCCCAGTCCTGGAGGAATTTAGCACCAGCTAAAACCTCGTTTTATCTCTTACCACAACAACTTAAAACATCAATGAAGCAGAGCTCGAAGTCTAATACCTTCACTCTCAAGTGCTTTTCCTCTGATAAACCTCTCTAGCACACCCGTGCCTTGTATTCCCACAAAGAGTCAAGTGGAGGAGGATCGGTTTTGCAAAATGCAGGTGTGGGTGGTTTGCAGGGAGAGGGGAGTGCAGCTGGTTGGGGTCAGGCTCGCTCAGTGTGCTGAATGACTAATGAAAGGTTTATGGTGGCGCAGCATGACTGCCTAGTCTGAATAGTGGGCTGGAGGAAGACACGCCTTGTCTAGTTCCTAGCTCCCTCCTGGACTGTCTCTGGTTAAAAACGAGGATTTAACAAGTTCTCCCCAAACATGGGGTCACAAGCCTTCTCTTAACAAGCTCATTATTTCACATTGTTTTTGTCCTTTGCTCCTCCTCAGCGGCTGTGGCAGGGAAAAGAAATAATGTTTGATGTATGTGTCTGCAAGGGAGCTGAATAAGGATGTTTGAGAGAAACGAGCACTAATGGACCTGCTAATGATGTGCCCCTTGCTTATGTGGATCCTTGCAGTAATGCCGGGCTGCGCATGAATATTCAGAGGCTTTTGTCTCAGAAAGAAAAGTGGCTGCTCAAGGTTGGTTTGAAGGGCAACAGAGGGACAGGACACAAAAGCATGATTTTGCTTTTCAATCAGCTTCCATCATCAAATTTACAGAGTATCAGACTATCCTGAGAGGAAAAATAAAACAGCAGCTATTTTTTATCCAGTGAGTGAACATGTGCGTTTTAATATGGATTTGTTTTGCTGTAACCTCAAAAACAGAGCTACCAGTATTGGTTCTCAATATCAAGGGATAAAAACAACTTTTTCTTTAATCTCTGACCATTTAAATAATTAATGCATATGTGTTCTGGAAAGTTTTGTAAGGTGGTACAGATTGCCATTAATAATCATGGGTTCACCAGGTTGTTTAGGTATGTTGCTATGGCAAAATTTGATCCAATAAAAAGAAAAAAAACATAATGCCGTGTAGGATTTTTCCTAAACAGTCTATAGGTTTTAGCCTTCACAATATTTAGAGACCATGATTTTGAAATAGTGTAACTGTCATATTTATGACCTTATTATGTTATAGTAGTATCATTTGAGGGAGGGTTTGCAAGCAGTAAGTGCTGTTTCAGGTCATGCCCCAATCGAACTCAAGCCCAAACTTTGAGTGGGCCAATTTAAAACCTTTTTTTAACCCATCAGAGATGTACTCTGGTTTAAATTCAGGAACAGAACACTGGACATTCTCCATTTGAGTTGTCTGCTAGAGATGTGAATTATGACAAGTCATCTAGGTTCTGAGGAAGCAAAACAGTCACAAACAAACTATGATACTACCACCACCACGTTTGACTATTGCTGTGCTGGTTTATGCCAGATATAACAGGTCACACACCTTAGAAAACTTCCACTTTGTATTGTTCATAAAATATTATCCCAAAGTCTTGGCAATCATTACGATGTTCTTAGAAAATGTGAGATAGACCATTGTTTTGTTTTTGGTCAACAGTAGTTTTCTCTAATGGATGCCATTTTTGTCCAGTCTCTTTCCTATTGGTGAATCATGAACAGCTACCTTAACTGAGACCACTGTTCCATGTTTTCTCCATTTGGCTCTCACAGTGGTTTGCTGGAGTACCAAGGCTCTAAAAAAAAGCTCTGTTACACTTTGCAGACTAACAGATGTCAACAACTTTATTGCTTGTCTTGAATTTCGTTAGAACTTTAGGGGTATAATGTGTTGCTTCTTGAGATGTTTAACCTACTTCCTGCTGTCAGACAGGTTCTGGTTCAGTGATTTCTTGATTTCAAGGTCTGGCAGTATTCAGGCCTGGGTGGGGCCTGTGAAATTCAACCAAAAATGCAATTAATCACCATTAATTCATTATTTAACAAAGCGTGAATCATATTTTCACACAGGATTAGTTTGAAAAGATTATTTTTCTCAATCAATGAAATCATCCTTTGCCTTTTTTTGTGATAACGTGTTTCCTAAAACAGTTAATGTGTTTGAAGCCTTTCAGGCTGCTGTTTCGTTCTGTTTATTTGAAAGTAGTTTTTGGGACTCTCCCATACAAGACAAAGTAAGGGATCATGAAGGTTACCTTGGTTCAGATTTTATTTAAATAGATAAGTTATCATAAGGTTTAATACTGAATGTCCATTTTGTCCAAATTTTAAACGTGAAGCTGATGTTATTCAGTGGGATATGCTTAAAATACTGTCAAATGATCAAAACAACACTCAGCTGACAATTTCAGTTAAGATGAAATGTGCCCAAAATCTAACATCTGTGAAACTCTCTGGCGACAGAGAGGAAAACCTCTTTTTGAATGGCTAGTATTATAATAATAATCTTTATTGTGGTTCTCATTGCAGTTGTACATTCCAGTGAAATTTGTCCATCCCATAGGGAGCAGTAGGCGGCTGGGGGTGCCCAGGGAGCATTTCAGGGCTAAGGGTATTGCTCAAGGACCCAAAGTGGCAGTGTGTGGGATTTGTACCACCTTCCCAGAACACAAGCGTGCTCCTCTAACCACTAGACTACCACATCCCTATTAGGCTGACTCTATACATGACATAGTTTAACACTGCTTATAGTTGTTTTTCACTGGTTGAACAACCTTGGTTTACCTGTTCCAGTACCTCAGAACAAAACTCTCAAAGATGGCCAGACCTGAACGAGTCAAGCAGGACTGATCACCCTGTTTAGACTGTGGTAACAAATGTTTGTTTTGCATTTTAAGCTGTTCTTTTGCATTTTTCATCCAGTTACTTTTTGAGCATTCCCTCCATGCATTAAAAGCTTAAAGGGGTGGAAAAAAAAGAAAATCGATTAATGCTTCAGACACAGTTTCATTTATCAGTTATAAGGCTGATTTGACTTGGATAACTATCCAGACTGGTGAGTTTATCAACATTTAAGTCATTTAAACATACCAATTAGTTTCTACATTGGGGTGGCCTTTGTCAAAATTAATCTAAAACATTCAGTTATAAAGATATAATTTGATACAATTAAGCAAAAAAATGTTTCTATCTGCATCTGAATGTGAATTTACAGGCCTAAATGTTCTGTTTCTCTCGCTATGAAGCTTCCCTTTTGAACAATGTATTACACTTTCACTGCACTGCGGTGAAAATCAATAGTATAGTTATACTGAGTAGAATTGAGTGAGTGTGAAATTGCAATCAAACAGAAACTATTAGCTTCACCAAGTGGATACAACAGAGAAACAAAATGATATTTACAAATTCAGTTATATTACTTGTTTTATGTATGCTCTGTCAGGAAACAATTGTACCTCTCATGAAATGTAATTTTGGTCCCCGATTTGAAAGTGAACTGGTCTTTCAAAGCCATAATTCCCTCCTCTTTTTTTAAGCTTTGATTTCTCAAATAAAATCTGTCAGATTCATTTTCAAAATGACTTTAACAACACAGCTCTTTGGCAAATGCCACTGTTGTGGCTCCGGTGTTAAGCTCTGTTCCTTGAGTTTATGTCTTTTTTATTCAGCTTGTTCCCTTTTTAAAATAAAGGTTAGACAAAAAAATATAACTTAACTATTTTGCGTCAGCAACACAAAGACCACTGTAGCAAATGTGAAGCATGACGGTGGTAGCATCATGGTGAGGGTCTGTTTTTCTACCAGTGTTACTGATGCACTGCACAAACTTTGTTTTAAATGAAGGACGGCTACTACCACATTCATCAAACTTTACCACATTTCAACAGCCAGGTAGTTGAAACTTGATCAGAGTTGGGTTTTCCAAAGGACAATGAACTAAAACACATTTTAAAGCTTTAGGACAGATAAAGGCTAATGTTTGGTACCTAGAAGGGTCCTGACCTCAACCCTTAAGTAAATGTGGATAATATGTAAAAGCCAGGTCTGTCCCAGGAAACCAACCAACATAAATGAGCTCTACCAATTTTTACCCCAAGTGGCAAAATATTAATATCGAAGTACACCAGAACCCTGAATATGTCAATAATAGGAATGTGATTTCACTACAACTTGCTGTAGGAAGTTCATCCAGAAAATGAGGGGAACTGTATGTATATATGTGAGCAAGGGTATATAGTTTTATACCTGTACAAATTGGAGAAAATTACAAATAAATTCATACTAGTGCATCATAGTGTTATTATTAAACTTCATTGAAGTAGTCTGTTGTATCATTATTCTACCTTGACAAAATAAATGTGTATATGTATTATTAATTTCAAGGCTGATTGTATGAGTTCTATGGATAAAAATGTTAAAGTGTTTAAAGATGTAGAAATTATTAAAGGGAAGCCCCAATTACTCTTAAAACTAGTAAAAAAGGACGAGACACAACACATTTTAAAAGCAACCAGTTAAACCCATGGAGATTTCAATTACCACTTTGATAGGGTTCTCGAGAACAATACCCAAGCATGTGCTTTAAAGGCTTTTCACAGCTACAATGGGCTTCACCAGTTAATAACAGCAGACACATAGAAAGACCGCTGCTATCTCTGCTCTCTAATGTGCTTCCCTGGCGATGGTATCTTTGTTGTGATAAATATTCATGGATTCCATGTGTGGCCATGTAAATTAATCAAAGATACACATACCACACGTACTGCCATTAGGGTTAGGCGATTAAATAATACACCAGCATCCAAACGAGATCAGACAGTGTCAAAGGCCGTCGCCTCAGACCACCTCTCATTTCTTTCTTTTCTTTGTATTTCTCGTTTAGAAGAATGAAGACAAAGACTCAACACACATCGCCACACAGCAACAGCAAGCTTGGTAGCGCATACTAATCTTAAACAACACTGAACCAGAGCAACATGTTTTATTCCTGCCCCACCGAGGCGTGTCTAAGTGTGAGTTAGGGTTGTGCACATCTCATCACTTAAGGGAGGTTTGTGGCCTGCGTCAACAGACCCCCTCTCCTAAACCCCCCATGCAGGTTCCTATCACTTCCACCCTCAAATTGGAAGTGACAAGCCACTCAGGCAGAGGTGTCTTCAACCCCCCTCCCCACCTTCCCCGCCAAAATCAACAGCCATGCAGCCCCACTCAGAGCTGTCAGTTTGATTACATATCAGCATGATGGGAGAACCCTAGGAAAGAAGATGTCCAGCTGGAGACGGACCACTAAACACATCGTCTGTCCTTCTGCAGCGCATCTGCCAATACACACCTCACCTGTCCCAAAAGCAACACAAAACTGCTCTCTACATCTCCATTGCTCTCCCGCTGTCCTCCAGAAATTTATCAAACTGCCTCTTTCCTCATTCTGTTCAGCAATTCAATTACATATTTTCCCTTTTTCTTACATATTTATTGGCTGCGGCACATTAGGTCACTATCAGTTTTTTGTTTTTTTTTGTGGGTTTTTTTTCTTTCTTTTTCTGCCTCCACAATGAGCACAACTCATCTGCCAAGTTTCTGGCTTGGGCCAGATCATTCCTAACACGGAGCATATTGAGCTACCTATCTTCTACCTGTGTAATAATCAGGTTGTCGTACTTAATTTTTGTGATTATGAATATGAATATATTGTTTAATATTAATATTTTATTAAATAATATTTTGGTCTGTTAAGGGTTGTCCTGTGAATACCAGCCCAACAAGGCGGTGGGGATGAGCCAAGCTCTGACATTATTGAAAAGCAAAACTCTGCACACACATGGAATGAATTCACACAATTTCTTAAAATAGAAGAATTTATTAACAAAAATAAGTCAACTCAAGTCAAACATATATCAACAAACTCTTTACTATGCTAAAACAAGCCAACTAAACTACCAAGCAGAATGAAAGAAATAAGGAAGACTAAGATGGGCTATTGTACAATTTTTTTAAGAACAAGCGGTTGATAAAAGATAGGTTGAAAACCATGACTGGAAGGAGTGATGACACACATTACCGATGCAATGTTTATGTTTGAGAACAAGATATACTTGAGATCGGAATGAAGTTAAGTTAGGTCTTGGAACGTCTTAGTGCTAATATATTGGTTATAAAGCCTTTAGAAACCCAAAACCACCAATTTCACATGCAAGATCAGATAAAAACATTTATTTATTATTAAGTAAGTATTTTAAAGAATGATCTGGCTGAATAAACTCAGCCTTGCTGATGACCAATTCTCAACAGTGTTTACATTAGCTGCCTTTATTTATTAAAATAATATTAAAGAAATATTATTAAGGAAATAGTAAAATATTTTAATGAAATATTATTTTTAAATAACAGACCGAAATCTATTTCTGTCGAAATGGGGGGCGTTAGATGAGTTTACAGTTAGTTATCCAGGTTTAAGTAATTTTATTTTACGGAGTTAAAATAATATTTAAGCTAGGTTATCACGTGTTAGTGAAATAGTTATTTTTAAAATACTAATTTACTAAACTGTGGATGACGTAAGTAAACACCATTAAGTCCCATTTCTCCAGAAAGGTTTGGTTCTTATTCAAAATAATATTTGAAAACTAACAACCAAGCACATGTTCTTAGCTGTTAGCGGTTGAAGCTAACAAAAGAAGCTTGTAGCTTATCATCAGAATCAAACAATACCTTTAAAATACCATTAATAAAAGGGTTAAAATGCATGAGTGTGGACGGCGCGTTATGGCCAATCTTCTGTGTTTAAAATAACCCTTTAAATAAAGTTTGTCTTAACTTAACACAAACACAGAACACACAAACTGAGCAGAAGTGCTGGACAGATAATCTGCTAGCACTTATGTGAACCGTGCTGAGGAAAAGTTGTCCGGGCCGATGAGGTTGAAGAAAGCATCCACAATGAACAAAGGGTTAGTTTGCAGCTAACCTCCGTAGCTGGGGGGGGGGCTCGCTCTGTCGGGATGGCCAAACTGCACGTTACTGCTGTAACCACAGTGATGCGGCCCCATTGTCCTTCCTTCAGAAAACTGCTCCACTCGGCGTCGTAGATACTGGTTCTCTGCTGGGAACTCTCTGGAACACAGTTTGAGTCTGTAGACCTCAGATAGAAAAGTCAAGCCACGCTTGTACCTTAATTACCCCCGTTCATGAATGAATACCGGATACACAAACAGCAATTCATTCCTACTTAACTTAGTGCATATGATCGCGTGACCGTATGACACTCTTGGATCCAGTTTGAAGAGTTATGTCTGTTTGAACTGTCCCTCCGTCCAGTTCCGCTGGGGACCTTCGTGGAAGAGGTCAGTTTGTTACAAAAGTGGGGTTTTTATTCGGACAGTGACGTCACGGGAAGTCCGCTGTTACCCCCGTTTCTGCCTGTGCTGGAAGTAGGTTAATGCGATTTATTTCCAGAAGTTCCAGAAAAGTTCTTACTAGCCCATCATGTTGTACCCATGGCTGGGGTCCCAACATAATTAAGGATGTAAAAATAGACAAGCAAAGTGATGGAGAGCAATTAATTGTTGGAGCTAATGAACGTACAACTTTGCATAGGGCAGTGAGAGATGCTCATAGTAAGATAATCTTGAGTAAAAGTACCACTGTATCACTGTACACAAAATGTAATATAACAATTAAAAGCACGATAACTTTCCAAACCTTGCAATTAGTATTTCTTTTAAGTGCGTATTAGAGTTTTAGAGTATTAGAGTTCTTTTAGCCAGATTGCTGGAAGTGCACAGCAATAGGTGGTGGAAAGGGAGTGTTGCATTGTTGTATGCTCCATATTACAGGTAAAAAAAACTCAGCCTCTTTCTCTGTCATCCTATTAAAAGGATTTTGAACCGCAGAAACTGTATAATTGAAAAATGCAGAGGTTTCGAAACTGCAATTGTTTTTAACCTTGGTATACCTTGACACCAGCAACTGGCCCATCTCTGCTCATAACTGTCTTCCACATGGATGAAAATGTAGACTTTGTGCTTAAGCACTGACATGTTTGTCTTCCTTTCCCCTGTGTCTCACCAGGAGTGTGGTATGGAAGCTCTCTGCGGCAGTCCAAAGGGGTACGTAATGACTCCGTTTCTCCCAATACACAGTCACGCAGGTTCTTGTGACTTATCTATCGGAGGGGGAAAAAAAAAAAAGTGATTGTCAGCCTTGTACCTCTCAGCGAGTCTGATAGCATCTGTGTAGAGAGGCTGACCCTACACTGTCCCTGCAGTCGCTCTACTGAGTAGACAATCCCACTTTACCAAGCCCAGGTGCCTTTCTTTATGTTTTTATTCCTCCCTAAATTTTGTCTTGGTTATTGTCTCTGTCTATACAGCTTCAACACCAAGGGGTTGATCTCATTTATATTCATTTATTCATTCATGTTGTATACCGCTTTATTCCATAGTGGGTCACTTGGAAGCAGGTGCCTATCTCCAGCAGTCTGCAGGCGAGTGCAAGGTGCACCCTGGACAGGTCGCCAATCCATCGCAGGGCAACACAGAGACATACAGGACAAAAAACCATGCACACACTCACTCACCTGATTTATATCTATATTGCAAAAAACAGAAAAGCATGTTCTTAAGACTCTGGAGAGCATGATGCATGATTTTTCCTTTGAACCTTTAACAGCTGATGCAAGAGTTAATAGTCAGATAGCTCTGTACTTTAAAACAAGACTAAATAATGGTTAATGAAATACCTAACTAATGAGATTGTTGAATTATTACACTGATAAATTTCATACTGACAATTTACAATATACATAAATGTCAAATTCAAATCATAAATGCCATAAATGTATTGCATTACTTATTTTGGTTGCACAAATTAGATAAAGAAATTCATTGAAAAACAGCCTATGGACTGGCCCATACACTAAATCTGTCTAAAGAATCACAGCTAATGCACATATATTCACCACAGTTTGGGTAAGCATTTAATAATATTTGAAGTTATTATTTGCTTTATGACTCTATTCATTTTTTTTTATAGTTTACTTCTCTTAACCATTTAAAAAAAAAGACTTTGTGCTCCTTAAAACCTTTGTTTCTTAGAAGGTGCACACAGCCATCTTGCACTTTTGAATATAGGATTCAATGCAGTAGGTTTTTGAGAAAAGCACCAACCTCATCAAAGAAACAGGGGTCTTGAAAATGCATTAATGGCAAGTGATACATTTGGCACTATAGGGTTGACTGCTTAAAGTCTATATTTTAAGGTAAAAATACTTAACTTAATTACAACTCAAGGCTTAGTAGCAGCAACCATGCTCACATTTCCAAAATTGCTACTGAGACTTGCATTTAGGAAGAAGGCTCATTCTTCCTTCATGAAACTGCTTCAGCTCAGAGATATTCTCTCATTGTGTGGTGTGTTTTAGTCTTGTCTCAGCATTATCCAAATCAAAAGAGGCTGTTTTTTCTCAGTTTTTAAACTGTGAGGCAGGATTACTTTATTTAGGTTCATTGCTCTGTTGGACCTAACAGACAAGCTCAAACTGACAGACAGTAACAAAACCTATATGTTCAAAGACAGCTTCATGAACATAAGTTGTGCTCCTTACGCCACTACTTATTTATGTTGTTTGTGATAAACACAGAGAGCAACACATCTGGCAGTCACTCAGAACTGATTTTAATAACTTACTGAATGCAGTTCAGTGGCACCAGCTTGTTCTTAATGATGGATTCAGTAGTAAGCTGTAAAATGTGCTGGATTTGGGCAACAAATATGAACCATTTTAAAGTTATTTCCCATTGTAATTAAATCTTTATTTGAAAGCAAAAGTCAACAAGATTCATTGGAACCGTATATTTTTATTTATTTATTTTATTATCTTTTTTTAAGTTTAAGCACTGCTTTATTTAGTGAGTTGTTAAGGTTTCTTGTCCTTGTTTAATCTACACAAAACTTTATTCCTGACCTTCATTATTCTGTTTGTTTACTGATGTTCTCAAACAAACATCTGCGGCCTTCCAAGAACAGATTGGAATAAATTATACATTAACTATTTTAGTGGTGTCCAAACTTTTTGCAAAAAACAGCCAAAATCAGCAAGTTGAAAGTACACGGGTGCCATTTTTTTCCAACTTAAATCTCAAAATAATATTATTTTAAATTGTCATCTTTTTACCTGTCCAGCAAGGTAAAAGTTGCCCCACTTACTGTTATATTAAAATACCAGCTAAACAAAAACATGGCTATTAAAAGAAAAATTTGGCCCTTTGTACCATTCTTGAACTGCGGTCAGGGGCCACACAAAATTATTCCAACGGCCCCACTTTGGACAGCCATGCTCTATTTCATAATTAGCTAACTTCTGATGAACATAACCTGAATTGTCCTCCACTATTCTAATGAAAAAAACTAAAATTTCAGAGATTACAAAAAATAAAAAATTGACATGTTGATTGATCATTTGAGCCACATGCAGCAAAGTGTTCAGGTAGCAAGCAAGAGACCGTATGTGTTACTTGCAGGCGATTCATCAAGTAGATTTTATGAGCTTTCAGTTGACACGGGGCCTATCCTTTTTCTGCTGTATTTATCAGCAGCAAGGAGAGACTTACAGCACTGCAAAGCTTAAATAAAGTGATTCTACTGCATAGCTCTGTGCCTAGCTTGTCTTTTACAATAAACAGACAGGGAAGAAATGCTCCCTATTTTTCTGCCTCTAGATGTCCCTGCAGATGAAAAAATGTGGCCTTTTAAGACAGAAAGATGAGGACCTGAGATTTATGACGGCCCTGTCACCTTTTCTGTAGTAAAACTAAAATCATACATCTAGTCCATTGGCTTAATAGTGTCATTACAGCATTTAATTGAAATAAAATGTCAGAATGTGTGATGGCCTTAGCTGTCGTCTGATGGTAATCGGGCAGTAGATGATTCTAATTTACATATCCCGTTAGGTGTTTATAAGACATTTATATGATGTTATAGCTCTGTTTATTGATAGGTCACGGATTACATTGAGCTCTCTCTGACATTTGCAGTTAACAAAGTTATAGCTTTGTTTAAGCAGTGGTAAAACAGCACCATCAAGTGACCACTTTGAGAATTAAACCTGGGATAAACGTGTTGATATTTTTTTTTTCAGACAGGGACACTCACATGGATATTTCCATTTTTAGCACAAAGTGTTGTTTTGTTTGGTCTCCCATGTCTGCTGCTTGCTGCTTCTCATTCCTTCTGTGCTGTCATTGTTTTATCAGGGCCTCCAAGCTGCAGAAGCCAACCCCGTCTCCCCAATGCAGCACCCGAATGTTGAGGAGAACAAGCAGAAAGCTGCCACTGTCTCTCAGGAGCAGGATATAGGCTCCTCTCAAATCACGAAGAGACAGCGCAAACTGCTGAAAACAAGTCATCAGATCACTCACAGCAAAAACGTCTCCTTAAAATCTCCTCCTGGTTCTGCGCTGGACGAAAGCCTGAGTAACCTCTCGACCATCTTAGAAGCACGGAAGCAGGTGTTGAAGAATATGTGTGCTAAATATAAAAGTGGTATCTCAAAGTCCATCACACCTGATCATGTGAAATACATGTATGTGGAGGAGAAATACAAAGTATTATACTGTGAGGTGCCCAAATCAGGTTGCTCCAACTGGAAAAGGACCCTTATAGTGTTATCGGGCAAGGCGTCCAACCCGAACAACCTTAAACATGAACAGGTACACTATGGTGGGTACCTCAAGACACTCAATAAATTCAACCAAAAAGAAATAATGCACCGTCTTCAAACCTATAAAAAATTCATGTTTGTCCGTGAGCCCCTTGATAGAGTTGTTTCAGCATACAGAGACAAGTTTGAGAACCCCAATGACTACTACCACAATCTGTTTGGAAAACCCATCATATCAAAATACAGGGTTGCCCCATCTGCAGAAGCCCTTAAAACTGGCAATGGGGTCACATTCAAAGAGTTTGTCCAGTACTTGCTAGATGGCCACCGGCCTGTGGGAATGGACATTCACTGGGAGCAGATGAACAAGCTCTGCCACCCTTGTCTCATAGACTATGACCTGATCGGCAAGTTTGAGAACATGGAGGAGGAGTCCAACTTTCTCCTGCGAATGATCGGAGCACCGGACAGCCTCAAACTACCTAGTTTTAAAGACAGGAATCCTAAAGATGTGCGGACCTCTAAAGAGATCACAGAAAGATACTTTTCCCAGGTCAGCTTGATGGAGAGACAGAAAGTGTATGACTTCTACTACATGGACTATCTGATGTTCAACTACTCTAAGCCTTTTAATGATCTTTACTAATCTGTCATGTGCCATGGTTCTTTAATCAACAACATTCCACATCTGCATCTCTACCATGATGTTGATCCTAACAGAAAAAACAACAATCAATTACATCATTTGGTTTTTTGGATGAAGACCAAATTTTTGGATTTAGCAAAAAAACGATTTTTCTTGTTTTTTTTTACTATGAATCCCTCTACTATAGGTCTTCACATTTTATTAAAATGTACAACTAATTGATGATTAAAAAGACATACCTGTGATAGACTTAATAGACTAATCTTAGTGTGGGTAAAGTACACATAATAGATGTAAGGGAGTGATGAGCAAAAATATCTACAGTCCTCTTAAAAAGTGTTAAATAAGTGTTGATATCAGTCGAAGGTAACCTGACTAAAAACAGAATGTGGTTTTCAAATGAGAATTTCATTTATTAAGGGGAACAAAGGGATCCAGAGCAACTGGGACTTTTCTGAAAAAGTAATTGCTGCTCTTGATAAATCAACTGACTGTGCCACGCACATGCCTGATTACTGTCAGACCTGCAGAATGAAGAAATTACTTTAATAGCACCTGTTTGACAACATGAACTAGACAAAAAGATTTCAAAAACTCATACCTCCTGACCCAATCTGACCAAAAAGAACACAAATGGACATCTCATTTTTGTCAAGGAAAAGACATGTTGATCCACAAGACTTTTGGGTAAATATTCACTAAAGTGACGAGACAAGCATGGGATGTTTTGGAAGTTGTGCATTCCGTTACATTTTACATAGAGCTAACAGCATTTCAGAAATAAATATCATACCAACCGTTAAACATAGTTGTGATACTGTGATGGGCTTGGGCTGTTTTACTGCTTCTGGACCTGTCTGACCTAAATGTAATTCTGCTCTCTACCAGAAAATCCAGGAGAATGTCTAGAAAGCAGTTTGTGATCTGCTCGAGGGCACTTGGGTTACCCAGCAGGAAAATGTCCCAAAACTCACCAGCAACTCCACCTCTGTGTGGCTGTAAACAATTAAGGTTTTGGACTGGCCTAGTCAAAGTCTAGACCTAAATTCAGTTGAGATACTGTTACATGACCTTGACCAGGTCTTTATTGCTCAGCAACCTTCCAGTAAGGCTAAATTAAAAAATACATTCTGCAAAGAAGAGTTGGCCAACATTTCTCCAATGTAAGAAACCTTCTGGTAAATACCACAAAAGTTTGTTGGCAGCTGCTGCTTCAGTTTCACTGAACCAAAAAATGTGATTAATCACAGTTATTCATGATTTAAAAATGGGGGGCGATTACTTGTTGACAGCCAGGTTGGTTTGGACACCTTTTTTCCACCTTTTTTTATTCAGTTAATCTTTGCCTGATATTAAAATTAGCTTGATGATCTGAAACATTTAAATGTGACAAAAAAAGCAAAAGAAACCTCTAAGTTTCCCAGCACTGCAACTTTAAATTACCAGTATTTAATTCTTTAAGTAAAACTTTAATCTCTATTGCCATAAGTTTGTGAAAATTAACCTTTTTTCATTTTAAAATTTTAAAGTTTTTTTTTTATTTACTATATGGGTCAGCCATCAGAATACCTCTATGTATGAGTTCTAAAGCAGATCATCCGTGTACTTGGCTTTACTAATATAAACCGTAACAAAATTAAACACTATTAAAAGTAAAAAAAATCTTTAAAATGTGTCAAATGCTGCCCGCTTAAAAGCTGTGTGCACTTATTGTAGCATTTTTATACTTCTAACACAAACATAATGTACATGTAGTCTAACTCATACTTGTGCTGTGGGTCCTCCGTCATTGGAGGTTGTGTCTGGGGGCTGTTAGTGTAAATGAGAGGCATCTCTATACTTGCGGGGTAAAAAGTGTTGTTGCCAGTATCCCTATATGCTGGTGGTGCTGACTTGCCAGTCAATCAAATTCCTTAAAAAAGAAATGAGCAGCATGCATCATGCAGACAAACACAAAAATAGACGTTTAGATTTGGTTTTAGGAACATTTTCTTCAAAAATGTTGTATTGACATGGATGAGGAAATGATTGTGGCCAGATTTCACCATCAGCCGCATTGAATATTTTCTAAACAGCTTTCACTTCCAAATCTCACACGGTCCGTAGCTCTCTCTGTTATGTATCACATGTAATCTTCACTACTGTACAGGCTTCTTTCTGACTCTACTGGGTAGAATTGTATAATGGGCATTCAGATGACTATATATATTTTTCTATGTATTTCTAAAATTCAAGTAAATATAAAAAAATATATATATTTAGTGCTTCTTGGTGAAACTATGTTTAACTCTATTTGATGTCATTTATCTCTCTTTGAGTCATACTAGTGTAGAGTGTTGTTTCACTGAAAGAGTTTCTTTCCAAAGCTAAATATCCACCAGCAGAAACCATTTCCGCACTCAAGATTACGCGGTTGATGAAATAGTAACAGTTGGTGGTTTAAGGTGTGTTTCCACTGCACAAACCAGGTGGTTTTCTGGGTCGTTTGGGTTTTTTTACCTTAGTTTTTACCTCAGAAACTAGGGCCAAATCAGATTACAAGGGTAGAAACATATCGCTAGCCTCACAGAATACTTGCCTATGTCATATTTTGACTGTAAAAAATATAATGCACTTGGGCGCAGCGCTGGTGGTGTAGGAGTTAAGCATGTGACCCATATATAGAGGCCACAGTCCTCGAAGCAGCCGTCCCGGGTTTGAGTCCCAGACCCAGAGACCTTTGCCGAATGTCTTCCCCCTCTCTCTGCCCCTATTTCCTGTCTGCCTACTGTTTGAAAAATTGAAAAAAATATATATATAGATATATATCTACAGGGGTTGGACAATGAAACTGAAACACCTGTAATTTTAGTGTGGGAGGTTTCATGGCTCAATTGCACCAGCCTGGTAGCCAGTCTTCATTGATTGCACATTGCACCAGTAAGAGCAGAGTGTGAAGGTTCAATTAGCAGGGTAAGAGCACAGTTTTGCTCAAAATATTGAAATGCACACAACATTATGGGTGACCTACCAGAGTTCAAAAGAGGACAAATTGTTGGTGCACGTCTTGCTGGCGCATCTGTGACCAAGACAGCAAGTCTATGTGATGTATCAAGAGCCACGGTATCCAGGGTAATGTCAGCATACCACCAAGAAGGAAGAACCACATCCAACAGGATTAACTGTGGACGCAAGAGGAAGCTGTCTGAAAGGGATGTTCCGGTGCTAACCCGGATTGTATCCAAAAAACATAAAACCACGCCTGCCCAAATCACGGCAGAATTAAATGTGCACCTCAACTCTCCTGTTTTCAGCAGAACTGTCCGTCGGGAGCTCCACAGGGTCAATATACACGGCCGGGCTGCTATAGCCAAACCTTTGGTCACTCATGCCAATGCCAAACGTCGGTTTCAATGGTGCAAGGAGTGCAAATCTTGGGCTGTGCACAATGTGAAACATGTATTGTTCTCTGATGAGTCCACCTTAACTGTTTTTACCACATCCGGGAGAGTTACAGTGTGGAGAAGCCCCAAAGAAGCGTACCACCCAGACTGTTGCATGCCCAGAGTGAAGCATGGGGGTGGATCAGTGATGGTTTGGGCTGCCATATCATGGCATTCCCTTGGCCCAATACTTGTGCTAGATGGGCACGTCACTGCCAAGGACTACCGAACCATTCTTGAGGACCATGTGCATCCAAGGCTTCAAACATTGTATCCTGAAGGCGGTGCCGTGTATCAGGATGACAATGCACCAATACACACAGCAAGACTGGTGAAAGATTGGTTTGATGAACATGAAATTGAAGTTGAACATCTCCCATGGCCTGCACAGTCACCAGATCTAAATATTATTGAGCCACTTTGGGGTGTTTTGGAGGAGCGAGTCAGGAAATGTTTTCCTCCACCAGTATCACGTAGTGACCTGGCCACTATCCTGCAAGAAGAATGGCTTAAAATCCCTCTGACCACTGTGCAGGACTTGTATATGTCATTCCCTAGATGAACTGACGCTGTATTGGCTGCAAAAGGAGGCCCTACACCATACTAATAAATTATTGTGGTCTAAAACCAGGTGTTTCAGTTTCATTGTCCAACCCCTGTATATATCTATATATATATAGATATATATATATGCACTTGCTGAAAAATGCGTTTTTCTTGTTTTCCACTTCCACACAATTTAATAACCTCAACCCCCAGTACTGGGGCCAGAATTTAACTCTTGTTTTCTAGGACTTTCTTTACTGCAAGTAGTTAAACATGAACCATGTATGTGGTATCAGCAGAAATAGTAGAATAGTAGAATATTGGCTAAAAGCTGATATAAACCATTTCTACAAACACCAAAAACAGTTAAAACTTCTACACACACAACCAGCATGTCTGCTGTAAGCAGAGCTCAGAGATTCCAAAAAAATACATTATGTCGCAATCCACCTAGGTTTTACTCAACCAGCAGAATTATCACTCCCATTTGAAACAGATAATTATTAGCATAATGAATGTTTAGATAGAGTTTGTCAATTCTCAGAAAAATTCTGTTAGATTTGTGCATGTTATTTTGAGCTTAAACAAAACCACTTTGGGCTTTAAAGTGATGGTACTTGGCTTTTAAAACATAACCTCTACAAACCAATCTGATCTCCTGTTGAAGTGGGGAAAAATCTGTGTCCCAAGAATCAGCAACACTGCCACAGTTGAAGGATCCTCTCTGCTTCAGTGGGCATAGTTTATATAAACAAACTGGTTTTGCACCCCACACTGGAAATGCATATAATAAGCTGCCAGGACAAAGTAAAAGATTCTGGGAAATGAAGTTCCAGGGGAATAATGTTTTGGGTCTCTTTGTGGAAACACACCTTTAGAGATGATAACATCTTATTTAGTAAAAAAGGATATGTAAAAGTTTGGAAATAAGCTCTTTGATTATTTATCTCTGATGTATGATGAGCTTCATTCCACTACATAACACATATTGGCTTCTGACATTTTCTAACCCCAAAACACTTGTGTGCGGGTGTTTGGATGGCACTGAATTAGGTTTTTAGATCCTCTATACAAAAGTGTGTCTTTCACCTTTATGTAGTGTAGTTTATAGTTGCGCTGCTTAAACACACCGAGACTACACCATCATGTCCATGATAATACACCACTGATATATTCCTAACACAGAATACAACTTTCAAAACTCAAAAGTCGGATTTTGTGATGTTTCTGTTGGAAATGCAACAAGCATGCCCCCTTTAGTGGGAATTGTGGATGGAGAAAGTCAGCGGTCATCAAATAACCCAGTAGGTTCAGTATCTTATACAGCTGCCACACATGTAAAACATTGTGAAATCTGCAGGTACTATTTGTTAGCACTTCCTATACCTTGTATCTTGATAAAAAAGTGGCACATATGTTGCTATGAAATATCTATTAGTGAACGTGTTGCTTTTAGTCTCTGAACACAAAAAAATGGATAGAAATACATTGTTAGCATCTTGCATTGCTAACAGTAGGTTATTTAGGAATTCCTACTGGTTTTCCGAGTCAGACTGACATCATTCCCAAATCCTAGCTCAGAATCCTTGGATAAACAGAATGCAGCAAAAGACTTACTTTTATTTTTTGTTGTTTGTCTCTATTTGATTCAGTTCACACTGCTTAACAATGTTCACTAACAGACTCACTCATTTATTCTCGCACTTTTTAATGAGTTGTTAAACTACATATTAACTGTAGAATTAAGCATGGCTTTAAAATGAAGTGATAAGAATCTGAAACACTGTTCAGACTGATGGCTTACTGTGAACCTTGACTCTGACTAGTAGCTGAAAGGAGGTTGAGGTCTCTAAATTACCCAAAACATTGACATTACTTTAGTTTTAGCTTGCAGGTTAAAATGAGCAGAAAATAATGACTTATTTGCTAAAACACAACAAAATAACTTCAAGATAACAATTTGATATAATATGAAAGTAAACAAATATTCATGTTCTTACTCCGAGGAAGAACAAGTCATAATTTTACTTTGCGCTTCTGCTTTTTTGAAATATGTTCTATGCTGACAAATTATTAATAAAGAACTTAAATTGTCTGTGGAATAAAACAAATTATAATTCGTAAAATCTATGCTACACACTCTTTAGCAGGTTCCATGACAACTGTTTTGATAGAACAGTTTTATCTTTAAATGGTGATTACAATTATATGAACATTTCAATATGATGGCGTTGGCTTCATTGCCAAATTCTACCTACTGGTGAGGTTTTGGTCAAACTCTGTCATTTTTGCCAAGCTGTTGCCAAAGCAGTTATTGCATTATGAAGAGTATTGTTACACTATTGTGTTGAGGTAAGTGGGGAGAAATTTATCATGAGCATAACTACAGTAACAAGTGAATGTATAACCTATTCTTGGTGCAAATGTGTGAAACAGATTATCTTAAGCCCTTTGCCTTATTTTTACACTGCCTATTCAATGGTGTATTTCAGGAAGACCTTTTTCAGGTGGTTATTTCTGGCTGATGAGTGTCTACTAATAAAACTGTCTTTTAGCATACTCACTGTGTTTTCATTGTTTTTTTTCTTACTAGTCTTACTTATCTGAAGTCAAATATTCTTTCTGTACAATACATTCCAACAGATTTTATGTGTAATAGCGCCTAAAGTGGTGTAAAGTGTGTTCCCCTGATCTTGTCCAGCATAATAGATAGCTGATATGAGGACATGAATGTCAAATTTTAGACTTTTCTGAGACATAAAAAAAGCAAAACAGAACAGTTCTTTGAAATCAGCCATCCTAATGGGGAAGCTAATTTTAGCAGCTCTGTCTGTCATGATCCAAACCATATGACCACAGGTAAGGCTTGGAACAATGGCAGACCAGTAAATTGAGCTGTCATTTCCCCACAACAGCACTGCATTACTGCAGACATGACCTTAATCCTAGGCCCTGTCCCAATACTCGCACTTCCACCCTTGTGTCCCTGAAATGCGGGTTCCCGTTGATGGCTTCGAGTGCGTAGTGTGTCCCAATTCTCCAGAGTGGTCCTTAGCCCCGCCCCCTTTGTGCCCTCAATCCACACTTCAGCGAAGCCCGCATCTAAGCGGACTTCGCCAAAGTATATTACCCAAAATTCACTGCTGCAGATGACGTTCTGAGCAAAAACCAATCACAACCGTCAACGTAATCAGCCATCAAATCTCGCAGCGAGAGTCTGGTGTATAAGTCTCCTTCGCTTCCTGCACTTTCTTCTCCTCAAAACAATTGCTTGTTGCAGCAAGACTGTGAAAACAGCGCTGTTTCCCGCCCTTTTTGATCTTGCAGTTACGGTGCAGAGGTGCAAGTCGATGACGTAACCCCTACTGTCCCAATTCTCCAATTTTGCACGCTTGTAACCTGCGCACTTCAACCCCTACATGCACTTGTACAAAGTACACACTTCACAGAGAGGGGGTAGGGTGTAGTGTGGGTATTGGGACAGGGCCCTACTATCTATTTCCAGCTTATGCTCCATCCCACCATACCTTGTCAACCAGACATCAAGATACCTGAACTCCTCAGATTGAGGCAGAGACTGACCCCAAAGCGGAGAAAAAGAAAACCATGTCCTCAGAATTAGAGGAGCAGATGAGTTTAGCTTCGAACTGCTGCATTGCACACTAAAAATCATGGTTTGAAGACACCAACAGAACAAGTTATCTGCAAAAAACAACAATGAGATCCAGAAATTGTCAACCAGACTTCCTCATTTTCACGACTATGCCTTGTGATCCTGTCCAGTAACAGCTCATATTGTGACAGAACCATGACAGCCTTGGGGGGGGGGGTCCAGTCTCCACTAGGAACACGCCAGAATTTATACCATGAATGTAGACACAGCTCTTGCTTTGGTTATTTAAGGATCACATCGCTTTTACAAGCATTGCCAGCAGCTTATACTCTCAAAGCACATCCTACAAAATGACCTAAATGTCACAGATATATGCTTTCCCCGACCCACAACATAGACAATACAACTCCCTTGACCCCTGTGGGGACTCCTGTTTGGTGATAACCTGATCCACTGTTCAACAGCAAGGATGGAAGCTACACTGAAACCAATGCCCAACAATTACTCAGAGCCTCCTTTCCAACTTCTTAAAGTAACATTTTCAGGGGAGACTAAAAAGTGAGTTGCTCTGATATTTGGAATACAACCTTTGGTCCCCTTACTGAAAATCCTATGTAGTCCTATGTAATGCCATTAAAAGTGACATTCATATTACCACACATAGAAGTTTAGCAGGTGCACAATAAACCAAGTTGAGATGAACTGTGAACTAAAGTTAATGATTTCACTTGTATTCAGTTGGAGAAAGGGCATTCAGGAAAAGGTTTAGTGTCACTGAAGTGAAGTTCTGAAAAGTTATGAGGATGTAACAACCTAATAATGGTGCACTCTTTTTGTAGATCAGATACACAACATAAACAGTCTCCAAATTCAAAGTTGTACACACACAAACACACACACCCTCAGGTCATTTTTGAGAGACCAGTTAATCTTACACCCACATGTTGGACTGTGGGAAGAAGCCAGGGTAGAGAGAACCCACACATGCAAAGTCAATGCAGAAAGACGACAGGCTGGGATTGACAAATTTTTGTAAAGTGCATATTAATGTAGAACTTATCAAAACCAATATGTAAAAAGTTGGTCATTGGTTGAAGAGTTGTCTCTGTGATGTACAGAGAAGGAGTCTTTTGGTAAAAAAAAAAACTAATTGTTTGGTGTCACATCTGGACATCATGTTAAGTACTGTGCAAAACATTACATTTAAAGCATTAAACCTTCTTTACAAATTAAATTTATTCAGAAGAAAGCATTAATTATCAGATAAAAAAAGGTGATGGATCCCAAAAAGGGGTAGTCTTTTATACATTGGCTGAAGAAATAAGGGCAGAAAGAAAATAAAATTGAAGAAACCAGTTGCTCCAGGTCTTATAATTTCTCCAAGACCTCATCAACAAAGATGAAAGTACAGAAGAAAAAATAGCATTCATGTTTTCTGTCCTACCCTTATTAGCATTTTACTTTCAAGAGTCAGAGAATAAACTGAAATGAAAACAGTTTTATGTACAGTCTAGTAATATGTACAAAACATTCAGAGGAAGTCAGCTTTATTTTAAAAGAAGGAGGTCTCCTATTTCTATCTGTTCACCAGGGTAAACTGCATCCTACTAACTGTGTTGATTATAGTTTAAAATTATTTTTCACTGAGCTCGAAGTAAGCAAACAGAGGAGAACAGGGAATCAGATGCTGCTGCCTTCCAGAGACAGAAATCTTTAAAAAAGAAATTAGATTAGCATCTGCCCTAATGAAGATTAAGGCTAATGGTTAGTTCATGCAAACACTGTATATACACTTTCAGTCTGCCTCATTTTTCCAACAGATACTTCTTATGCAGCTCTATGCATAATATGTTTTCACATTGAAGATCACTGGAAGCACACCTCGATTTCCCACAGTTTCCAAACTTCTGTGCAAATCCATTTCTTATGCAAATGTGACAACTGTGTAAAGGTTTGATATTTTAGGGTTGTTTTAAGATGACAGAAATCCTCTCTAGAAATGGCTCCACTCAGACTAGCTGTTAGTTGTAGCCTCTGGGATGGGGACTAATTTGTTTTTGTGCATAACAAGATAACTTATCTATTGTGCGTTATTACAGCACCTAAGCTTTCAACAGTAGTGAGTTTCAAAAAGACTGAACCATCCTTTGATAAACTGGTCTTAAAATGTGCCATCCTCTAATAACAGTGGCAAGGCTCAGTTAAGGTATGCAAACAGCAAGGCTGCAAGGTAAAAGTTGTCAGCCATATGAAGACAAAAAAATTCCTTGTTTCAATTAAGATTCTGAGCCAAAATTTGAATTATGAATTAGGGAATATTTTGACCCACTTACATTGTAATTTACAAACTCCCAAAAACGTAAACACAATAGAACAATTATACAATTTGTAATACATTTTTAATATGTATGTATCCAAAAACTTATTTTACCAAAATGTTTTTTTCTGAGTGGAAATAGTATCAACAGTTTGGAGACCAGTTCTGACTTAAATCTGATGAAAAACCTCTGGAGGGAGTTAAAGATTAGGGTGATGGTAAAGAGGCTTTCCAACCTCAAAAACTTGGAGCTCATCACCAAAGATAAATTGTCAAAATACCAGGGGAAACATGCGAAACGCTCATCAGCAACTATAAGAAGGGTTTGATTAAGGTCAAAAAATATTTTTCCATTGATTAAAAGTCACTTGTGTCAAACAATAAATAAATAACCGTCTTTATAGGAAAATAAGAGAGAACAGTGTTGAAATAAGTTGCAAGTGATCAAAAGAAATACAGTCAAATGTTGGCAATGTTGTTCAGCTGATGAAATACTTCTTGCTTATATTTGTGATTTAAAGCAGGAAACCTTTGCATGAACCAAATAAAACACCAAGATCTGTTAATTAAACTGACAGGTTCATTCCAATAATGTAAGTTCTATGAAGATCACTGCTATTTTTTTCCATTTTTTTCCTGATTGAGCTGAGGCCAATCCTCTGCCACCGAGGGCAAAATGTTAATGTTAAAAAGCGCATCAGTTGCCTGTGGGTCACCGTGAGGGACTGCAATGTAAAGCTACATGTATAGAAGGCTAATAGAAAATGTAATTGAACATTAACCTTGTGTATTCTGATGATGTTTGCCAGTGTCAATTGATATATAAATTAAAAATGCAAGGACCTAAACCCTGTGGAACTCAGAATTTCTCTTTATGATGTTTTGATGCGGAGTTTGCCATGCTTACAAAACTTTCTCTGTCTGTCAGATATAATTTGGACCACTTCAGAACAGTTCCAGAGAGGCTTGCCATCATGAATCTATGACATAAAATGTAAACTGTGTTAAAGGCTGTACTTAGGCCCAATAATACAAGTATTGATGATTTGTTTAGATCCATATTTCAGCTGAGGGCATTAACAGTGCTTTCTCTGTGTCATGATTAAATCAACTGCAAATTTTCAAATGTGTTATTTATATTCAGAAACTTATTTATTTGAATGAAAAGAAGCTCCTCTAAAACCTTGCTTAAAATGGTCAATTGTTAGTTTCCAAAACTGCTCATAATGTGATTTGTACAAAGAGTAAGGAGTAAAGAGTAAGAGTATCCAGTCACAAACCGACTTCTTGTTAGTATAAACACTGTACAAACTGGAATATCTCTCCATCTTGAGCATCACCTCTTAGTTGGCCCATATATAGCCCCGACTGTGGTCGTCTTCACATGTTTCTTTTGCTGGTAAATATTCACTCCAGCACAGGCCTGAGGTGGTGAAACCAGCTCTAAATGATTGTTTGGCATAAAGGAATCAAAGTTGTATTAAATTCCCTGATGGTGTTCACAACAACTCACAAATTCATGTTTAATGTCTACAAGTACAACTCTTCATTCTGAGATGTAAGTGATTTCAAATTGCTGTCTTTATTCTTTCATCACATAGCTGCTGCATGCCGGTTCTGAGGGAAAGGATTTGTTTCATTTCCATTCTGTGATTAGATCAGAGCCAGTACTTTATGGTCCCTGAATGTACAATCATGTTCACGATTCTCACATCTTTTATTAGCTTTTGTTAAAAAAGAAACAACTCTCTCTCTCTAGCAGCAGCTGCATGTTTTTTAATCACACTACCATTTCATCTTGTGAGATGCCATTGTTTCAGTAAGATAAATAGCATCGTTCTCCTCTTTGTTGTTGAGCAGGCATATTCCTGTTTCTATGAATATGAGATCATGTGTGTGCTTGTGTGGCAGATGAATATTTCAGCACAAATTGATCAGACTGTAGAGTCAGAAATTTTATTTAATGCTCGAGGCTGATTTCGGCAGTAGTATTGTGCAAAGTCGTGAGAGCACTTTGGGCGAAGCTAAAACTGCAGAGAAAACAAAAGCCATCCATTTACCTCATTAGTGTGCGTGGAAAATCTTGACATGCTTTGAAGGGAGCATGCTTGTGTAGCTAAATCAGCTTAAGGGCCCTGAGCAGATATACAAGAGAGGCAACCAAACATTTTCCCAAAGTGATAAACAACCTTGCCTTGGTTGGCAGGACTGTCGAAAAAGACTTTGCTCTATTTTTCAATCATTATTGTACTGACTTACTCAGTTAATCTTCATGTTTGCCTTCAAGACAGCATTAACACGACGAATGACAGGCTCCTGCTGATTCTCTGACGACAGCTCTCTATCACAAAAACACAACCAGGCACAGACACACGTGTACTATAGACAAAAGAGACAGTCGCTCAGCTGCTTACACACCCTCAACAGCATCAACACTTTTACAAAATTGCTAACTTGATGAGAGACCCGAACCTTATTTAGGCATTGACTTTTTGGTTAAATAGGGTGGTATTTGAAAGATAGAACATAACTTCCTGTCAAGTTGAAATACAAGCATGTTTCCTGGTCATGGCTCAGAACACTAAAGACCTGCAAAGAATGTTTTTTTTCTCCCTGAATTGCTTGGTTTTTTGGCATGGATCACTTTACATTTTGGGATGGTTCATCATTTTTCTATAGGATTAATTTGTTGTCTTACCAGCAGCTCAATGTTAGCCTGCTTTTTTAATTCTAACACCAGTTTTGCTGTGGGTTGGAATCATTGTTAGTACCATCTGACCCAAGCTGACAGAAAATTGCCACATAGACATGTCAAATAATACGGACTGAGGCATTTGACCACAAGATGCTGAGCTTTTGTTTTGCTGCCAGTGTTTTGGGTGCAATGCACAAAGGGCACATAATTATGAAGATTCCCCAGCTTCAGCTTGTCTATGACAACAAAAAAGTGTGTGGTGTGATTGCAACTTGCTAAGGCACTTTTCTTCAAAAAATACCTGAATTGAAAGTATATTTTTGAACTTGTTTTTAGGAGAGAAAATCCACCATAAATTCCGTTTTTAAAAATCAATAAAGTTGCTTGTTGTATCGTCATTCTACCCTGAGAAAAGAATAAAGATTAATATTAATAAACCAATGCCTATTGTTTGCTTTTTTAAGTTTGTCTTTACTTTTTTACCTGATCTTTCTCAACAGAATCTTGCCTTCCTCCTGCTTGTGGTTGAGCACTACAACTCACCAAATCATGAAACAAAAAAGAATATCACTTTTAAAAATGCTTTAAGCAAATTTATATTTACTAAAAATCTAAACCCCAGCCTCTATTTGTATATATGGAAAATATAAAATGTTCCCTGTAATAATCAACAGATAACCAATTACAGTAATCGCTTATAGAATATTCCATATATCCATCTAATTAGATGCAATTTTATTTGTTTATTTATGTATTCATTTGTTTTGTTAGACGTTTTTTTTAAGAAAACCTGACATACTCATTATTAGACATCATTATACATCACTAACAGGCTCTGTTTGTGTTAATGATGAAAACACCTGTGCAGTTGTAACATCTCCATTGTTGTCAAGTTGATGGTCATTTTTTTAATGTGGCACATTCTGTAAGGTTTTGGTCTTGTTCTATGTTGAAGGTCTGTGTTGCCACCAGTTTTGCTTAAAAAGTAATTTGTGAATGAATAAAATGTATTGTAATTTACTTAAAGATTATAGAACTTCTGAAACAAAGTAGAGGTCTGCTTTGTTTGGGGACAGCTTTCGGATGGAGAAAAATGGAGACCCCATCTATCTTCACAGTATAATTCACCCACTGATCTCAGTTACATTTCTGAGTAAATAATAAAGAGGACATACACCAAATAGGCATAACTGTATGACCACCTGCCAAATAGTGGAGTCCCCGCCCTCCATACTAGACCCTCCTGGGACCCATAGCAGACCTCAGGTTTGCTATGGCATGCGGCATCAAGATGTTAGCAGCAGATACTTCAAGACCTGCAAGTTACGGTGTGCAGCCTCCATGGATCAGGCTTGTTTGTCCATCACATCAAACAGATGCTCAGTTAGACTGAGATCTCTGGAGTTTGGAGGCTAAGTCAGTATCTCACTTGTTGTGAGAAACATTTCTGTACTATTTTTTTTTTTTTTGTGGCAGGGCGTATTATCCTGCTGAAAGAAATCACAGCCACCAAGGAATACATTTTCCATGAATTCAGTTTAGTTCAATCCATTTTATTTATATAGTACAAAATGTTCATCAATGAGCCTTGGCCTCTGATACAAGACTGCTCCCTTTTTAAATCACTACCGACTGACCTCTGCAGAACATCACACAAAAGCTCCAGTTTTGTTTTTTTATGGGGTTTTTTTTGTGGCACTAGTGGCCTTTTTTATTTTTTTGACAGCAAGCTGACAGGAAATGGGGGGGCGAGAGGGGGAAGATATGCAGCAAAGGTACCCTGGGCCGGTAGTCAAACCCACAACAGGCTGCATTGAGGACTGAAAAGCTGCAGTTTTAGAGATGCACTGATCAAGTCTTCTATCACAAATTGGCTCTGAAGAAAATCTTCCCATACCGCCTAATATGTCCCACCTACTAACATTTCCCAGGATAAAGAGATGATCTGTGTTATTCATGACCTCTCAGTGGTCATAATGTTATGCATGATGAGTGTACACGTTCCAATTACCCCAAATTATCAAGGTTTAGCCTTTCTTCAAACCCATGTTTAGTCACTATAAAAGCTTTGACAAAATTATGTCTCCCTGCATTTTTTTTCTGTTTGTCTCAACTGAAAACTCAATGTAGTTATTGGATGTTATTTGCAAAGTGTAATTAAAAAGACTTTGTTCTCAAGCATTATAACAGGTAATCAGTGCTGTTTCCTTTCAGACAGTTGTCAGATCTCTTTTAATTGAGATTGTTTATGTTATCACTGCATACTGCAAAGGCCAGACATCCTTGGACTGCATCCTTTCATTTTTGCTGGGACATACAGAGCACAGCCACATGATGGCAGTGCTGCATCTGACATCCTACAAACGCAAATACTGCTATTGCTTTTCCCAGAGTGATGTTCAGTCTTTGACAAGGAGGTATGCACAGAGTAGAAATGAGCATTTTTGCAACCAAATTGCCGTCAGCATCTGTCAGTCTGCTATCTTGACAATAAAACATCCACGAAAGTCCTCTAATTAGGCTACACACTGAAATGGATATAAATTATGCAGCAGCTTTGATGAAGTCGAATCAATAAACACAGGTTCTATAATGAGGTCACACAACCTACTGTGGTGCTTCTTTAACCTTGAGGCGATATTTCACTAAGCTGACACAACTGTCAGGAAATGCTGAAACATTTGAGCTTATAAAATGCTGCACTGCTTTGCTTTGTCGTATTTATATCATCATACCTTCCCCCGAGGTTTAATGACAGCATATTGCAAATGTATTTTTAATATGAAAAGACACTGCGAGTTGAGTTGAACATCTGGATGATGATGTTGATGGACAGAAGAAGGAAGGCAGGATGCTGAGAGTGCTAGAAGAGGATTATATATCAGACATTTTTATTTTAAACTCACCTTTGACCCTTTAAACCAATTAGCTCATTGTCACAGTTAAGACATATGGCTACTGAACCATTTAGCATCCTTTCCTTTCATGGCATCGGAACAGAGGTGTGTGAGCTTTTGCAGCTGATTTCATGCTGCAGTGTTTTAACACTAGTTCCTTGCTGTTCCCTCCCACAAGGAGCACAGTGTTCCAGTGTTAAAAGCAGTGATGCCAACCCTCTTGGCTGCACAAAAGCCATCAAATACCAGCATGTAACCCAGTGTGTTGTGTGTTTAGAAATTTTAGGGGAAAATAACCAAACAAATAACTCCAATCTGTTTTAAAAAAGCTGAGTTTTCAAAGTATTAAAAATTATAATAATTTATATCCGTAGAGATGTGTGTGGATTCTGAGGAAAAGGATACAAGGTGTGGCGACTATTTGTGTTCAGCCCCGTTTAATCTGATACCCCTAAATAAAGTCTAGTGTGACCAATAGCCATCAGAAGTCATCTAATTAGTAGTCAACCTGTGTTCACTTTAATGTCACTATGAATACAGCTGTTCTGTTATTGCCTCAGAGGTTTGCTTAAGAAAATTAGTCTACAGACAGCATCATGAAGACAGAGAAAGACACCAGAAAGGTTAAAAATACAGTTGTAGAGAGCCAAAGCAAGGTTAAGTTGTTTAATATCCAAATATCACTCACTGTTTATTCTATTATGAGAAAATGGAAAGAGAATGGCACAGCTGGAAGGCTTCCAAGACATGGCGGCCCAGGTAAGCTGACAGGCGTGGCAAGAAAAGCTTTAATTAGAGAACCACCCAAGAGCTCCATGGTAACTCTGGAGGAGCTGCAGAAATTCAAAGCTTAGGTGGGTGAATCTGTTGACAGGACAACTATTAGTCATATACTCCACAAATCTGACCAACAGGAAGAACGCCTTTGTTAAAAGTAGGCCATCAGAAACCCTGTGTGCAGTCTGCCACAAACCATGTGGAAGACACAGCAAACATGTGAAAGAAGGTGATCTGGTTAAATGAGACTGATGCGTGGTGGAAAACCAACTCTGCACATCACTGTCAACACACACTCTCACAATAGGAGAGATGGTGTTCTCAGCATGATGCTGTGGGGATGCTTTTCTTCAGCAGAGGCAAAGAAGCTGGTAAGAGTTGATCAGAAGATGGATGGAGCTAAGCATGGGGCAATACTGGAGGAATACCAGTTAGAGGCTGTAAAAGACAAAAGGTCCTGATCTTCAAAGATACAAAATAAGGAGCGCTAAATTGCTTGTACAAAAAAAAGGCAAGTGCAATAAGTGGGCTTGGTGCACACTATTATTAAACATTGCGCGTGCAATGGATAACAGGTGCAATGGAGGTCCCAACCACCCTATTTAAATAATGAAATTGCGTGTGCTACTAGCTGCCTGCTACTGCCCCCAGCAGAAAAAGAAGAAATGCAAACAAAAGCTATGTTGCTTGAAACATGGAGAGGTATGGGAAGAAACTTATGCCATCAGAAACTGAATTTGAATTGCTCTGACTGAATTTGTATTTGTGTAATTTGAAATTAAATGCATTGGTTTGAAAATGAATTTCACTAAACTGAATATAATGGTTTAAAACTGAACTTGTTTGCTTAGAAAATTGCTTTGCTTTTGGGGTGGGTTGTTAGAATGACCGAGGCAATGTTAGGACCTACATTTATGTGGCTGGTGTAGATTCTCAATCATCCAAAACAAGAAAATCCATGTCAAATTCAAGCCAAAGAAGTGGAAGCCTTTACTGAACATTTCAACTCAGTAAACAACAACAAGTAAACGAGGGAGGACGTCAAATATAACAAGCTACCATTTTTAAACTGTGTAGTGCACATTGCAAGACATGGAAGCCTCACCACTGAAGTCTATAGAAAACCCACACTCAAAGACCAGTACCTACGTTTTGAATCTCAAAGCCACTAGAACATAAACTGAAAAGGTCCTCGCAAGGAAAGAAGTGAAGTACAAGGAACACGAAAACATCAAGAAAGCACTTCAACATAATTGTAAAGACACAGCAATGTTATCATTGGACGCACGTCAAGCTTTTGATAGAATAGAGTGGGATTATCTGTTTGAAGTGCTCCCCAAATATGGATTTGGTGAAAGCTTTCTAAAATGGATACGACTATTATATACTGATCCCATAGCACAAGTTTTAACTAATAATAACATGTCAAAACCTTTTCATTTACAACGGTCAACTAGACAGGGCTGCCCCCAGTCACCACTACTTTTTGTATTGGCAATAGAACCTCTGGCGATGGCTGTTAGAGCAAATTCAGGAATATCCGGTATTAGAATTGGAGTAAGAGATCATCTCTTGTTTCCTTGCGGATGATATCATATTTTTCATGAGTAATCTGAAGATCAGTATTCCTAAATTATTACATCTAATAAAAGAATTCGGTGAATTTTCAGGATATACAATTAATAATTCTAAATCAGAGTTAATGTTTCTTAATGAAGAAGAAAGGAGAAGTCCTATTGTGACTACCCCATTTAAAACAACAACAGAAGGTTTTACATATTTGGGCATTAAGGTCACCCCATCTCTTAATGAAATAACCACAACAAATTATAATCCCCTTGTGGAAAAAGTCACAGAAATGCTAAATAGATGGTCAAACCTGCCTATATCCATGATAGGCCGAATAAATTTATTAAAAATGACAATCTTGCCCAAATTTTTGTATTATTTCCAATCACTTCCATTGCCGCTGGCAGAGTCATTTTATGACAGTCTGGACAAACTATTTAATCAATTTATTTGGAGTAATAGAAAAGCAAGACTCCGTTTAAAACTACTCTATCTGCCCTATGAAAGAGGTGGACTTCAAGTCCCTAATCTCAGATGGTATTATATGGCCGCCCAACTAACATCAGCTACCCATTACTTTTGCCCGATGACACCTCCAGCCTGGGTAGACATTGAACAGCAATCTGTTCCAGATTTCCCCTTAAATACCTTTCTATATTTTTCGGACCTAAAGACATTAAAAAAGACCACAAAAAATCCTTTTTTTAAAAAATACGATTGCAAACTGGCATGCAGCACATAAACATGTAGCTGAACGACTAGAGTTATCACAATTTACCCCTATTTGGGGTAATGAAAGGTTCACCCCAGGAAAAAATGATGGAGGATTTAAACTATGGAAAACCAAAGGCATTCAGAAAATTAAAGATCTATATGTTGATGGCAAGTTACTTACTTTTGATCAACTATGTAAGAAGTATTTAATACCCCCGAAACATTTTTTTAAATACTTGCAATTGAAAAACTTTATGTCATCAAAACTGAAACAAATAGTTGACATTCCACCCTTAACAAAAATAGAAGAGGTGTGTGTTGGAGACTCAAAAGGGAAAGGTTTTCTTTCTGTGTTCTATAATTTGTTAATGCTTTCCTCTAAGGACTCAGCAATAGATAAGTTAGACGCTTGGAGAAGAGATACTTTTGAAGATATAGATGAGGAAGACTGGAATCAGGCCTGTTTAAAAGCACAAAAACAAACGATAAACACACGATTTAAACTTTTGCAATATAAATGGCTCATGAGAACCTATATAACACCAGTTAAGCTTCATCATATGTCCAGTGATATTCCAGATACTTGCACTAAATGTTTGTTTGAAAAAGGAACGCTTCTCCATTGTTTGTGGGAATGTCTTAAAATTCAGAAGTTTTGGAGGGATGTTATTGGGTGTCTATCTGAAGTGTTTAAGGTGAAAGTCCCATTGGAGGTTAAAATCTGTGTTCTAGGAATATACCCAGTGGAATTTAAACAATCACAGATGAAAACTAAATTGATAGACTATGGACTTCTTCAAGCCAGAAGATCTATAGCATTATGCTGGAGGGGCATGGACGCCCCCTCCATGGGACTCTGGAAGAAGGAAATTGCAAATTCGCTCGGACTGGAAAAACTGACATACATCGCCAAGGGTAAACAATGGGATTTTTAGAATCTGTGGGAGCCATATATGAGGATCATAGGGACTGAAGGTGGAACTTATTAATGGATGTCTTGTCTACTGTTTCTATTGATATACTGTTCTGTTATTTTTCTTTGTCTTTTTTCTCTAAATTAATCTAAAAGGTTTTTGATATTTTTGGAACCAAACAAATGCAGGTTTGAAGGGTGAGTGTGGGAGTGAATGCAAGAGTGTATAAGTACATGTTATAATGTTAAATTTGTTGTGTGTAAATTTGTTGTGCCAAAAAAGAGAAAATTCAATAAAATATATTGAAAAACAAAAAAAGAAAGCACTTCAAACCTCTAAGTACACTTACTGAGCCTATGTTAAGGCAACCAGGAATTCAGAGAAGCTAAGACATTTTCAAAGCCTAATATTAAGGTGCATTTAAAACCCAAGATCTCTCTCAGAGACTGGTTGGATAAAACACTCAAACACCAGGTCAGTGGCGTGGTATATACAGTCCAGTGCATGAGTAACGTTTAGACCTCTACATTGGAGAAACTAAACAGCAAGCTGCACAAACGGATGACCTAACACTGAACAGCAGCGGTTCATGAATCAGCCATACATTTACATCACAAAGACAAGGTACAGCTCGTTTGAGGACATCACATTATGGACAGAGTAGATAGGTGGTTTGTGAGAGGACACACCTGAATGAAATAAATGGCTTGTTACCAGATGTGCAGAACTGAATTTAACAATTTGATTAAGGTGTGTTGAAGGCCAGCATCCAAACGTTGCAGGACAGTAGGTCTTGAGGACTGGACTTGGGCACCCCCTCTGTCAATAACATGAAATTCTAATGAAATACTGTATGTCAAGGTTTGTAGTTATAATGTGACCAAATGTAGAAAAGTAGAAAATACTTTTGTAAGGCATTGAATATCTGTTATGCTGAAGAATGTGTAAGTTGAAATACATTGTTTCTTCTCTAACAAAAAAAGTAAATTTGTGGGCTTCATCACTCTCAGCTCCCACAAACATCCAAAGGTTCAACCACTGTTACCCTTTCCTGCTCTTTTTTTAAGGAGGAAGGCAACAAACGGGAGTCCTGCAGTGGGCAGTGGGATGATTAATGAATCATCCCACTGCTCCTGTCATGTTCAGAGCTGCAACTTCACTTCTTCAAGCAGTGAGAGTGATGGAAGTGACAGAGAAGACACCTACCCTAAACCACACTGATAGAGGGGAAAAGAAAGAACGAGGGAAGTGGAGGGAAGTAGGCGCCGTGCCTGATGGGAGAAACACACAAGGAGGCAACAAACTTGCAGAGACTATCACTTATAGTGACAGGCCAGGAGGTGCCATGCTATTAGCAGGCTGAAGGACAGGCCCAGAGCATGGCCCATCCCACCTAGGATGGATGGGCCTCTCTCTTGGGACTAAATTAATACTGGGAGTCGAGTGAATTGCTTTTGGAACAATGTCCTCCTAAGGAGCTAATCAGACAGGAGTTATCTAGGAGTGCCTGTAGGCTGGCTGGCGCGGTTGCAGAGCTGTGGCTGCCTGGCAGACGGCAGGTGCACCACACCGATTCACAGCAGCTCGCTCACAACTAGGGCACAGTGTGGTGGCGTCCATTAGATGATGAAAACGTTTCCGAAGAGGAGAACTTCTATCGTAAAAAAGGGGAGAGTAAAGAGGAGACTTGAGCAGACAGGCTCTCACCATAAAAAGGAAAGAAGCAGATTAATGTTCAGTTAATATTTGTGATACAGTACTATGAGAACTTATTTGACACCTAGCAGATTTATATTCTGTATATAAATAAAATATTCTCTGGAATGATGAGACAAATGTGGTTTTGGAAGTTGCATAACACATTTCATACGCCATCAGTCAAACATGGGGGTCGTAGTGTAATGGTAAGGGGCCGCTTTCTGTTCTTCAGAAGAGTTATTGAGAAATACTGCTTTCTACCAAAAAATCCAAAAAGGGGAATGCGCCGCCATCAGTTTGTAACCTTAAGCTAAAGCACACCGTGAATATGCACCAGGACAAATGATCTGAAGCAAATCAGCATGTTCGCCTCTGAATTAAAAAGAAAACTCTACCATGAAGCTTATGAAGTGCCCATCTCAAAGTCTGAACATTTCCAATTGAGATGGTGTTGCTCGACCTTAAACCCACCAAGTTTGGAACAATCAGTTATTGGGTTAGGAAGCAATCACCTTCAGTTTGGCCAGGTTGGTTTTGATTGCTTTTTTTTCTTAATAAATAAAATCATCATTTAAAAAATGCAATCTGTTGTATTACTCTAGTTATCTTTTCTAATATTTAAATTAGTTTTTTTATGTCTATCTATTGTTTATCCCTGGCAAACAAACATTTTTATTGCCCTCCTAACACAAGTATTTCTCCACCTCCTCTCCTAACTCTACAGGATTGTCCCTGAGCTTAAAAGAAAGAAAGAAAGAAAGACAGAAAGAAAGAAAGAAAGAAATAAACAAAGAAAGAAACAAAGAAACAAAGAAAGAAAGAAAGAAAGAAAAGCTTGGAACGAACAGCAGGACTGAACTCCGTCTCCCCATCTCAGGCGCAGCTGGAGATCTTTTGAAAAGTCTGCTCAAAATAATGATTATTCCTTTTACCTGAAAGGGCAAAACACAAACACTTGTGCACCACAAGGCTAACCGTTTGTATACCCTTTTAAATGCTACAAATGTAAAGCATGAATATGGCCTAAAACATTAATAGTTTATCTCTAAGAGGTGAAAGTTGGTTCATCTGAAAGCTCAGCTGGTAATTCTTATTGAAGTCCAGTGTTTTTATCACTGTAATAGTAATCATACAACTTTTTTATTTAGAGTACAGGTATATTCACAACATGTGAAACAATTCAATTCAATTCAGTTTATTTATATAGCACCAAATCACAACACATGTTGTCTCACGGCACTACACAAAAAGTCAGGTACATACATTCCAATTAATCCTAACCATTGAACAGTGCAGTCAGATTCAGTTATTTATTCAAATTGGATAAAACGTTTTTCTATCCAAGGAAACCCAGCAGATTGCATCAAGTCAAATTTGTAGCATTCACTCCTCCTGGATGAGCATGTAGCATCAATGGACAGTCACTGGCGTTGAGTTTGCAGCAATCCCTCATACTAAGCATGCATGTAGCGACAGTGGAGAGGAAAAACTCCCTTTTAACAGGAAGAAACCTGTTAAAAGGGAGCTATAACATTTAAGTTAAATAAAAAAGTCTTAAAGGAGAAATATGGTTTTATGGTACTGTAGTTTACTTAAAGTCACCAAAAAATATTACAAATTACATTAACTTCATGAGAGCAAAACATGGAAGGCTAACACATCTAATATCCCAAAGAACAACATAAGTATTAATGTATATATGAAGGCTCATGAACCATTTAGTTCTTGATTAAGAAATGTTAAGATACTGATATATTTCAATTTAATTGAATTGCAATTAAACAACATACATTGACCTTGTTTTATTCATTAATTAAAATATATCAACAAAACAGTTTTCTAGATGAGGAAAGATTTAGAACACCCTAGGCGGTATTACCCATTTTAGCTGAATTAATTCATTGATACACTTCTTGTAGCAATCTATCAGTTCCTCACACTAGTCTGAGGAAAGCTTGTCCCACTCCTAAGTTTCGGATGTGAGACGTTTGAGGAGTTTCTTGCATGTACATATGGGTTTAAGCATTCCCACATCATCTCAATGGGATCAATATCGTTGACTTGGTGCAGGACTTTCCATTTCAAAATCCCCAGCCAGTTGTTGGTGGATTTACTGGTATGTTTTGTGTCATTGTCATGCGGTAGGATCCAGTTCTTGTTCAGCTTACTTTTTTTACAGTTGGTCTCTTATTTTCCTTAAGAACCCTATGATGCATGGTGAAATTAATGGTGGATTCAATGACTTATACAGGTCCTGCTGCTTCAAAGCATCCCCAAATTATGACACTTTCTGCTTATGTGTCACAGTTAGCAAAATCTTCTTTTCCTTGAATGTTGTATTTGATTTATGCCCAACACATCCTGCATTCTGGTTTCAAAATAATTCAGCTTCACATCTGTCCATAGAACATTATTTCAGAAATCCTGGTCTTTGTCTGTATTCCCTCTGGCAAGCTCCAGTCTGGCCTTGATGTTTTCCCTAGAGAGCAAAGGTTTCATCTTTGTACCCTTCTCATGTAAGTGAAAACTTATGCAGTCTATTTCTGATTTTACAAATAGGCCGTTTTATGTCAACAGCAGATTCTGCTGTCCTGTGATAACATCTTAGGGTTGTTAGAGCCATCCTTTCAGTGAAACATTGTATTGGCAGAGTTAAGCCGAGGACGTTCTTTCTTCAGCAGACACAAGTTAACTAGTCAGGGCTGAAGGGAAAATAGATTAAGATAAATGCAAAGCAATCATGGAGGAAATCCTGTGGAGACTACAGGGCAGTGACCCTAAAAATACAGCAAAAGTTACAATGCAATGGTTTAGATCAAAACATAATAATGTGTTGGAATGGCCTAGTCAAAGTCCAGACCTAAATCCAATTCAGAATATGTGCCAAAACTTAAAAATGTATCTTTAAAGATCTGTAAAAATCTCTAGATATGCAAAAGGTGGTTCTAAAAACTACTAACTCACTGAATGATTGCATGCCACACTTCTTGGATAGACCATGTATCATTTTCTTTCCACGTCACAAATATATAATGCTTTGTGTTCAACTTTGACATTAAATCCCAATAAAATACATTGTAGTGTGTGGCTGTAAGTTGAAAAAATCTGTGAAAAGCTCAAGGGGTTGAAAACGTTTGCAAGACACAGTAACACTTATCAGAAAAATAATAAACTGACAGATTTCCAGAGGAACTTGTTGCTGGTCATCTGCTGTATTCCTCTCTCAGCAGGAGATGATGCCCAATAGCAGGGTAATAAACTGACAGGATAACTGGGCTCAAACTGATGACAAACCACCACAGAGACTATATGCACAAGTTCAGCACAATGTATGAGACAATCAGAAGTGGTTTGGGGTACAGAATGAAAACTCAGTAGTACATATGACCACTTATCAGACAGTGAGCGACTTGTTTCTTTACCCTGGAAGCCAGAAGTTCCTCTGGCTAGCTCCAGGCTCATTCCAGCTTGATTCACTGAAAGATGGAGAGCTCATTCAGACTGTAATTCACTGAACAAAAAAAACATATGTTACAGGGGAACGGTTCTGTATAACTCTGTCCAACAAACACCAAGAGGTTAGATACTTAAACGTATACTTTCATACTGGGCTCGATTCAAATAATAATAACTGGTTTGTATACATTTTCTTAACACTTCACTATGAATTATACTCATGCATTTAATCTGAAATAAGATTAGAGTCACAGGAGTTATGATTAGTAGTTTAAGTTAAAATAAATTCAAATTTCCTGCCCTACTCTTTTTTATGTCTATCTATTGTTTATTCCTGGCAAACAAACATTTTTATTGCCCTCCTAACCCAAGTATTTCTCCACCTCCTCTCCTAACTCTCCAGGCTTGTCCCTGAGCTTAAAAGAAAGAAAGACAGCAAGAAAGAAAGAAAGACAGAAAGAAAAGCTTGGAACGAACAGCAGGACTAAACTCCGTCTCCCCATCTCAGGCGCAGCTGGAGATCTTTTGAAAAGTATGCTCAAAATAATGATTATTCCTTTTACCTGAAAGGGCAAAACACAAACACTTGTGCACCACAAGGCTAACCGTTTGTATGCCCTTTTAAATGCTACAAATGTAAAGCATGAATATGGCCTAAAACATTAATAGTTTCTCTAAGAGGTGAAAGTTGGTTCATCTGAAAGCTCAGTTGGTAATTCTTATTGAAGTCCAGTGTTTTTATCACTGTAATAGTAATCATACAACTTTTTTATTTAGAGTACAGGTATCTTCACAACATGTGAAACAATTCAATTCAGTTTATTTATATAGCAGCAATTCACAACACGTTGTCTCACGGCACTTCACAAAAGTCAGGTACATACATTCCAATTAATCCTAACCATTGAACAGTGCAGTCAGATTCAGTTATTTATTCAAATTGGATAAAACGTTTTTCTATCCAAGGAAACCCAGCAGATTGCATCAAGTCAAATTTGTAGCATTCACTCCTCCTGGATGAGCATGTAGCAACAGTGGACAGTCACTGGCGTTGAGTTTGCAGCAATCCCTCATACTGAGCATGCATGTAGCGACGGTGGCAGGAAAAACTCCCTTTTAACAGGAAGAAGCCTCCAGCAGAACCAGGCTCAGTGTGAGCGGCCATCTGCCACGACCGACTATGGGTTTGAGAGAACAGAGCAGAATCACAAAGAGAACAAAGAAGCACTGATCCAGGAGTACTTTCTATGGGAAGGAAAAGTAAATGTTAATGGATGTAGCTCCTTTAGTCGTTTCACCTAGAAAGAAAGAACAGATAAACTTTGAGCCAGTTTTCAAGGTTAGAGTCTGAAAGAGAGCACATAGAGTTAGTCACAGTAGAAGCTCAGTCAATCGCCATGTCTAGGAGAGAGAAAGAGTTAAACACTAAAAGACAGGGCCAAGTGGATCATCTGTAGAAGGTGAACATTAAGTTGTTGCCAGCAGAAGCTTGGACGATGCCCCTCTCCAGAAAGGTGTCACAGGTAGACACAGAGTCAGGCCACGTGTGGCTTCTAGGAAGGGAAAAGAGAGAGAACAAGAAGTTAAAAACTGAAATAACAGCAAATAATGCAAAATTGGAGAGTAGTGTGAGAATGTATCGAAGAGGGTGAAAGTGGTCATTATGTCCTCCAGCAGCCCAGTTTCCATTTCCAATGTTGTCTCATACTCCCAAAGATGATTACTTAATCCTCAGCAAGTGTCAAAGATTTTATTTTTAATAGAATCAATTTTATTTAAGAAGAATCCCATAAAGTCATGACTGCTGAGAGCTAAGGCAATGGAAGGCTCAACAGAGCTATGACTCTGTGTAAGTTTAGCAACTGTACTAAAGAGAAACCTAGGATTATTCAGATTATTCAGTCTGCAAGGTTACATCGTAGCACAGGGTAACCACGGTTGTTTTGCGATGAGAAATCCAACACACTATAAAACAAATTAAAATCTGTACAAGTCATTCATTTTTCCGAAATGTGGGTTTTTTATGTTGTTTTTTGAACTATCAGAGCTGAATAAAACTAATTTAATACTTGCACAATATTCAGCAAGAAGAGATTTGGGTATGTTCAAACTATTTATTTATTTCTACTACAGTAGACATCTATTCAAAAGTCGTCTTGTTTGAAAATGGGTGTTGATGGTATCCTTGCATTGAAGGCTACTTCAGTGGACTCTAATGTTACCCTGCATTAGCTTATTCTACACACTGCCATCTACAGACCAACCAGTTTAAGTAAAAAAATGCATCAAACAAACTGTGGCTACCTGGCAGGTTAAATAAAGCTACTGGCAAACTATAAACTACTGATAAACTACTGACATCAATAACAACTGAGGACTAAATTATTTGTTAAGAATTTTAAGCATTTATTTTATGTCTAGGAAAATGCTATGAATCATCTGTTAATTAAAGTGGAGATCACGCTGGTCACTGGTTATGTTTTACCTGAAATTTTGACAACTGGGACTAGTGTTTTTGAAAAATCTTTAGCAGCTGTAACCTGTTTTTGTTATTAGAACAGTTCTTTGTAACCAAGTTTTTTTCAGATTAGTTAAATTGTGTGAGTTACATTTGTTGTATTTATATTTTAAGTACAATATATGACAAAAAGATGAAGTATGAGTCAAATGAAAAATGTGTCAAGGCTTGTGCAGCGGAGGACCCCGGAATGCAGACGGACAGGCAGCATGACGGTAAGTAGAAGATTTTAATAATCAAGAGAACACAAACTGGCAGGCAGGTTGATGGTTGCAGATGCAGGCGTGGATGAACAGAGGCAGAACAGACTTGACATGAACATAGGTAGAACCGGCTTGGCATGAATGAAGAACTTGACACAGGCTAGGCATGAGCAGAGTGAATGCTTCCGCGAGGAATGAACAGAACAGATGTGTATATATAGAGCAAGAACCAGGTGAAACGAGGAGACTGGATGCTAGGTGCAGGTGAACCGAATAAAGTTAATTGAAAACAGACAGGAGAGAACAAAACGTGGCTAGAGCAGAAAAGAGACTCTTGAATACATAACTAGAAAAACATTAAACTAAAGCATAACCAGATCCAAAAACCTAACTTGACAAAACATGAACTAGAAGACAAAAACTAAAGCATGACCAGGAAAATAATAAACAGAAGCATGATTCAAAACCTCAACTGTGAGAAACATAAGAGGGAAAACCCGCAACCAAAAACCAAACAACCCCAAATCATAACAGAATGATTCAGTTCAATTCAGGTATGTTCCCCAGTAGTGCTGTGGTAGTGCTCCCTAGTCCCCTGGTGCTGTGGTATCTGACACCAAGATGTTAGCTGTATGTCCTGGAAATTGCAAGGTGGAAGGCCCTTGGAACAGACATTTTTGATAGTGACCACTGTTGACCCTGATCACAACACAAGCGCTACAGTTAGAGATTTATGGCCCAATTGTCTTCCCCTCACAATTTGGCTCTTATGAAACCATCTTGTAGGCTTTAACTTGCTTGTTTTTTCAACTTTTCACACACTTTCTATGAAGGCAAAATGTTCATTTCTGCCTTAAATGTTTCTGTTGACAAACAGGTGCAATGACAAAGATATAATCAGTTCACCTGTTAACCATCATAATGTTTCACCTGACCAGTGTATGTCCAACCATCTGAACTTATTTTCAAGAAAAATCCGGTAATGCTGCATGACATGGATCCTTCACAACAGCCATTGAAACCAAATGAATCATGACCACGACTGCACGGTGGTGCAGTTGCTAGTGCTGCTTCCTTGTAGCAAGAAGGTCCTGCGTTTAATCCCAGCCAGGGGTCTTTCTGCATTGAGTTTGCATGTTACCTTGTATTTGTGGGTTCTGTCCAGGTACTCCGTCTTCCTCTCACAGTCCAACAACCTGAATGTTAGATTCGTTGGTCTCCGTAAATTGGTATGGGTGTGTGTATGTGCATTGTTTGTCCTGTTTGTCTCTGTGTTGCCCTGTGATAAACTTCGGATCTGTCCCTCCTCTTGCACAGTGGCCGCTGGAGTTAGACACCAGCAAGGATAAGAGGGTGTAGACAATAGATAGAAAAATGGATGGAATCATGACCAAATGCAGTATTATGTACCTATTTTGGTAAACTTTTCTTATCATTCAGAAAGTTAAAACAGCCCTTATTTAAATAAAAATATTGTAGGAATACCTGTCATGAACATTTTATAAGAAAACCTGCCAACAGCGTCTGAGGAATGGATAAAATAGTTGATATGTAGAAATAAAATCTTATGATCTTATGAAGTCATAAACACTTCAAAAAAGACAGTCTTGCTTTTGGCCTTTGGACAGCTTTAATGGTCCTTTCTTAGGAAATGACAGAGAGAGATGCTAATCTCATTCATTCATTGGTTCTTTTCATCTACAATTACAATTTATGTGAGACTGTTGAACTGTTCCAAAAATCTAATTTCTAATTTCAGATTTTTGTCCAGGTATAAAATAAAGTATAAAAAGGCTCATAATAAAATGATTTATTGAAAGCAAAGGAATACTTGTAATTTACTTTTTAAAATTTGTTTTATTATTTAGTTTTAAACTATGTCAAACCGTGATACACCAGTTGTTGTTTTTTTTTTTGCTAATTAAACAACTTCTGATTTATGGCAGCACTAATTATTTCTGGTCTGTTTTAGAAACATATAAGCTACACAATAAGACTTAAAAACATATAGTATGATTTAGAGAGAATATTTTATCCTCTAGTGTTTTGTTTATAGTAGTTTTATAAAAAACATAAAGACAAGCAAAACTATATCATTCTGTATGTGGCTGAAACAACAAAGCAAAAGAAGAGCAAATATCACGTCTTTCCTGTTTGAAAACTGGATTTTTACCAACTAAAGTTGGTGGGATTGCATGTTGTGACCATAAAATGTCATCAGCCAGCAGCCTCAGTCCCTATCAGGCAGTCTGCTGCACAGAGCACTCTGCACTAGCCTTGGGCGCTGGCCGCACTAGCAAGCACCCCCCCACCCCACCCCACCCCCGCCCCCCACCCCCCCACCCCCCCATCGACTCTCTAGTCCCTCTTACTCTGTCAGTCTCTCTTTTTTTTGCGGTGACCCACCCTTCCCTTCTACACCCACCGCCTCCGCTGTCACCTCGAGGCGCTTGGCTTCCATAGTGTCAGTGCAGGGGCCTCAGTGTTGACAAAGCAGCAGGCCTTCAGAAGACACATCAAACCCTGTCCCTCCTCTGTGCTGTTAGGGAGCTCCGCACACAACAAAAGGACAGGGACTCAAGTTCAAATCTCAGCCCTTTATGAGACACAGCAACATGGCTGCAGACAGAAGGAGGGCCCTCAAGGAGGCTCTACATACCACGACTTCCAAACATCAGCTCCAACCATTCAAGATTAAACCCATGTTTTTTGACCATTGTGATGACAGTGTTCTGATGGATGACTGTAAATATAAAGCATAAGTCAAGGTTGTGGGTTGATGCCATCATGACACATGCACTCTAATGAGGACTGTGGGTGCTCTGCAGTGCCAGGGACTTCCCCTCGAGGCACACAGAGTGGGGAGGAATGGTATGTGATGCATACCAGATGTGATTGGAGAGATCACACTGTTCACATTGTTACTGCTAACCAAATAGTAGCAGCAACCAAAGCAAAACATCATTTTTCCTCTGTTCACACATTCAAGGCATGATCCCGGATTCTCTGGAAGCCAGAAGCAGAATAACACATTTCACAAGATTTAAAAGAAAACTTCAGAGAGGCTAATAGTTTGAAAAAAAAATAGAGATGATGATGAAAACAGCAGCAGATGAGGCAAACTGGCCTCATCATCATGAAGGTGCGGAGAAAATGTCCAATTTCCTTAAATTTTGTCAGTGTTTTGATAACATTCAGACACTGCGATTTGAACTTACCAATTCTTTGCTCCCTGGGAACATAGAGGAAACAGGTTACATGATTTCATCAAAGATTGTCCATTGGTTCTGTGATTAGAGCTTTAGACCACTTGATGGCAGCAAAAGAGATTGTTTAACCAAAATTTGAATGGCTTAGATGCAAAAGATATTTGGAATGACAAAATGAGAGGGTTAATGATAGACAAATGGATGTAGATTGCCAAAAAAGTGAGCATTAATAAGAAAAGTAACCAATAGGACCAGGGTAACTGGAGGAGCTGCAGAAACCCACATCTCTTATGGAGAAATCTGTTGAAAAATCAAGCAATCTACAAACCTACCCTTTGATGACAAAGCCATGTAAGGGACGGAGCACACATGTGGGAGAAGATGTCCTGGTCAGACGAGACATAAATTTAACTTTTTGGCCTACAAGCAATAAACTGTATGTGAAAGAAAACTGCACATCACCTGAGATCCACTATCTCCACAGGGACATATGGTGATGGCAGCATCAGGCTTTGGCAAAGACTCTAAAGCAACGTTTGCAAATGCCCTCCTTCCAATCTGAGTCTGAGACATTTCTCAAAGAAGAATGGGCAAAGGTTTCAATAAGTACATATGAAAAAGGCTTCAAAATCATGTTTCCTATTTCTTCCACTTCACAATTTTGGGCCCGCCACATAAAATCCCACGAAATTACTTTGAAGTTTGTGGATGTACTTTTGCCAAGGCACTGTGAATTAGACTCACTAATGCATATACGCAGTATGTAATCTGATTTGTGTTTTGTTCCATTTCTCAGTTAATTAATGTTTACTTAGTGTCTCAATCACATGAACATTCTGAAGGCACCAAAGAGATATCCTGACAGCATTAGAGTCATTGCTGTTCAACCTGTTAAAGTAGAATTGACTCATAACGGCAACTCTCAGAAGTATACAGATAGTAAACACTCTCTTTGTGCTGCCGCTTTTTCGGAAACTTAATTGCTGGCCTTAAGCACTTGAGGGAATTCTGCATTGTGCTTGTTAGGTGTTTGTGTGCAACGCAACGCATGTTCTATTAATAAACTGACACCCTATTACCCCTTCCCCCATTCATCCTCCATCTATTTCTCTCTCTCCCTCTCTCTCTCTCTCTCTCAGAAATAACGAACAATAAGTGTCACTGCTGCACCTCAGACACACACCGACATCAAGCAGAATGTCAAATGGCTCCAAGAACGACGCGATTGACAGCAACCGGGATCCACAAGGCATGCAGATGACTTAAAGCAAGTTCTGAATGTTCTTTTCAAACTTTCTCCACCTGCCAGAGGGCAAAGTACAAGCGTTGATTGGATGCTATACACTTGAAAGTCTTGCAAATGCTCACATTTAAAGGGGTGGCTCTGACTGTAATGTACCTACTGTTTTAAGAAAAGTGTACAGTATGTGAGATCTTGATCTGGGTGAATCAAAAGATATCTGCCAAATGTCCTCAAGGTTTAACCCTTGTGAGCCTCTTACAAGAAATAAGATTTTACACTTTAGAAATCAAACTAGTTATTGGATGCTTTTAACAAAATATCTATCTAAATGTATTAAATTCTTATGTGCATTGGCTATTAACTATAGATTTAAGTGTGTATTTTTTATCAAAATCCATTGCTTATAGTATAATCAAGTATTTACAATGATGTAAATGTATTTACAGTATAAACTGCATAAAGAAATCCACTGAGGAAGAACATACGCTGACCTATAAAGGATTCATGTGTACCCAAAGTCATGCATATTATACACACATTTTCAGCAATATATTTTTAGTTTTTAATTATTAATCACTTTCTTTCTTGTACTCCATGAAAACTCTTCTCAAATGGTGACCTTTTGAAAAAAATTCTGGAACTTGCCACCTTAAGTACTTAACCTTCCACCAGGGGGCATTAAACAAGTACAGGATTCAAAACAGATACAGAGTAGAAGTCTCAGAAACATGAGTATCAAAGGACACATCTGATGATATAAGGTTAATAACTGGGATCAGACACACCATACATCCGAAGAATTATCGGATTCTGGACAGCATGGGAGAAGTATTTTTGAAATTTTTAATCCAAAACTGCGCATTGGCTGTAAACCTATTGAATTGTAGTATTGTATCATGACTCTAGGTTAGTCAGTTTACCATGAAGTGCCAATAAATGGTACTATGTTCTGTTGTGTGAGGATTAATCACAAAAAACTTAAACTAATTTGTGTTTTTTCAGCAAAAGAATATCTCATGATCTGTAAATGTTCTTGTGGTGAGTAATTGTTTTCAGTTGTCAGCAGCATTGAGCATGCATATAAAAAGACTCCCTGTTATGAAGTAGAAAAGCTTCATGGCTTTCCTTTGCTGAAAGAACAACGCTGGAAGCAGAGACAGATATGGTGTTGTCCTCTGTGCCACTTTAAGCAGCCAGCACCACTAATGGCACCTGCTTGTGGACCTAGAGGCAAAGTTATTACTGGTATAGGGTCATGCATTAATTCATCCACCTCATTAGCATATGAAGTCTGAAAGAGACTTTGATATTTTGATGGATTTATGCAGCATCTTGCTGCAGCTTTAAGATCTTTATTCATAATTATTAAAAAATCAATATTAGCGCTTTCATGCATGAATTATGACAACCTGATTTAAAATTATTATGTTTTTAATCATTTCTAAAATAAAAATAAAAAAATTTTCCAAACATGTACTTTTCAATAAAAGAAAAGTACATGTTTGGAAAATAATTTTTCAGATCTTTTCACACAGGAGGAAAAGATTTACTTTTTAAGATTTACTTTTCAACATGTAGGTGACAAACAAATTACTAAACATACATCTAAATAAAACTAAAAAATAAAACTAATATTTTTTATTAATAAAACATTAACTGCTGCTGAAATATTTTCAATAGCAATACATACACAGTAATGATTACAAGTTAATGTTAAATATAGCCAGTCATACATGATGTCCATCTTAAACAACAGATGGTTAAAACAATCTATCTATTATATCTGTCTTAGTTGATAATTGATGTTAACAATTTATATAAATATTTTTTTACCTGCAAAGGTCTGATACTACGGAACAACTTGGAAGATATTCCCAGTGTGTTTTTTCTGGGTGGCTGTTGGTTATGTGTGTGTTTGTGAACTTCCATGACTGCCCAGTAGGTAGCAGTGTTTGTAATGACACACTAGAGTCCAAAGAAGTATAGCTAATATGCAAGTGAAACACGTGAAAGAAAAATGCTTTTGAGTTGCTGTCCACTGTAGTGACCTCTATGAATGAAAGGGTTAATTGGGAGTTTAGAAAGGCAAACATTTGAACGAGTGTGTATTTAATGGGACAATCCTTTAATGAAAACAAGAACAGAGTTGCATCTGCATCCTGGAGACCAGGCATCAGTATCCTCCTAGGACAAATGATACCATCTGATCTTTGTTCTTTCTCCATAGAAAAGAAGGAGGAATCTGTTTCTGCCCTTCGCTCTCCGCAGGTCATGGTCAGGAGGGCAGACATTTTGGATTTCTTCTGAAATAACAGAGCTGTATGCAAATACTCAGGATGACCTACTTCTTCCACTCAGACACAGATAAAACCATAAATTAAGGAAATTAACTGATGGGGCCCGGGGCCACTTTGTAAGCTATTTAAATCTTTAAATTTACAACATCCCTGCATACTTCATGTAATTGAACTTACTCCAGGCTTGTTTCCTTTAATGAGAAAAAAAATCTGTTTCCCCCCCTCCAGTTTTTCCCTCTGGAAACAACAAATCTGAGCCAGAGGGGGCAAAGTGGGACCGCTCAGAGGCGTGCTGAGGTCCCTCTAATTATATGAAAAGTTGGCCTGCCTCAAGTACAGACGAATGTTCACATTCCTATCAGTTCTGCTGTCATATATCACCAGTAAGATCACTTATTTGTATCATTTAATTGCTACTTTAAGCAAAAAACAGGCTATTATGCAGCAAATCCCCAAAGGTTCAGTGGCGAAATCAAAGGGGAGCCAGGGGTCCAACAGGCACCAATATACATTTGCAGGCACCTCTACTGCCCCTGTGGCCAGATAGTGTTATATTGAACGTACTAAATAAATTCAAAAAGGTGCAACATTTATTTTTTTACGTATTTAAAGTGAATATATCATAATTGTTTTTTTATAACACTTTTCGATTTTTAACTGTATTCAGAATTAAAGGTCATAAAGGGAAGATTTATATGGGGGTTTCTCTACTGAGGAGAAGGAAGTCAGTGTTTAAGTAACTGCAAAAAAAACTGCATTTATGGGAGTATTCCAAGGTAAAAGCTACTGCTGACAAAAACGTTTTTGTAAAACCAACCATGTTTCAGAAAAAGAGCATTAGTTAAACATGGCTGTGGTAGTGTGATGGTCTGGGGATGCTCTGCTGCTTCAGGACTTGGACTTGGACCACTGTAATCAATGGAACCACGAATTCTGCTGTCCACCAGAAAAGCAGCAACAATTTATCCACGCAGTCACAAAAGAATCCAAAACTACATCAGTCAGCTGATGCAAGTGAGGCCTGCATTGTTGATTGAATGGAGTCATAAACTTTGTGGGAATCCATCATACTGAGAATACATAGGGTGAGAGTGGAAAGGAAAATGTAATTTTATCAAGAAGAAACCCCCAGCAGAACCTAGCTCAGACAGAATGGACATCTGCCTCAACCAAACTGGGGTTTGGAAAGACAGAGCAGCCACAAAAAAACAAAGAAGCACTGGTCTAGAAGTACCTTGTATGTTTAAAGTAAAGTGCTAAGGGCGGCTGTGGCTCTTTCAGTGGCTTCATCTAGGAGAGGAACGCAGCAAAAACAGCACAAAAAGCAGTAAAATCTATGGGTTGAAACACAGAGTTAATATAATTAATAGCATAAAATCCTCTTTTACTTATTTTAACTCGAGACAGGGTAAAACACAGACAGGATCAGGTCTATAAAAGAAGAGCATGGAGTTATTTTAAAGCAAGAGCTCAGCTGGTGCCCCCTTCCAGGAAGATGTTGCATCTTGAGATCTTTTAGCCCACTTCATGCAGACAGATTCTGTGATGTTTTGATTCTGCGGGTCAAGCAGTTATTATCCTGGGGGGACTAGCTTTTAACCTAACTCAAGCAAAAAAAGTGCCTAGTGTATTTTCTCGGGTTATCTTTGTCAGTAATTACAGTATGTTTCATGATCTAAACCATTGAGGCATGACTAAATAAGGGGGTGGCTTTTTTTGTAGTGCTGTATGTAAATGTTGGCTTGTATAAAAATCCGACAAATTACAACATTCCACAGTTATATCTAATAAGATTTCTTAAGTAACAATTACTTGTTTGCAAAACATCCATTCGTTGAAAAAAATATATATATATATATATATATTTTTTTTTTTTTTTTTTTTTTTTTTTTTTTTTCGGCCTCCAAACCTTCAGGGCCCGGGGGTACTGCCCTAACAAGCCCTTACTAAAGTCCGGCCCAGGGTGTACAGAGTAAAGGAGACTAAACCTCTGACAGCTTCTTGTAGATCCTGTGGACCAATAACAAGTTTCTACACTGGTTGGCGCCAAATATCAAGAAACTAATGTGACACCTCAAGCCTGGTACAGGATAATTACTGGGCTCAATGCTGCATCAATTATTCACAGTTATTTACCCACAAATAAACAAACACACAAATAAATAAATAATTCTCTCCAAAGGTGTGCGCACCTGCTTTAACCCTTTCCATTTCTTCATTACATCGATCCGGCGCTCGCTTTGTGTCACCCCGTGCTGGCGTAAAACAAAAATAACAATAATCAGCCACTATCTTCTTTCCCAAAAAATAAAAAAAAGTCTGGAGGCTGTCTGGTTTTTCACTTGGGAGAGAGGAGGAGGGGGATGAAGAAGAGGTGGGGGGTGTTCTGTGCAGATATCTCCATCTAAGCCCTGCGCTATAATTGAAATGGCGCATTTGGCTGCAGGCAGGTTGTGAGGGCGCTTTCTGCAGCAGCATGCATGCATGTCCATGGACGTCATTTGATTTTAATGGCCTGAAGGAAATTTGGCGTTACAACTCCAGACATTAAGGCAGGAGAGGGAGAGGGAGAGAGAGAGAGAGAGAAAGAAGGAGTGAATGGGGGAGAGAAGGAACACTGAAAGATATTTGTCCAAGGATATCTCTTCATTTTTACATTTTTAACCTGAGACTTCATCAACAAGTTGTGTGCTGCCTGAGTGAAGGACTATGGCTGCTTGCGTGGTTTTAAACTTTCTATTCAGGCTGGAGATGGAGATGCATTCCTGCTAGCTGGACTGCTTGGGGACCTATTACATCAGACGAAATGACAATGATTAAAATCTGCTAAATCTGAATCTGAATCTGACACTTCCCTGTTTGGATTCCTGTCCCCTCCAAATCACAACTTCACGTCGCTCCACTTTTTTCGTCAGAAAAAGAGAAGTTTTTCTGTCTGTGAAGTCATAATTTGAGGAATAGTGTGGTATCACGTTCTCTTCCTTGAGAAAATTGCCCAGGCGAGAGAGTGGAGTTGAGCTAATTGTAGCCTAATCCCCGGCCCATAGGCGCTCGGGCAGCCCGGAGCGAGAATTTTCTTTTTTAGCTCCGCTCTGTTATTTAGAGAAGGATTATTGGCTTTCTTTCCTCTCATAACAAACCACAGGGGCAGTTTTCATTTAGGCAAAGAAAAAAAAGACAGTCAAGAGGCAGGGGGAAAAACGGGAGCGGGATTCCAACAAGAGCGCACATTTTTTTACGCGTATCCGAATAAGAGCGGAGAAGGGGGGAAGGAGATCATCTCATCTATGTTCAAGGTAAGGACGCTTCCTGTGCGCTTTGGTACAAAGCAGCTCGATGAGGACAGGTCGAGACAGCCTTGCAAATAGAGCCTTTTAAAGCCAGAGAGACTGCCCCCCTCTGAGAGCAGTCGACCCCGGCCACATCCGAACGTCTCTGATAGGTGAAAAAAGCCAATTTCTGCGGCATTTGGGTTAAAAAAAAGGTTCGTGTTAGGTCAGCTTCGGTGCGGGGAGCTGGATTTGTGTGTAGTTTTGGAGAAAAGATTGCGGGGGTTTTAACGCGGACAGCAGCTGGGACTGACCGCCGGCACGGATTTCATCTGGACTCCCCACAATGTTTGAAACGGTAGGGTGATCATTATCTTACTGAATCCAATGCTTTTTTAGTCAGGGCTTTAGTGCGAGCTTTGCGTCTGCACTGAGCTGCATAGGGGCTGCTGCTGGGAATCAGGAGCCAACAACTGCATCCTTGTCTTATTTGTTCTTTTTGTTGTTTAAGAGTATGGGATTTAATAAGCAGCTGTAAATTACACGTGTATGCATTCTGCTGTTAATTGTGCGGCAGGAATGAGGCGCCATGTTGAGCATTTTGGAGATTAAAGGAGCGCAAGCTTGTGATGTTCGTGTCTATCGAGCTCTTTTTGTTTCCAACCTCGCCGTGCCCTTTTTAATAACAAAAATGTCTATGACGAACCATCCGAGTTTTGAAAGTTGCTGCTGTGATTTGGTGGAGGGTCCTGGCACGTCCTGAATGCTGGTGTGGGTTAGAAGAGGCGGTTATAGTAAAAAAAAAAAAAAAGACTCTACTGATTGAGTGACGTGATTAGAAGTGCAAGAAGGAAAATTCTGGGTCTAATTTTTCATTTGTTCCTCATCCAAAACTCGATGCGTGATGTAGGTTAAATGGCCGGACTGGTGAGGTGGAGGGGTGGGGGGTGGGGGGTGGGGGGGGGGAAGAGAGAGAGAGAGATGCCGGTGATGGGACAGGCCCATGTGACAGAAGCAAAAACTTTCAATGCTCTCTACTTTTTTCCCTTTCTGTCTATTTTTCCCCTGGATTAAAAATGTAATCCAGTCCGCCTTTAATGATCACAGTGGCACCTCTTTCTGAGCCTCATCCAGATTCCTGCGGTAAACTGACAAATTCTGTACATTTACTTCAAGTTATCTTTTGTATTTTAGCTTTTTATAAAGTTTTTGGTGTTATTGTAAATAACAACCAAACCTGCCAGTAAAGCCTACCTACTTAAATACCAAATTTCTCATATGACCTGAAACACTCAGCTAAAAGGCTGAACTTCATGATCACAATTCGGAAAGGCCTAACAGAGAGCAGGGACGCAGTTGTGGCCAAACTGTGGTTTGTTGGTGAACCATTTATGCACAGGTTGGATCCTCTCATCCAGTCTCTTGGGCTCCACTTTAAGCACGACCAGAATCAAATGACGGCGTGTCGAAGTGATTGCAAACATTTTCTAAAGCATGAAATCAGTTTATCAAACTCAGCTCCGCTCTGGTCTCTCATGCGTGCTTCTAATAAACTGCCAAACACGGTGTTTCTGGATTCTATCTGTTTTCTTCTTCTCTTTTTTTCATTTTTGTGGTGAAATTCTCTCCGGAGTTTTACTCACAGCATATAGTCTGAGCAGGACGGTTCACAGCCAGTGTAGACCGTGCGCTTTGACGCGGTCTGGTGCGTCTTTACGCGTGTTTGGTACCTATAAGTGCAGTCACGTGACAAGCGATCACCTTGACGTTTAGTGCATTGAACGCATGTGTGTGGTGTGTGTAGTTGAGGTAAAGTTGCACCCACTTACTTCCCTGCACCCCCTCCCGTTCTGACACCCTTCCTCTCAGATTGGTGGTTTGTGCGTCTTGGCGCATCACGTCTAACACATAAGGCGACCTTTAATTAGAATATTGCAGCAGCAGTTTATTTTATCCCCCTGGAGGCTGACACCTAGCATCACCCACACCCCTCCTCTCTCTCTCTCTCTCTCTCTCTCTTTCTCTCTCTCTCTCTTTCATATCTGTCTATCTTTCTCTCAGCTCTCTTCTCTAATAAGCATCCTCCTATCCTAGCCTCCGGTGCTGCATAAAAAGATGCGAACATACTTAATTAGAGCGGTGGCAATATTTTCCAAGCTAAATATGCGACCAGACAGACATGGAAGCGATCTGATAGCATTCAGAAAGGATATACCCTCTTCTTCTCTGTGCAGGATCACTGTGTAGTGTTTTTCGCCCCTCCTTTACCTTTGTTCCCATGGCTTTTCTCTACACTTGCTTTCAGGAGGGAAGAAGCATGTCACGGCTGTCTCTGACCCGGTCCCCGGTCTCTCCCCTGGCCGCTCAGGGGATCCCTCTGCCGGCTCAGCTGACCAAGTCGAACGCCCCTGTGCACATCGACGTCGGAGGACACATGTACACCAGTAGCCTGGCGACCCTGACCAAGTACCCAGACTCCAGGTAAGAAGCATGCATTTAATATCCTTTTCTATCGAGCTATAGTCTGCAGATTGAAAAACTTAATTTATGAAGGTTATTAAAATAGACTAACAAATTAACAAGTGATTATATTTAAATGATAAGATTTAAAAAGATAAAACACATGTATTCAACCCAGTAATGAAAAACATGTACTCTTTTAAAATCAAATAAACTGATGTTAGTGTTTATTTCTTATTTAAGGACAGCAATAAAATTATTTGACCGGTGTCATTGTGATGTTAATACGTCATTTAGCTGCTCTGCAACTTTTACAATAAAGTCAGTTTAACTGTACAGATGCACTGATCATGTTTTTCCTGACCAATGCCCATTTCTGGTTCTCTTTGTGATTTTATTTTTATTTATTTATTTATTTTTTTTTGCTTCATTCTAAGAACTATTGGACATAAATGGGAAAAAATTGTTCATCAAAGTTAGTTTTAAACATTGTTCTAAATTATGATTCAGATCTTGTTCCCATTTGACTTCTTAAAAATGAAACTTTAAAAAGTGCATCTAAGTATGTGCTGTTGGTTCATCAATTAAAGACTGAAAATGATGGGCAATTTTACTTTTGATGTATTTACTGAATAGGGCAGAAAATCTATTATATTTCAGTTTTTGATCTGATGATTAATGGTCAAATTGGCCAACTGATCAGTGCATTTGTGTTTAAAAATTTGTGAAACAATGTGGAGACCTTTTACTCCACTCTAAAACTGAACTCTAAAACTGGTAAATTGACGGTTATTGGACTGGTTTTATTATTTTTCTTGTTATTACACATTCTCTTAACATGTACCAAACAATTACTAATGTCGGTCATATAGTGCTTTATTTATTTATATAATAATAAAAGAGTGTGTTACATATTGACTTTTGCGTTTTAGCTTTATTATTGTAACTATCTGTATTCAAACGCTGGGCTGGCCACAAGACAATTCGATACTATGTGAAGCGATGCCTGTCTATAGTGCCACAACTCTTGTCTTAATTTTCAGTTTTCTGCAACACAAATTTAAATCATGAATTAAGTTCTGCAGGAAAACTAGCCCTTCAAGATGTTTTTTCCATCTTGAACTCAAACTTTTCTGCCAGTCAAGCTTGTATACATAATGTTGCATGCATGACTTTAAGAGAAGAATGAAAGGACAAGGTTTGATGAGTTGCAACATTTATTCATTTTATTTACATAAATATGCTTTCATTTTTTCACTTCATAGGGGCCATTTTTGAATGTCTGTCACTCATTCCTGACCCCGCCTTCAGCTGCTACCATGATCGCATGTTTAGGTCAATAATTAGGAGATTTACAGCATTTCAAAGTGCTGGACTCATTTTGTTTGTGGGAGCTGGTCAAATATGTTCTAAAATATTAAAGCAAGAAATCTGTGGTCATTACACTGGTACTTGAAAACATAAATGACCCACATCTGGACACAGCTTTGTGGAGGCACCGTTGCTAATAAAGAAGTTTATTACTCACACTTGTACATTTTAGCTGAGATGATTCCAACTTTGCAAGAACTGGTTGTAATCATCGATTTTGTCTCATCAATACCTCTTTCCTAAAACAGTTACACCACAATATGCAGCTCTAAAAGCAAACAAAACTAACTGTGAAACCTCCACTGATTTGAAATGTCTACTTTTACATTTCACAGCATTTGTGTCTAATGCACAGTGTCATTCGTTGCATTGTAGCTCCTTCAGTTCTGCATCGGCTGAGTCCCCAGTGGGCCAAGGTAAACATGCACCAGAGGATCTGCCAAATTGGCAACAAGAAAACCATCCACGTAATCCCTTGGTAATAAAATTATGATATTCAGAAAGTCTGCTGACAGAAAATACCTGACAGCTTCTTCTTTTATCCCGCTGCAACATGACATGAGTAAAAAAAAAAAAAAAAACGCTCAGCCTAGGTAGAGGCTTAATATCGTTTTTCCTCATCAAGTTGATTTCCTGCGCACACTTTCAGCAGTATTTCAGTGGCTAGTTTATCACTTGTGCTGCTGTGCTTCTCCACTGGTGTAAATTTACACCATACAAAGAATTTATTCAAGCAGTGACACATACACACACACACACACGCACACACAAAGACACACTTGAAATGCAGCACAGAGGCACGTCAGAGCATCCAAACAGTGCTTTTACAATGGGAGTAAAGACTAGATATCAGTGTAAGTTGGTTGGAGTGCACTTTCCTCTTTCTCTCATTTGCACACATGCTCCTTGCTTCCTTCCTCTCACTCCCTCTATCTGTCTCTTGCTGTTTCCTTCTACTCTGGATCACACACAAACACACACACATATGCATACACTCACTGTTTCTCTCCCTCTCCCAGTCTCCTCAGCGTATAGTTGCCCTCAGGGCTCCACTTTCCACTGAAGCCAGAGGAAGGAGGGGCCCCTTTTGTGTGAATTAGGATAATGGCTGACAGCAGAAAGCAAAACAATTACACTGGCATGAGCATGTGTGCCGCGTTGAGCCGCGTTCGGTCCAGCAGGGCACCACGGCTGGAGCAGTGAAAACGTGACAACTGAGAGAGAGTGGGCTAAAATACTTTTGAAATCCCTGATTACTTTTAATAGATTGGCCTCTAAATAATGCAGTGTGCCAAGAGAAAGTTAGTCTAGTAACTAATGTGCGGATATTCATCTTCTTCTGTGTGGGCCATATTAAGGGACAGGGGTCATGAAACATTGATGTGCACTCTGTGTAGCTCTCAAAGAGGACAGCCTCAGCAGTCACTTGAACAGAAGCTGAAGAAATTAGGGGAAATGTTCCCGAGACATGGAAACTGTTCTGAAAGGAACACTGGGCGTTTTCTGTAAAGGCTTTGGTGAAGAAAAATTATATATCAAGAAGCCTCTACCTGAGAGTTGACCTGACTAATTTTGCAAAATTGCAGCGTTATCCCTCAGTTGACACAACTTTATAGAAAAACCACTGCATTTTCTTTTGTTTTTTTTGTGTTCTGCTCTGGCATGCTATCGTAGAACATTCAGGTGTTCCAGTTAAAGAAAAAATGTCCAAAGTACACACGGGGAGTTTTTCCACTAAATCAGTTGTTGTGATAAACTGGGTCGCATGCTTGCTTAGCTTCATTACTTTGTGCTGTACTTCTCTGGTACCGAAAAACTGCTGCCACCATAGCTCCAATTGTAACTACCTGGAGAGCTAGAGGCAGGCTTGTGGATAGCAACAACCAATCAGAATGTAAAGATTGCGATGTCTAAAGCTCTAGGGTTAGTTTAGTTTGTTATCTGCCTAGTTAGGTATAAAAAACACTAAAAGATCTGCTTCAACAATAATAATAAAAAAAAAAAACTTTCACAGTTTATTTTGATACCACCCATCAGGAAATGTAGGCAGGTCAATGCGTCGCTCACAAAGCTGTCCTTATAGTAAATTTTTCAAGCTAAACCCATAAACGCCATTTCCGATTCGCATCATTTAAACATATAATTTTTGAAGCAAGTAATTCAGAGACCGGTACTTCTTTAACAAAATCTGCACCTTATTCAAAAACCTGTATCAAATGTATCAAGACCTTTACTTGACTTATAACCTCTGGTGGAGGATTCAAGTACAATAAGGTTGTTTTTAGTAGATTTCTTAATTAGTTTTTTATACCTTAAATAGTAAAGTAAAAGCAGCTAAACATTTATAACTGTAGAAGAAACACCTTTTTAATAGACTTTGACATTTATGCCTTTTGTAAATAGTCAATATATAATTTATCAATGTATTGTTATATTTTTACAAAGAGAAGGATAAAGAGTTTAGTTTTTAAAGTCAGACTTTTCATAATATCATTAAGTAAAGTTATCAAATCCTGCTGTAGATGCAGTTTAACTGCTTCGTGCAGCACTGGTACTGATCAGAGATCAGCTGGTTGGGACTGTAAGATTAGGCGTATTTAGAGGATCAAATATTTAGTGGTTGATACATCCCTCAATCTTCTTTCAGATTTGGTTTAAAAGACTAATTAGATATCAGTTATCAATCCTGATCATACTGGCATTTAATATGGAAACACATTTAGAATTGGACTGAAATGCAACTGACTTTTCCAGTGTTTAGGTTGAATCTCATTTCAATTCTTAACCCCCATTATTAGCTCTCCTGTCAACTTTTCTAAAGGACAGTGCATCCCAATTCCTCTGTAGGGGGTAAGGCAAAAAGATTTGGTAGTCCTTAGAATCATACACTTAAAGACCTTTTTAAGTGTATGTTACTCAACACTTTTCAGGGGAATGCTTGACATTGTGCTTTCAAATAAACTCACAAATCCAAATATTTCCTTTGTTCTCAGTTAACATCTCTGTATAGTTTGACGTGTTTCTATATGTTGTGCTTGAAATTAATGTTAATTATCACAAAATAAATTAAAAAACAAAAATATTTTTTTATTGAAATTCCATAATCTTATCAATCTACAGTTTGATATAAATGTTTGGTTTTTTATACACAGCATTTACATTTTTATCTGTGGTAAAATAGAAATATTATTACTGTAGTATATCTTGACTTAGTTATATCTGCAGTCGGACCTATTGTCGGTATGCTTCAAGGATGTTTTAGGAATTATTTAGCTAAAATTTGCCATTTTGGAACAGCTATTACCTGGGTATTATATGCTTTGGTTAGTATATTGAAAATACATTATTACAATCTTAATACCTTGTAAATATGTCATTGTAGATTTACTTTTTATCAGGGCACATTTTGTATTAAAGGCTTGTTTTTACATAACAAATTTAACTAAATAAAGTCTGCAGGACTGATAACCATTTATGACTCAGGATCAGGGACAGGAGCCACTTCCAAGTCCAACTCTGTAAATTCCCTATTTAAGCCTCTGATGTCGGAGCGGTTAAGCTTTTGGAGATCCCTAAATGTGTTTGTTTTCTTCCTTAGAAAGTTATCTTCATTAAGTGACCCATTAGGGCATAGATTCCATATAGCATGAGTGAAACATGTATTAGTTATTAGCACACCGTCACAGGACACTCTCAGGCACTGATAGCTGCTGGAGTGATGATCTGTGCTCTCTTCGCAGCTGTTCTAGGAAACCTGAGCTGTCCCTCTGCTCAATAAGCTCAAACCCCCTTCCTCCTACTCTTTGTTTTTATTTAAGTTTTATATTTCTGTCTCACTTCATCACTCCTTCCTTCCTCATCTTTGTTCTGTTTTTCTCATTCTGGTTGCTCCATGTTTTCCTCTCTTCGCCCATTCCTCCCTGCTCATCAGTCTGCTCTTTTTTTTCGTTTATCTCATCTCTTAATTTCTCTACATAACCACTCCCGCACCCTTTTCTCACCACCTACCTGTTAATAACCCCCCCAGGTCACACCCCCTCCATTCACCCCCACCGATTCATGGATTTAACAAAAACAGGAAAAACAAGGAGTCCAACAGACAAGAGGGAGAGGGAGTGGTGGAAAGGGAAAGAAAAAGAAAAACAGGCAGCATTTTAATTGCTTTTTTTTTTTTTAAAGAAAAAAAGTGGAGATGAAAAACAGAGTTTGCCTGGAGGGGTATGGTGAAATTCTAGCTGGAAGAATTGCAAGACCATATGAGAAAGGAACACCCCGGGCCAAACAGGGAGATGAGTATTGGTTTTTTATAAAGCATTTTGCATCGATTTCCAGAGAGAAAGCGAGGAAGGGAGAGGATGGAGACAGGGTGTGAGAAAAAAAGAAGAAAAGAAAGACTGAAAGACAGACAGAGAGACAGGGACGGAAAAGAGAAAGAATGGCAGGAGGGGAGGGAGACGAGTCTTTGCTTCTTTACACAGTTGAGTTAAAGAAAACAGAGCCAGCTAGTTGGACTTGATAGCTCAAGCTCAAAGCCTCAATAAGACACAAGCTGGTTGTAAATTTACCAAAGTGAATTTGTGGTTGAAGGCAGGACTGCTGTTGGTATCCTGACTGTCCTACCCCCTTTTAGTAGAGATGCACCGCTTGTCTTTGTGGGCCAATATCGATTTTCATTATTATTTGAGGTCTTTCCTGACGATTCCAATTTTGACCAATTCAGATTTTATTGTAAAGACTTCAGTACATAGGCAACAAACATCTGTCTTGAACCTTAATCTGATATTTACTAAACCCAAAAAGTCCAATTGAAGTGCATGCTGCTGGTTTATTCGATTATAGACCAAAATAATTGTAGTTCTTAGTTTTGAGATGTTAAATGAATAGAGAAAAAAATATGATTTCTCAGTATTTCACCTTTTGATCGCCAATCAGAGTCGAGCAAGAGAAAAATTGGCCGACTAATTGGTAAAATTTTTAAGTGGCTCCAACCGAGTTTACTGACTCCAGCCCTTTGTCAAAGGTGAATGAATCATCGGTTGGCCAATTCGCAAATGGATTTTATGATTTCTCTTGTCACCACAGGTTTGTCAGCCAACCTGGAAGCTGTTAATATGATTTAAACCATGATTACTTTAAAAATGATAATGATAGCAATGCAGCAACCTGCCAAGAGCTCCTTCTCTGTAGGCTGAGGTGCTGTAAATGTGTAGTGAATTTGTAAAAGTGGTTACGTGCTGCTGATTCTCCACATTGTTTATTTACACCAACCACACAATTGTACATAACAGTGAAATGAGGATCTCTAGCAACTGGAAATGAGCAAACAGATAAAGTGGAGATGTTTAGATGAGATTATTAGAGCAGTGAGAGTGGGACCTGCAGGAAACCCGCATGAAGACGAGGGGGTGGGGATGAATATCTGTCCAAGGGTATCTCGAGGCGTGGCGCCAGCCCTGTGTGATGAAAGTTTAAAGATAATAGCAATTTCGACTGTTTGCCTTGATGAGCCCCTGTAGCCAACATCAAATAAGCTCTTAATCACGCAGTACACTAAAGGACTGAGATAGTGGGCAGCAACAAGTGTCTTATTACTTATACAAAAGTTGGCCAAATTAAGGTGAAAAATCAAAAGTCTTGATCTAACTACTGTTTTCTTGATAGTCATTGTGATTTTCAGTTTAAAAAAATCATTTCTGCAGAATGTTTTCCCGTAACACCGATGTCATTCACACAAATTATTTAGCTTCACCATCTAAGATAAGCGTCTACTGTCTGTGGGGAATTTTATTGGGTATGCATTTCTGTCATTTAATGCTCTGAACGTTTTGATTTACTAAAACATATAGAGATATTTATTTTCTATTTATTTTGTATTCAGTGGAGTTGTCAGAGAAAGTTGTTATGCTGTGGGATCATCTCTCTTACAAACAAATTGCAGCTTTGTAAAACATCTAATTCAAATATGCAAGTCAAGCAGCACTGCATACAGTAGAGTGCCGCTTCTGAATCCCATTGAAATTCATAAGAAAATTAAACTGTAACAGTAAAATATCATTTTTCGCATGCTTCCCTCTTTTTAACATGTGGCCCTTCCCCATTTCCTACCTCTGATTCATTTGCACCCCTCTGACAGATGGAATAATAGAGCTGTAATGCTATATTCATACTATTAATTTCTGTAAGTACAACCAGCAGTCACGTACGTGTGGGTGCATGTGTGTGTTGTTGTAATCTCTCTACAGAAGGGACACTTCAAACAAGTCTGGAATGGGATAACTGCGCCTTAAGCCCCTTGTTTCAACCTGTGATGCTAATGCATTTCAAGCTTAGTGCTAATAAAATTGAAAAATAAATGGAGGGTAATTGTTTCATGCATTTGAAGGGAGCTGGCTCATTCCATTATGTGGTTTGTGTTTGTGTGTGTGGCTGTCTGTGTGTGTGTGTGTGTGTGTGTGTTTGTGTGTGTGTGTGTGTGTGTGTTTGTGTGTGTATCTGTTTCAATTTTCAGAATCAGTCGCCTGTTCAATGGCACCGAGCCCATCGTGTTGGACAGCTTGAAGCAGCACTACTTCATAGATCGGGACGGCGAGATATTCCGGTATATTCTCAGTTTTCTGAGGACCAGCAAGCTGCTCCTTCCAGAGGACTTCAAGGTATTTATTCACCGTGTGTTTCTGTCTGTGTGTCCTGGACAAATCTTTTTGGACAAATTGATTATTTTTCATTTTCTAAAGATGACACCTTGATGTAATCATGTTAATATTTATTAATGCTTCGCTGTCCTCTCAATGGTTGCATTTTATTTCCAAGTGTTAGTTGTGGTTTCCTAATCAGCTACAATGCTCTGCAAAATTGTTCACACCACTTTTATTACTTTACTACCAAAAACTTCATTGTACTTTATTTGAGTTTTATGTGATAGCCTAGCACAAGGTCGTTTATTTTTATACAATTATGAAGTGGAAGGAACATGTAGTTTTGAAAGTTTTCTGTGACACAATGTTTCCTTGTTAGCCAAAATGTTTCATTTGGTTCTCAGTTGACTGGAGCACCTTCTTCCACAGGTTTCTTCTTTCACGGCTTGTAGCAAACTGCAATCAGGACCTTTTGGAGCTTTCTTTCAACAATGGCTATTGTCCTTCTTTCCATAAACGGCAGATTTTTGTAGTACACACCAGTAGATATGCTTTTCCACCTGTTCTGTAGATCTCTGGGGAAATTCTCCATAACTTTACCCATGCGCTCCTTGGCCTTCATGATGCTTTTTGCTCACTGATGTTCTCTAATGAACCTCTGAGGTCTTTACAGAACACCTTGAGTCATGATGAACTTTAATTACACATTGGTAGGCTCTATTTACTAATTAGGTGACTTCTGAAGACAGTTTATTGCATAAAATTTTTTTAAGGTATCACAGTAAAGGGGAATTGATATACATACACCTCATTTGGATTTTTTTATCCTTTGTTAGTCTCACATAAAACACCAATAAAATACATTGTACTTTGTGTAACATGCCTAAATTGGAAAAACCTTAAGGGGCATGAATACTTTTCCAATTAATTGCACATACATTAATCAGTGCACTTGTACACTTCACGAACCACCGAATCCACTTCAACCTTAGAGAGAGAACTCACACTCCCCTGATCAAGTTTATGAAGTAAAAACAGTCACCATAAATTATTGTTCCTTATCACACTTGGCCCATATAAGCCAATCCGAAGCACATGTTTGTAAACACACAATCTAGTTGTGTATCAAATAATGTTTTGCACATGTCAGTTTTCTATCAGTAGTGTTTTTCTGTATTACAGCAGCTTATTTTTAAATGTGTTGTAATATAAAGTATAACATCTCACCCAACGTTTATGCACACTTTCATACATGGCTTTTGCATGAATGGCTGTATATCTGTGCCTGCAGCTGCATCCTTCATAAGGTTGTATTCGGTGATACAGTTTTCACTCATTCATCCTTCCCCACAAGGTAACAACGCAAGACCAAACCACTCAGAGCTGGGGGCGAACTCCATGGGCACCATGGATAGCAGGAACAAGAGCCAAACCTCAAACAGCGGAACATGACATGAAAGCTCTTTATATTTTGGCAGACGACTGCCTGACTCATAGCTGATTACTTTTTTCGTTTTTGCATTCATCCCCCCCCTGCATACCCCATCCCCCTTGCCCCAAACCCCCACCCCCCCACCCCCCTCCCCCTCCATTGCTTTCTGTGAAGTCTTGACAGTCCAATCAGGCACCACGGTTTTTACAGAAAGCGTTAGACTTCATTGTTTCGACTCACTACGACCCACTCGCATAAGCTAGTGTTGATCTGCATACCTTTCAATTTGCGTGAAGCCAAAAGAAAAAAATGCAAATAGTGCGAGGCGGAATTGAGCATGTCCTTATCTGAACACAATCAGGCTTGCCGTCGCCCCAGGGCTAGGTCTGTTTCTGCTGCTGGCAGCCACGGCGCAGTGTGTTTTGCTAAATCAATGTGAAAGTCTGAGCAGAATAGGAAAAGATTTTTTTTTCAGCTTGTATCAGTGGAAAAAAATATTCCCTATTAATATCCTCTACTTGGCTCATTATTCAAACTACAATTAATCAGAAGAGTGTAAGCAATGCTCAGTCATATGGAGGGCATGGTTTAAAGCGAAAAGAGTTAGTGGCGTTCGTGTCAGATTATTCAGTTAAATCGGTTTCCGCTTTCTTTATGTATAGACTCAAGCTTTGTGTTTCTATTCCTGTGACTGATCTGCATTATATGGGAGTTGGCTACATTTTCTTTCTCAGTGGCTTGTTTAATCAACAACCTGCGAGCCTCTACTTGTGTGGTTTTAGTCATTGTATTGGTTTAAGACACACAGCAGGTCTTTATTAGTCCAACTCCCTCATAGTGACATCCTCCATCATTTTTCTCTCCTTCTTGTCTTTATCCATCTATCCCTCCCCCTGTCCTTCCCTGAAATGTTGCCTTGCCGTCGGGCTATCAGGTCGGATCATTATTTTGACGCTCAAACGGGCTGTCTGGACATAGGATTGGGGGATGAATCGTCTCGTAGAGCTGGCAGCGGTAACAGCAGCATCGGCTACCAGGACAGAGCTGTTGGCCTTGTCTCCTCTCTCATCCTCACCTCAGCACTTAGGATTACTCTGTTGTTTTCTGCGCTGCTCAGGATGACTAAAGTGCCTCGCAGACAGACCCCTGTTAAAAACATATCCATCCATGGCTTCAGACCTGTGAAGGATGAGGAGCTACACTTTGATACAGAGAGCTGCCTGAAGGGGGGCGTCTCGCTATGAGTTTTGTCAGCTGCAGCAAGAAGGCCGGCAGAGAGAATAAAAAAAGAGACAGAAAAAGGAGGAGAAAAAAGGGAAAAAATGGACCCGCCATCATTCGTTCACAATCTAAAATCCTAAATATTAGAACTTGAGCTTAAGATGTGTTGCGTCAACTCTGAGACCCAATGGAGTTGTATTTGGGTGTCGTTTTCACATCTCAGATGAAAGCACGGTTTAGATGAAGGGGCAAAGAGTCTGGCAGAAGCAGGGGGGTTAATGAATATGCTGTTTGCTGCCATCCTCTGATTCTGTGTCCAGCAGTGGCCTACAGATGTAGAGCTGGAAAAAAAATAAAACATAACCACAACTACAGTTTTTAATTTAATTTTAATACCTTTATACCTGTTTTACATTTCGTCACATTACAACCACAATCCTTAATGTGTTTCATTGAGCATTGATGACAAACATAAGGTAGTGCATAGTTGTTAAGTGGGGGGAAGGCGATACATAGTTTTGGCATTGTTTTACAAACTAAAATTATAAAACATGGTGGGTATAGGTATTCAGGACCCTTTACTCTAATACCCCTACATAAAATCCAGTGCAAACAAAAAAACCGTTAAGTCACCTAATTAGTGAATATAATCCACCTGTGTGTAATTTATTTTCAGTATAAATCCAGCTGTAAAGGCAAAAGGACAAAGGGGATGCAGCAAAGGTCAGTGATAAAATTGTGGAGAACTGTAACATAGAGTTATGTTATAAAACAATATTCCAAGCTTTTAAAATCTCATAAGGACAAATATTAGTCATGCCGCTCATAAATCTGGCCTTTAAGGACAGAAGAAAAACATTGTTAAAAAAAATGTCTAAGTTTCCTGTTTGCATTTTGCCACAAACCATGTAGGGCACACATGTGCAAGTATCTTCTCTGGTCAGACAAATCCAACATCAAACTTCTTGGCCTAAATGCAAAGTGCAATAGGTGGTGAAAAACCTTGAACATACCTCTCCTACAATGTCGGTCAGATGTCACAGATGAAAAAAGGGAAAAATGGGCAGAAGTTTCAGTTTTTAGATGTGCAAAACTGGTAGAGACATACCCCAAAAGACTTGTTGCAGACTTGCAACGAAAGGTGGTTCGACAATATGTTGAATCAGGGAAATTGAAATGCTCAAATACACTTCTGCAAGGGACTGTGCCATTTGTGTTCACTGGATGAAGCATATACTGTTTATCACTACAAATCTGAATTGTCCAATTTTTTAAAGGTTTTTGGATGCTGATGTTTGCCACATCTCCTTGTTTGGCTTATAAATATAAACAGGCAACGGTTCCAGCCAGGATCTCAGCAACATGTGCATCATGTAGGGAAAATATCTGTGCGTCAGGGATGACAGTTCACAAACAATGAATGGATTAAGTTGTCATTCTTTTTCCTTGTGAGACACTAATCAGAACACAGATGGATTAATTACTGATTGTTTAGCAAAAAGATTTGCAGGGTTTAGATGTAACCTAATTAGATCTTGTTCCAATAGGAGCTTAACATCGCGCCACAAGCTTTATTAACATAACCCCCAATACGCCCTCCAATACCCCCACCCCCACCCATATGAGGAATCTATTAAAAAGCCTTCTTGGCTGATAACTGTCCTCATGTTCACTTGCACATTTCTTCCTCTTCCCCTGTATTTTCTATAGTAGTGGTGAATGATGGTGCCATCTGGTCTTGTGGGAAATTAGAAGCAAGCGCACCAGGGGAAATGGCCCCAAGCTAGCCCTGCCCAGAAGTGAGAGGCAAGCAATCTGCTGCAGACTGTCTCCACACAGAAATACACCATCACACTTTGCTGGAGCACCACTGATGGCCTTTCTGGAGTCAGCTCACCAAAATATGCTAAAGGCCAGCACTGCTCTGCCAAGAGCCGCTATGGAGGAAAGCTACAGCGCGGCTATGCTTTGTTTACTGAGAATGTTGTCCTGCTGGTCGCAGGCCGTCACTGATCTTAGTTTATTGTTCCTCTCTGCCGAAACTGTACTGTCACTCTGCAAGGCAATTAAGTTTATATTTTATCTTCTCAGGCTGACTTCAGTTCTTCTATTTACATGTGAGAAGCACTACTCTCATGATATAGTGCTTTGCAAAAGTATTCACATTTAACCACATTACAAGCACAAACTTTAATATATTTGATGCAATGGGATAGACCCACAAAAAGTGGGTCTAAATAATTGTGAAGTGTAAGTAAAATGTTTAATAGTTTTAAAATGTTTTCAGTGTCGTTTAATCTGCTCAGCATCAAGAGGACCACGAAAACATCGCAACAAATCAGGGACTGTTGAAAAATTAAACATGGAAAGAGTATGTAATATGTGCAAACCTACCAAGAAATGGTCACCCAATAAACAATAGGCAAGGAGAGCATCAATCAGAGAAGCAGCCATAATAATAATGTAGGAGCTGTAGAGGTCAACAGCTCAGGTAGGCTTCAGCTTTTAGAGAATAGTGTCAAGGTGGAAGAAAACCACAAATAGTCCTGTTTGAGCCATTAAGAGCGGACAGCAAATATGTGGAAGAAGGTGTTCTGGTTTGAGGAGGCCAAAATTTAGCTTTCTGGGTGACATGTAAAGCACAATTTGTGGCAGAAAGTATACATTGCACATCACCTTAAACACATCATTCCCATGGTAAAACATGGTGGTGGCAGCATCATGCTGTGGGAATAATTTTCTTCAACAGGAACAGGTAAGCTGTTCAGAGTTAACAAGAAGATGGATGGAGCTAAATACAGGGTTTCACTCGAAGAGCACCTGTGCTGCACGAACAGTTTTCACTACTACTGAAAGGCCAGAGTGCATGTAAAGGTACAGCAGTCAATCCTGGATTAGCAGAGAACAGTCTTGTTCAAGCATACAATATCTTTGGTTTGTGGAAGTAAGGAAAAAAGATCAACCGTCCACTTCCAAAACATATAACACAGAGAGAGAGAGAGAAAAGACACATATAGTACATCCCCCCAGTTAATATGCCTAATTTGCACTGTGCTGCATATGTGCTGGATTTTGTCCTTTTGACCTTGGTGAAGAGATGTAATGTAGTGAAAGACACAGTGTGTTAGTCACACATATAGCCAAGAGGACTGTAACTCACCGCTCTAATTTCCATGTTAATCTGTCTGTGCAGGACTTCCACCTGCTGTATGAGGAGGCCCGTTATTACCAACTGACGCCCATGATCAAAGAGCTGGAGCGCTGGAAGCAGGAGCGCGAACAGCGGCGGATGGCACAGCCCTGCGACTGCCTTGTGGTCCGGGTCACACCAGACCTTGGCGAGAGGATCGCCCTGAGTGGGGAGAAGGTCCTTATAGAGGAGATCTTCCCTGAGACTGGGGACGTTATGTGTAACTCTGTCAACGCTGGCTGGAACCAGGACCCAACGCATGTCATCCGCTTTCCCCTCAACGGCTACTGCAGGCTCAACTCCGTCCAGGTAACGTACCAGTGTGCTTTGATTTAGAAGAGAGTATTTTTGATACATTAAAGCTTTTTATAAAAAACCTAAACACAGTTACCCGTCTCACATTTATCCATTTTCTAAAAAAAACATTGAAATCTTACTAATTAGCCACAGAGTTGCTGTTCACGAACGCCCACCCAGTTTACATCATGCTCTCATTACTACAGGAGAACATTTTTAGCTGTTTGAAAAATTAAAGATGTGCCTGGGTGAGCTTTGGGGAAACACAGTCATCATAAAGAACATTCCAGCTTTAATATGGAATAAGTCTGATCAAGTCTAGTCGAAGTTATCTACAGTAGCTTCCCATTATCAGCCAGTCTTTTTGTCCTTCATTGAATAGTATAGTGGGTCTGGGTGCCTTGTAGTGTTAGTGGCAAATTTACTCTACAAAGTGGGAAAAAATAGATACTGCACTTGTTGTGCAGCTGATTTTATTGACAGCGGCACTACAAACTGTATCTGGCAACTTTTAACAAGATAAAGATGACAAGGATAAAGAGAAAAAAATAAATTATTATCAATACTGTTGTTGATATTATTAATAATACAATGTGTACTAATATTAAAACAGATTCTTAGAATTAGAACATCAAAATATCTGTTTTGTAATAAAGGTTAATATGTAACAAGATGTTGGTGTAACACCACAGTATATGCAATATAAGTAGAATATTTTAGCATTTGTTTTTTTTCTATTAATAAAATTGTTCTTTTAACTGATCAGAAACAGACTGGCTTTACACTATATGGGGTTCCCAACTCTTACCCTTCTGGATTAAGACTCAAGCTTTTCCTCTATTTCTCAATCAGCCCAGATTACACTACAAATAAGGAGCCTGCCTGTTCTCAAAGCAAAATACTTTTTACCATACTGGCAGTTTTAGCTTTTATTTTTTGTTTTGCAGCCAGGCAAAATCTGCTTTTAAAATGAAAGTTGTGCAAGTACACAACTGGAGATACCTAAAATTGTTTAGGAATTAGCTTGTAAAGTTGTTTGTTATCAGATCCAATCGGCCTCATTTAGAGAGCGAGCTGATTACTCAAGGTTTGGCTATCCAACAGGAAATTATTTGTTAAATAACTTAAAAGAAGCTTGTTCATTAAAGCATTCATTTTGTAAATAGTTCAGTCCCCTTAATGTTCATAATGACAAACCTGGAGCCATATGTTATTCTTCTGTTTTTTGACCACTTTTTAAACTACTGACTGCACCCAGATCTCCGTCTCATTCTATGTGAGCTCCACTCAAAAGTTGGCAACCCTGTTTATCCACTAAAAAACTGCGTTGAGCTAGCTGAGCCTTTTTCACCACCAAACATTTGACATTGTCAAAAAAAAGAAAAACATGCTGGTGTGATTTTTAGTCATCCTGGTGAAAGTAGCCGAAGAAGTTTCAACTCAAGTACTTAGTGGTCAAGAAGACCCCTGGAAAAGGTTGAAATGTCTTCGGGAATTACAAGAAGTCCAGTTGCTTTTGATTCAGTTCTTTTGAAAAGAAAAACATGTGAAAGTTATTGTATTTCTTTGAATTTTTAGTCTTAAACCGTTAATTCAAACTTTAATCCCTAAAAGATTGATCCCCACAGTGTCACGTTAAATCTGTAGAGATGCATAGTATTGCTTCAAACACTTTCTGTAGCCGTTAGCATCTTGGATACCATCATCTTTTCAGGTGTGAGCAACTGCATGAACATCTTATTGGCATGCAAAGTGTGCATTCATAACATTTGGAATAATGCATTCCAATCCCTGGCCTTGTTATTAATTCTCATACTCATATTGTGATGATATATTGTGGCACCCTTACTTTCTCTTTCTCTTTACTGCATGCATCAACAATGGAGCACACCTGAGAGTATTAATGTAGCTACCCAAGCAGAAAAACAGCAGCGGTCACCTTCAGAATGAAGCCAATATAGTAGTATTTTCATGTAGAATTAACACTTGATGCATGTTTCATTTTGGATTTCTTTTTTTTGTTTGTTTTTACCACTGTGGTCCTGTCTGATAAATATAGTAAGTATGTATGTTAATTTATATGTATGGTATTAATTTATTCACCAAACTCATATCTTTATTTTAAATAGACCACTGGCAGTCTTTTGCCTCTTTTGTCAAAGCATAGTTCATTCTGTTGTTGAGATACTATATAAACTACCTCAGAAAACTACTTTCACAGTTGTGTTAACCACTGAGATCTGAAAGTAAAAGATTGAGGGGGAAAGTAACAGTCTCACACCACGGGCTCAATATAACACACTTAAGAGCCTACAGCCACGAACAGACTAACACACAGAGGAGTTTTCACCCCTCCAGCACCCAGAGAGAGCCTCTCCAAGGCAAGCTGGTGCACTCTGACACCTCTCCACCTCTCCCCTCACCATACACCCCCTGTCGGTGTGAGAGACCACCTCCAGGGAGGTGAGCGCAGCGTGTGGGACAAAGCATGTGTAGACTGCGGCCATGTTTTCCTGCAAAAAAAAATGAAGAGGAATGGAAAGGGGGGGAAATGATATGCATAATTTACGTTTTACTCCTTTTTAAGACACAGCTCCTTTTTTTAAAAAGACTCCAATATAACACCGCTTAGGGCAATTGAAATACACGTATTGCATTTTTTAATACCATACTTACAATTTCTCAAACAGCCTAAACCAGTTTATACTTCCTTTATAGATTTTTAAATGACTTACAATATAATTAATTGGCCACATCAACTAACACAACAGTCTCCCACTCTGTTTACCAGCGAGACTTGTTACAGGATGTGTGCTCATCTGACTAACACAATTTGAGAGGAGACTTCATTGTTTCAGCTTTTTGTTTTATTATAAGGCTGCTCCTGTGAAGGCGAGGTGAGCTGAGATGTTCCTCTCAGAACAAACTGCTAATGGCAAGAGGAGCTGGGTTGTTAAGGTTTTACAGGGAGTAAAGCCCCAACATTCACTCATACCACAGCGTCTCTCAGTTAAAGTCGTATGGCCAGTACTAGGAAAACCTATTTTGGGGTATTGTTGTTTAATATTATTAGTATTGCACTGCCTTGCAAAAGTAGTCAAACCCCTTGAAGCTTTTCATACGTTTTAACCTAAAACCTTCATGATTTTTATTGGTGTTTGATGTGATAGACCACAAAAATTCAAGCCAAACTCAAAGTCAAAGGCAAAGGATACATGGCTTTAAATCTTTTTACAAATAAAAATCTGAAAAGTGGAGCCTGCATTTGTATTCAGCCCCCTTCACTATGATACCCATTCAGAAAGTCATCTACTTAATATATAGTCAACCTGTGTGTAATTTAACCCTATTATAAATGTAGCTGTTCTGTGAAGGCTTCAGAGGTTTGTTAGGAAATGTTAGTGAACAAACAGCATCATGAAGACCAGGGAAGGCAGCAGACAGGCCAGGGTTAAAGATTTGAACATCTCATGGAGTAGTGGCCCATGGCTGTCCAACTAAGAAGAACATTAATCATAGAAGCAGCCAAGATGCCCATTGTAACTGCAGATATCCGTAGGTCAGGTGGGATAATCTGGCATGATAACAAGCAGTAGTCCACCCCAAAAATATGCTCTTTATGTAAAAGTGGCAAGAAAAGGCAATCAGCGTTGCAAAACTGCAGTATGCCATAATTCATATAGGGACACAGCAAACTCTGGTCAGACGAGACCCTGGTTGAACTTTTTGGCTTACATGCTCACGTGTGTGGTGGAAAACTAACACTGTGCATCACCCATCAACATACCATCCCCACAGTGAAATACAGTGGTGGCAGCATTATGCTGTGAAGATCTCTTTCTTCAGCACGGACGGGGAAGCTGGTCATAGTTGTTTGGATGATGGAGACTTGAGACTATGGCAGAGGTTCCCCTTTCAGCAGGACATCAACACATGTGTAATGGCCCAGTTAAAGTCCACACCTAAATCCAAATGAGAATCCATGGCAAGATTAAAAAAATTGGTCTTAACACATGTCCTTCATCCAGTCTGGCTTAGCTTGAGCTATTTGCCAAGAAGAATAGGCAAAAATGTCACTATGTAGCTGTACAAAGCTGAAAGAAACATACCATAAAAGACATCCAGCTGTAATAACAGCGAAGGATGGTTCTACAAAGCATTTAATAAGGGGGCTGGATAAAATTGTACACCACTAACATCTTTTGTTTTCCTTCCAAATTATAATAACACTCTACTTTGTGTTAGGCTATCACATAAAATCCCAGTAAAATATATTGAAGTTTCTGGTTGTACTATCACCAAGTGTGAAAAAGTCCTAGGGTAATAAGTAGTTTTGCAAGGCACTATATTATTTGCATGCAGAGCATTAATGTATGCCTGTAAAAATATAATTACTTACTAAATATAGCATCCAAGCAGCAATCTCTGATTGTGTTTTAGCACACGTTGATATTGCAGTGACAATTATGGTACAATATACTGTGCAGTTCTAGTAGTGGCAGTCGCATACACACAACAAAATAGGTCCATTAAAAACATAATCAAAACAGATGCAGGGTTTGGCTCACTGAGTCTATGCAGATAAGGATGCAAAGAGCAGATGGAGCTGTTTTCTAAATAACTTGCTCTTTATGTCATGCAGGTATAAAAACGTTTGCAAAATATTCCTCATCTTACCTGCAAGACAAAGAGCATCTGATCTGATTTCAGGTCTGGGCATCAACCCGGGAGAGCTCTCATACCACCCCACCCTGCCATTATAGGCAGAGCAGTCAGGGTAAAAATGTGAGGGGGGTGTTGACGGGGCAGAAAACCTGTTTAATGCAAGAGTGTAAACATTTTTTAATTGGTTTTTGAGAGGAAAAAGAAAGATGGATGAAAGAATGCTTAGATTGCTGGCAGACGCATTTTCTAAATAGAAACAGTTTGGACAATATGACTGAACTGCATGCTGAGTTCTGTTTTTCATCCTGATCTCAGGAATTCACTTTTGAGCTTTTCTTAAAAGCTACAAAACAGGAAGAAAAATTCAACCCTGTAATATTGAGTAAATTTAGCCCAGCCGTTTGTTCCTGTTCTTGTGTATAAAATGTGGAACAGTGCGAACAAACAACTCCACCTTGGCAAGTTATTCTCCATGAAGTCATGACTGGAATTTTGGGAATAATGCAAACCACCTGCGTTGTGATGTAGACCCCATGCAGGGAAGCAGAAAGAAAGGAGGGAAAACATTTAACCTAAGAGTCGCAGAGGTGTACAAAACGTGTCCCAGCTCTAGAGCCGGAGCCACTGCTCCATACATCACCATGATGAAGCGCTCAGATCACACCAGAGCCAATCCGTCCTTCATCAATGTGACAGCACAAGCAGACATGGATAAGAGGGCCTATCCCCCCAATGCCCAGGCAGGGTACACAACATGCTGCAACACCCTCTCACATGTCACTCTGTCACTCCATCAATCCTGAGTCGGCTGAAGAAGGAGAGCAAAGCCCATCACAGCAGACAAGGCCACACAAACACCACCGCAGTGTTCCTCAGTGGCCTGAGTGGCAAAGTTAAACTGTAATACTGCTCCAGTTTTTAGGCCCCTTTGTGTGGCACTATGGGTCCAACACAATGTGAGGCTCAGCAAGAAGCAGGTTGTTCTGTCAGGTGGAGGTGCTAAAAAACAGATTACTCTGCCTCCTGACAGATATTTCTGACCACCCACCTCTGAAAATGGGTGGGGGTTGGGCACCCATATACATTTTATTCATTAATATTTATATTTACTTTTATATCTGTGTATTTAAATTATTATATCTAGTACACATATATTGACACACACGCACATCACAAACATTTTAATATTAAATAAAGATAACCTCAGTAAATACAAAAAGTAGTTTTCAAATGACTTTTTTTAAATAAAAAAGTATTTCTCCCCTTAACCTAAAAACTAAGTGTGCCTAAATTGAAGGCAACAACTGTAATCAAGCATTTGTGATAACTAGCAATGATATATCTACAGCTGTGGAGGAATTTTGGCCCACTCAGCCGCATTAGAGGGTTTTCAAGCATGGACAGCCAGTATGAGGTCTGGACACAGCCTCTCATTGGGATTTTTTTCAGGAATCAGCTGCTCCAATACCTTCATTTAGTTTTTTGTTGAGCCATTTAGCTGGGGATTTACTGGTGTGCTTTGTATTGTTGAGCAAAGTTTACGGTTCCATCAAGTGAGGCAAGATCACACTACCACCACCATGCATGACTTTTGCTATGATCCTGTGTTAGTTTTACTCCAGATGTAATGGCATGCTCGCCTGCCAAAAAGTTTGACTATTAACTTATCAGTAGCTTGTCAGAATATTTTCCCAAAAATTGTGGGGATCATCAAAAGGTTTCTTTTTAGTCAACATTGGTTTTCTTGTAACATGGATGCAGTTTCTTAACTGAGGCAGCTGAGGCCTGCAGTGCTTTTGAAGTTGTTCTGGGTTCTTTTGTGACCTCCTGCATGAGTTGCCGAGTAATCTTAGTTGGCCGGCCACGCCTAGAAAGGTTCACCATTGTTCCACGTTTTCTACATTTGTGGATAGGGGTTCTCACTGTGGTTCACTGGAGTCCTAAAGCCTTAGAAATGCCTTTGTAACCCTTTTCAGATCAGGGTATGATGTCTTGCTGTTTACGAGCCTACTTCATGTTGTCATGGAGGTTCTGTTTAAGCAGTTATTTTTCTGGTAGGTCTGGGATTTAAGTGTGATGAAAAAGCAAAAACAGATGAAACATCTAAGGATTAGATTTATTATTATTAATTATTTATTATATGTGTCTTATTAAAATGTATTCATCGTTTATTGATTATGACCACATCACAATAATAATCTTCACATTATGTTCTCAGATTTTGACTTTGTTTTACCACCCCAGTATTATCATTGTGGTGCCCATTTTGCCACCCATTTGAAAACTTTCTGGAGTCGCCCTGACAGATTCAGCAGTAGAAACATCTTTTTAAAAAAGTGTGTAATACCTTTGTTCGACGCTGTCTGGTTCTGGACTGAGTAGTGAGGTTTTATAAAATTAATACACAAAAAAACGAAATGTCCAAGTTGATTTAACTGATTCAAACTTCATGCTAAATTCTATAGATGTATAAATGTAGACATCAGTGGTAAAGGAGGTGCTTAAATGTTTTATTTGAAAGAAAAATGTCAATTCATTGGAAAAGTCCTATAAAATCATTTTTGGTCTTAATGGGAACAAAAGACTGAACAGGAATTACAGAATCAAATTGCTTAGTTGCTGTTGATGTATTGTGGCAGAGGCAGTACTTTTAACAGTATGTTGTATTTTCAAATTCAAGTCTAAGGTTGATTAAAATGTAAAGCAGCTATACAATTCTTCTCTGTAGTGGAATATTAAGTTTATTTTACATTTTTCCTGTGGATCTTGTGTTTTAAAGAATGAAACAAGTGACAGCATAGTTTTAGGAAAGGGAGGGAACCCATCAATTGCTCAAGTACTCTGTGTAGCAGTTCACATTGCCAAACACATGGTGCTTGTATACATCTTAAAATGTCCATTTGCAATGGTAAAACCAGCTCATTTGCTTCAAGGTCTGCATGAAAATTCTCCCCAGTCAAAGTGCTTTTATCCCTTGCAAGTACTAGAAAAGCTGGCACACAGCTTAGAGAATTACAAAGAGCTGTAGCTTCACTGCTGCTTGACGCCAGATGCTTAGGGTGCAGTTAACATTCCTTGTTGAGCTTTTGCATCGTTAAACAAAGAACCGCCCCCTCCCGAGTGCAGCACCCGTCAAAAACTTCAGCCTGCCTGTGTCACACGTGTCAATCAGCTCTGAATTGTGGGCCACGAGGAACAGGAGTCTTCCAGCTCCTCCTCAGAGGTGTTCAGAGTGTCTGTACGCTCCAGCAGCCATCAATATTGCATCGTGTTCCTGTTTTCCAGCCCTGAGACTCATCCACTTTGATTCCCGCTTCACCCTCTTTCCTGCATTTATGGGGGTAGAAAAGTGTGGCCGATATTATCCCTTCTTTACAACAGTGGAAACCTCGGGCTGAGTGGCAGCTGGTTCACTTGGTTAAATATGAAACAGTTCGCATTTGTTTGAAAAAAGCCGTGTTTTCAGATCACTGGAGACATAGAGGGCGAGGAGACACTTTTAATCAGTTTTAGTCTTACTGGCAGGAAAAGACAGACAGAAGGTCTAATAAAGAACTCAGTTTCTGTTACATCCTCTGCACTGTTTGATCCAGATTTCCTGTATTGAGTACAATGTTCTCCATATTGTACACTACTTTATAAACTTGTTCTTACTAGTTGAACCTTTTCACATTTTGTCACATTACATCTACAAACATGAATGTAGGTAAAAGAAAATTATGCATTGCTTTTTAAGTTTTTAGGGATAAAAATTGGTGTGTTGTGCCCTGGGGTGACCCTGGCATGTATACAGCATCCCATGGTAAAAACTTGGTAGGACCACTGTTCACCAAATGACAGCTTTTTGCCCATCACTTGCGAGTCCTTTGACTGGACCATTCTAAGAGATGAATATGCTTTGATTTAAACCATTGTTGTCTTATTGGAAGGTAAATGTAGGCTACAGTCTTCTGTCTTTTGCAGCATCTAACATGTTTTTAGCTCCATCCATCTTCCTATCAAGTCTTAGCAGCTTCCCTGTCACTCCTGAAAGATGCGATCCCATGCCACCACCATGTTTCATGGTGGGGATGGGGGGGGGGGGGGGTAATCTGCTGTGCTAGTTTTCCATCCCAAATGACATTTGTAATGTAGACCAAAAAGTTTAATTTATATAACCTAACCCTGCTTTAAACCTCTATAAAACTTTACTTCAATCCTCTCCAGTGTGTTCCTTGGTCTTTAGATTAAATTTCACACAAGTGAACTCTATTTATTATTTAGGAGACCTTGTACTTGATTTTGTTTAGGGGTAACAGAGTAAAATAAGCTAAATATAAATGCAGGTCTATTACATCAATTCCTTTTCAAATACACTGAAGTTGTGACAAAATGTGAAAAAGTTCAATATTTTTACAAGGCACTAAAAACGGTTGCAAATTAGGTAGAAATGAGAAAAACTGCTAATGATCTATAATTCCATATCATGGAAACAATTATCCCCATACTCAGTCTTCATCCAACCTGATTGCTTGTGCAGAACTCACAGTTAGGCTTTTTTTTCATGTTTTCGCTCAAGTGAGCTAGGAAAGTAAGCAAGGAAATCTGCATAAGTACAACATAAGCTGGGATGTGAAGGCCTGCGGTCACAAGAACGTAGCACAGAACGGAGCATCCAGACATGTTTGTGCTTTTTAACGCAGTGCATTCCTTTCTCTTGTCAGCGGGGATTGATTTTAGGACATAGTCCTGTGGACATTGGAAGCCTCAGCTTAGATACAGCCTAATTATTCTGTGTATTGTTTATCCCCCCATGGCACTAATTCACTGTGACAAAACTGAACGTGAACTTTTTTTATGGCATCTTATAGTCATTACAGTATCCTTGAATCAGTTACAACCATCTATAATAATATCCTTAAGTCTTTTGTGCTGCAGTGCGTTAATCATAAAAGTGTTTTCAGACTATCTTTATTGATCAGGCCCTTCTCCTCTGTGACCAAATTTTGCTGCTGAACATGACGGCGTCCCACATGTGTTAAGAGATGATTGGGGGAAAATGCAATGTGATGCAATGATCAAAGAAGGCTATGTAATATCATTTCCATAATCTTTAGGCTCCTCCGTCGCCTGTCATGGATTCTGAAGTGTTTGATGCTTGGGCAGGTCTCTTAATTAGCCATCCTCACCATTAGCTGTCTGCCCCCCCTTCTGTCTCACAAATTACTGAGTTTGTCACCGTCGGATGGCCAGAGGATGAAAGTGGGGGAGGCGGCGGACTCTTCAGAGTGGTCCGTTAGACTTACAAGCAGCACATCGATCTGCATTTTAGTTTTAATAAAGAGATGCATGAGCAGATGGGGGCTTCTGGTCTGCTCAACAAGTTTCTGCAAGTTTTCATATGTCTGATTTCTGTGTTCGGCTCCCAAAAAGCCCACTTTAGCCTGGGAAGGGGCTCGCACTCCTGTAATTATAGAGGTCTTCCTTCACCATGAGTCTACATGTCAGAGTGTGCAAGTTTTAAGAGAAAAACATGCTGTTTGGATGAACCTCTCTCTGTGTCTGGCAGAACAGGTTTGCCCTTGGCGAGACCTTTCATTTTCATGCACTGCACACGCTGTTAAAAGGAAGGGGGGAAAAGTAAATAGAGACTACTTCTCTCGCTGGGATTTAGATATATGCTCTCCCCCCTAAAATAAAATAAATAAACTACATCTCATACTGATTACAGCAGACGAGGAGAGAAAAGTGATGCTGGAGTTCACGTGTCTGAGTGTATCTCTGTTTGTTGGAGTGTGTGTATGTGTGTTAAGGCCCAGACTGGGAGGCAACATGCATCCTCATCTCCTGCTCTCTCCCTGCAGCTCAAGCACTTTGTCCTCGCACCGATCAGCCACATCTCGTTCCTTATCCTCATTCGCCGCACGTCGTTGCCTTTCCCTCTCTCGCTCACGGACCTCACTTCTTCCCTCACCCCAGCCTCATTACTTAAATTAGGAGCTCCAGTAATCACCAAGCCGAGCTCCAGTCAGGCCCCTTAACACACCCTGCTTACACTCAGGCATCCCTTTGAGCTCCTCGTGCCCCCAGCTCAGTGGCCAATCTGGAGCGAGTCGCATGAATATTGCAGAGGTGGTGTGATGTTGGGAATGCCCTCTGGTTTTTATCACTTTCTGTGATTGGATTGAGGAGAGGTTTAATGGCACATGCAGCATGCTGTAACTGATGACTATCCATGGAATTTCAATACCCAAACACCAGTACTGCTCTCACGTCTATTTTCTAAATATTAATTTATCTCCGGTAATTGGTTGCTTCTTTATTGTGTATACAGCATATGGCTTAGATCTTAGTGGATAGAAAGCAGTCACTCCCAGACATAAAGCACAAACTTTTCATAAGATGTGGTATTATTTGCTTAATTTAATTCTTCTGATCACTATACTTATTTAACTGAAAGAGGTCCATGTAGGTAAACATTAGGCTGAAAAGAAGGTTTTTGTGTCTAAGGTTTCCAGAACAAACCTTGAGTTCCTTCTTCCTGTTCAAATATCAGTCATTTATAAGTGTTTGTTAAGCACAATAATAAAATGTAGCACTAGGTGCTTTACAGAAACCAAGAGAGATGGGAGAGATGCCTGAAAAAAGCCTACCATCCTACCATCACAAATGCAAAAAGGTGGATTTTGGTAAACTCCACCAGGACTTTAACTGGAGGCACATGCTTCAATTTGATGAGACCAAGATCAAGCAACAAACCCTCCAGGTCGGTCTGAGGTAAAACAAAGGATGAGTGTGTGGAAAAACCACATTATGCCTACTGTCAAGATGGGTCAGTCCAGGTCTTTAAACAGGATAATGTTCCTAAACATACGGACAAATCAACACTTTTGTTCCCAGAGTTCTTAGACCTAAATACTAAAGTAAAGTGAGTGAGTTGAATAGAAGACTAAGAATAAGAGAGGACCCAAGATCTACGCACCAACCTTGTGAAATGCTATAGGAGAAGACTAAGTGTTGTCCCATTGGCTGAAGTATTAACTATAGGGTGTCAATAAGTGTGGTACCTGTAATTGTGTTACAACTATTTCTTTGTGGCTTGGTGGTATAGCGAGCACCCAATACACGAAGAATATTAGCCCTCCCAACCTTGATACCTCTGCTGCATGTGTTCCTCCTTCTAGCTCTGCGCATTTCCTGTCTGATACCAGTAAAGACCACCAGTGTCACAACAATCTTAGAGACACCCAAAAACAATGGTTTCCTAACAAGGGATTTATTTCCAGTGTGATGTTATGGCGTTGCAATAAAAGAGGAATTTATTTTCAGGCTTTTTACACATCTTTACCATGGCTGAAAAATCAATAAACCTGCATCTGTTTAGTCGCTTATCAACATCTCCAAATAGCACTAATTAACAAGTCATATTTTGTGTTTTGCACTAGTGAAGGAAAGTGTGAATTTCATAAATTATTGTCTTTAAAATAGGTCATGTGTCAAACTATTTATTTGAACATTTATTTCATGTTTCCAGTGATATTAGTGCTCTAAACAAGAGTTGTTTTATTCACTTTGCATGAATAAAACAAACACTTAAAGTTTCAAAATCAATGTATTTGCTTTAAGCAAACTATTTTCCCTCTTTTTAACAAAAAGAAACTTGCAGTGTCCTTATCCTGAACACAATTAGCAGTACTTTAAGAGCAATGAATACCGCAGCAAGATACTTTTTTACATTTTTGTAACTAACACCCAATCATATTTTATCTTCTCTGCAGGTTCTGGAGCGTCTTTTCCAGAAGGGCTTCAGTGTGGCGGCATCATGTGGAGGCGGAGTGGACTCATCCCAGTTCAGCGAGTACGTGTTGTGTCGCGAGGACCGGCGAAGTCTTTCGATCAACACCCCTATCAGGATAAAACAGGAGCCCCTGGACTAGAGATATTTTTGGGGGAAGAAGGACTGGCAACAAAACCTCCCCTCCTCCTCTTCCTCCTCCATCTTTTCACACCATCCCCATCTCACTGTCACCTTCCCCCTTTCTGCCCCAGCTGGACCACAGCCTCCCCTCCAAGAGCATACCTGAGTGTAAGCCGAGGCTTGAAACCTCACCAGCTCTGCTGAACTCCATGGGGAATGTAGGACCAAACAGAGGAGGAAAGCATCAGCAACAAAAGTTTTTCATTATGTTTGAAAAAATACCCAAAGAATCTGTTGGACCGTTGGGTGCTTTTGGCATCTCACAGCTCTCTGTTTTTAGCACAGATTTACTGACTGATTTTCCCACAACTACTTAAGAAAACATTGTACAGCAATCTGCACCATCTCCGTCATCCAGTTCTGTTTGTGTGGGACCAGTGTCCTCTCTGTGGTCCAGAAAAGCTTCGGCAGACAGGATGTTTTTAAGGATGATGAGATAAGGACATCATATGATTTTGTGCGGCCCCAAACTCTGTGACCCCGTTAAACCTCAGCGGACTCAGCATCGTTTGTTAAACTGTTTCTCGCTCGCTTTGCTGTTTTTATCACGACATGGTGTAAACAATTATTATTAATAGGATTATTTTTAATGTCTCTTTTTCCCCCCCTTTATCCAAAATGAAGGATGTACGAACATTGTATTCATTAGGCTTCGAGAGCCTGCGAGGGACCGTTTCTTGGCAAAGGCTGCAGCAATTGAGATGTCTGCAGGCTATGTGGCAAAAGCAATCTGACTGGCAATGAAATCGGAGCCAGAAAAAGTCCTATTGTTCAAACAGGAATGGAAGAAAACCTCGATGTTTCTACATTGTTTATAGTCAAATGTGTTGCACACATAAAAAAGAAAGCAGCTCTAAAATTTCTCCTTGGTAGCTCTAAAACAGTGCCGTGAAAAAGTCGTTCCCCCTTTATTGTCAAACATACTGTTTCAGATAATCAAACAAGTTTCAATATGAGACAAAAATAACCCAAGTAAATGCAGAAGACAGTTTTCAAATGATGATTTTATTTATTAGGGGCAAGAAAGCTACACAAAACAAGCAATCAACCATTTGTTTTGGTTCTCTTTCACCAGCTACACCCAGGCCTGATTACTGGCAGGCCTGTTGAATCAAGAGAACCTGATATGAAGTAGGCTAAAAGATCTTATAAAAGCAACACATCACACCTTGATTTAAAAAAAAATTCAAGAACAGATGAAAAACAAGGTCAATAACTTCTATCACTCTGGGAAAGGTTACACAGCTATTTCTAAGGTTTTAGGACTCCAGCGAACCACAGTGAGTCATTATTCAGAAACGAAGGTGGTGAACCTTAGGAGTGGCTGGTCTACCAAAATTACTTTAAAAGCCAATCAACAACTCATCCTGTAAGTCAGAAAAGATTCGAAACAACATCTAAAGCACTGCAGATCTCACTTGAATCAGTCTTCAAAAATTTAACAATAAGAAAGAGGCTAGGCAAAAATTGCATACATAGGAGAGTTCTAAGGAGAAAATCATTGTTGACCAAAACAACACAAAGACCCATCTTACATTTGTCAAAAAACATCTTGATCCCCAAGAATGTATGGGAAATATGGAATATGGAACATTATACCTACAGTCACACATGTTGGGCAGTGCAATGGTCCACTGAAAAAACTTGTAGAACTTGATGGACCCATAATTTCTGTTCATGAGCAGAAGTCCTGAAGGAGAAAGTCCAGCCATTAAGCTAATGTGCACTCAGGTTTTTCAGCGGAACAGTGATCCAAACCAAAATGAAAATCCCCCTCAGAATGGCTCAATAAAAAAGGTTTTGGGGTGGCCTAGTCAAAGTCCCGATTGAGATGCTGTAGCATGGCCGTTAACAGGCTGTTCATACCCAAAAGCCTCCTTTGTGGCTGAATTAAAATAATTCTGTAATGAAGAATGGGGTGAAAATCCTCCACGGTGATGTTAATGACTCAGGGAGGTACCACCAGTAATTACATTTAGGGATAACAGCTTATTCACACAGTACCAGAAGTAGTACTAGATTGCAAAAACTGCTTTTTGCCTTTAGTGTTATCTTTGTTTAAAACTACTTTGCTGAACTGAAACAAAAAAACTGACAAAAAAGAAAAAAGAGAAAAAATCTGTAAGGGGGTAAATACTTTTTCACAGCACTACATCTCTGACAGGATTGTCTCATGTTTAAGTTTTTGAGCTTTTATATTAAAAATTCAGGAGAAAAAAAAAAGTAGTTGAGTTTCGAATGTGAAACAACTGAGAACCTGCGAAAGCTGACGTTTACCAGTGCGTCTCGTGATCAGCAGGAGATGTACTTTAAATGTTTGTTTGCACTTGAACATTTTTACCCCATTCCAGAGGAATCGGTTGAGCACAGCAAGCAGCATCAAGCCAAGCTGTTTCACGTTGAGGTGGACGGTGGGATTAAAGTACTGAAAAACATGGCGAAAAATTAAGCAAATGGAGGAAACTATGCCGGTTTTGTTGATTGTACAAGCATAAAGACTTTCTTTGAGCCACGTTGCATTATTTAAAACCGTATGAAGGATGCAAACATTTGATCCTCTAAGTCCTGACAGTTCTGTTGAGAAGTCCGTGTTTGAATATTGTCTCTTCTGAGTCCAGATAACTTTAGAGGTTGTTCACACATTACATCAAGCAGAACCTAAACTTCAACTGCACTCCCAGCATCAGTGTGTTGTTCACAAGGAGGCGAGTTGGCGGCGTTTTGCTCAGTCCTGCTCTTTTTCTTTTGCTTTTATTCTCCGCGTGTCTTAGATCAAAGTCTGAAGCAAGAAAGTTTTCACGCTTTTTATTTGTGTATAACTTAACCATGCTGTTTCTTCAATAACAAAAGCCTGAGTTAAAACAAAAAAATCAGCTTGCTCCTAACTTTGTTGGTGCTGGCATTTATTTGATTTAAATTGGGCTTGTGATTTTTGTTGTTCGTTAATTGTATGAACAGGAGCAGGGAGTGGACGAAGTTTCTCACAAAAACGGTTTTTGTTCTGATTTGCTCCTTTTGGATCCAGTTGCCTCAAAAGGAATGGTCAACCATGTTTTTTTCATGTGAATATGCTTGTTGGGCCCTCTCGCAGAGCTCCCCCAGCCCCCTCCTGCCTCCCCATTTACAAAACGCCCTTCTACGCCGGACCACACCGCAACAAGCCAAATAGACTTACGAGTCAAAACACAAGCTGGCTCAGAACATGCCAAGCAACTCGACTCTGCAGCTGACCTCAACGTACTTTAATTGAAACTGATTTGTGCTTCTGTGAAATAAGACCGAAAGCAATTCTTATTATTCTTTGGGAGCTAAAATGTCTGAACTTAAAAAAAAGATACTAACCTTTAGACATCTCGACAGATTTGGAACAACTTAACAGGACTGGAAATTTTTAGGACACTTGTCGGCGCTTTTCAGATGAGGCACTAGTTCATTTCAGGCGGTCCACTTGGCTTTCACCCCTCCTCTGAGGCGGTTCAGTTTGTACAGTTACTGTGTATTGAATTATCAGGACTCATAGGCTTTATGGGACCTTCATGTTGTTGAGAGATCTCAAATCCACTTCTCAGTAAAGAATGAAAAGAAAATTCTGAACATTACATTGTGTACATATGGATTAAAAAAACACACTTCAAAGCGTATAATAAGGTGCAAATGTATATTATTTAAAGTGTTTAAAACAATTAGACTGTGGTATTAAAGGGCATGTGTTCATTTACAGTGTCTCCATTTGACTTTTCTTGCATATTTGCGATAATAAAAGGATGTACTGTATAAATTAACTTTGTCTCATTGACTCTTTTAGAAAGGAGGATATGCAGTGTCTTGGAAAAGTATTGACACCCCTTGAAGTTTCTAAAATTCTGTCAAGTTACCACCAGAAACGTTAATGTATTTTATTGGGTTATGTACGGAAGACAAAGTAGATGGAAACTGCTAGATGCTTTTTTCTTTTTTTACAGATAAGTTCTGAGAAGTGTGGCATGTATCCGTACTCAGCGTCCCTACGTGTATATTTGTAGAACCACTTTCTGTTGCTTATTTTTCTTTTAAAAATAACTAAAGTTTGCATGTTCTCCCCTTGTATGTGGGCGGTTTTCTCAGAAAAAGTAAAAAAACTTGACTTTTAGGTTAAGTTGTCTCTAAATTGCCTTTAGGTCAGAGTTTGTGCATGCTTGGTTGTTTGTCCTGTGTCTTTGTGTTTCCCTGTGATGGACTGGCAACACCGTTCACCCGAGAGGTGTACCCCACCTCTCTGACTGCAGGAGATAGGCACCAAGTCCCCGATGACAAACAGGTACAGACAATGGAACGATAAAGTTCAGTCAGCCTGGATGGAGAGCTTCTCTGAACAGCAGTTTTCACAGCTTTGCCAGAAATTCCTAATTAGATCCAAGTCTGGACTTTGATTAGGCCTTTTTAAATTATGGACATGCTTTGATCTAAACCATTACAATGTAGTTCCTGCTGTATGTTTATTGTTTCTGTCCGGCTGAAAGGTGAACCTCTGCCTTAGTCTCAAGTCTTTGCAGCCTGGAACAGAATTCCTTGTATTTATCTTCATCCATCATCCCATCATTCACCTTCCCATCAACCCTGACCAGCTTCCATGCCCCTGCTGAAGAAAAGCATCTCCCCCAGCAATGATGCAGGTTCTTCTCCAAATGTACCCTATGCTCTTCAAACTTTAAATGGGACTTGTAATAGCTTTTTTTGTTAAATAATGGCTTTTTTTCTTGCCACTCTTCAATAAAGATCAAATTTCTTGAGTGACTAATAGAAATCCTGTTGAAAGATTATCCCACCTTATCTGTGGATCTCTACAGCTCCTCCAGAGATACCATGGCCCTTTCATTGCTTCTCTGGATGCCTCTTTGAGAAGTCAGAACCTGATGAGATTAGCCAGCCGTAGTACACATACATGTGTATCCTGCTCATCTTTGTAAAAGAGGAGGAAGGTCTGACGTAAATGGTCAACTATTCTTCCCCTTGATTTCCAACAGAAATCTGGGAGGCAGTGCTTCACTGAGTTTGTACTTTGCCTGTTGAAATGGAAATAAAACAAGGTGGATTTTTTTAAACAATATTTTTCAGAAACCTGAGAAGCACAGAAAGCTACCAGATCATGTATTACAGATTAAGGCAAAGTAGAGAACTGCCCTGTAGTGTGATGACTGCAATGGGAAATAGCTTTTTTTGGAAATGATGGACCTTGCATCCTTTAAGTTAAAGAAGTGAGCAACCATTTGCAACGTTATCTACAAAGTCACCAAAGAATGATCAACGATGGGTTATGATGAATGGCAACATCCCACCAGGCTACCTGATGCCAAGACTACATGATGCCAACCTGCAGACAACTAAATATCTTTACCCACAATCTTTAGTGTTTTTTCATGCCCAACTCTAATGGATTTAGACTGGGATTAAACATGATGTGACAGTTCACCAAGAGGCAGCAAATTCAACCCCTTCCTACTTTCTCAGAGGTGTTTTGGAGCATGTCCCAGTTGTGCAATATTTTTCTAAGAAGGTTTTACATAACAAAGGATAGGCAAGCTGGGATTTGCAAGACATTGACAACTTAGTTTTAAAAACCCAGAAAGTAATAAATGAATATAATTAATTCATCTGCAAATTCATAACCAGTGCTGATCACGACAAACAGACTGAGGAGCAAACTATTCAGTTGTTCAGGTGGCAAAATTTCAAGAAATGGTTTAGTTTTTTCACCAAAATGACATGAAACAATAGCATGACTGCACAGGAAAAGAGCTGGAAAACATCTGGAGCCCTAAAATAAATAAATAAAATCAAACCAAATAAAAGAACAAAGCGGCCAGCTAACACTCGAGCTGCACAAATTTATACAAACCATACAAACCTCACATTTCGGCTCACCCTCCTGCTTTTTTTTGTGAAAAAAGGGATTAACAAAGTTTAAGTGCCCCATTTAGTAAACAGCTTATTTTAAACCCTTTTCAAAAAAAGGGCCCAATACAAAGTTTTGTTTTTCTCACACAAACAGGAAATTTTCCAGATATGTACAAGAGTTTACCAAAAATAACGTGGTTCTAATAAACACACAGTTTTGTAAACAATATTTACAAATCATCCTCGCAACGTAATGCTATTTCCAACAGCTGTTAACATCAGAATTATTGTCTTCTCATTTTGGCTAAAAAGCTGTAGTAGTAGTAGTTGTTGTAGTAGTAGTAGTAGTAGTAGAAATGTCCTCCTTTGAAGCCACCAGAAACAATAAAAATCACTGAATAAAAATGTAACTGAACCAACCACAAATTGGTACTGTTGTGCTTGTTTCTAAAATATTTTGGACTTTAAATGTTTGTGTTGAACAAAAAAGCCAATACTCCCCCCCAAAAAAACCCAAAAAACATATTTATGATGAAAACCGACAGCAACTGGCAATAGTGCTCACTATTTGATATCATACAGGGACAACTTTGAGTTGTCGGGTAAAATAGATTTTAAAAAGTGCTGCTTAAGTTTATGATGCCCAACAATTGCTTCAAAAATCCCCCCCCCCACCCCACCCCACCCCCAATAATTAAATACATTTTTAATCTGGTGAGAAAAGCTGCATAGAGGCCAAGAAATCTAATTAAATATATAAAAAACACATTGGACAATATTACATAGTACAATAAGGATTGTTAAAGAATAAAAATAAAAAAGACAAAAATTTAAAATGACATGTAAAACATTTTCTGTCACAATGATCAGTCCAATGAGTAAAGGCAAAAAAAAAAAAAAAGAAAAATTAATCTGGAATCATAAAACTGTTTCCTTCTATTTTTTCCACTTCATTTTACTTTACTTTGCAGCTGTTACTCATTTGGGTGACAAATACGAAAAATACAAGTGCAGCGCACCATAACGAATGGGCTACTTTCACCATTCAGTCGTTGTGAAAGCTTCGGCGAAGGGGGGCAGATCAGCTAAATATGTCCTATGAACATCAGGTGATGTACAGACAGGAGGTTTGGAGCAAATGGTGAAGGAATGTCTGATTCCCCTCTGCTTACATCACATTGTAATAAAATACTGACTCAGTCAACGAGGTTGAGACTGTGCCTGGTTGAGTTACGTGATCTTTGAAGATACCTGCAGCAGGACGGGGAACAAGGGGGCCTGTCATGTACCAATATTCTACAGAATAAACAGTCTAAATCTGAATCTCTGAAAGCACGTCCTTTTACAAAACATCAGTTTTTATGTAATATTCACACAGGAATAATTTCCTTTTCTTACAAAGCTTACTTGTGTTAAAAATATACATGCTGTAAAATAATTCAAAAAGAACTATTTACACATACAGCAATGAAATATAACAGAATGATGTTACAGGTGCATCTTAATAACTTCCAAAAGGTAATTTTTTTTGCTAATTCAATTCAGCTCATATATTATATTGATTTATTATACACACATGAATGTTGTTCAAATGTGTATTTCTGTTAATTTTGATGATTAAGGCTTACAGTTAATGAAAACCCAAATTTAATTTTCTCAAAATATTTAAATATTACATAGAACTACTAAAATATTATGGCCGACACAATCATGGCCAGAATGACGGACTTGACAATTGTGCAGCAGACAGTATTTGACAACCTTCAAAAGGAGGCTAAACCACAAAAAGTCACTGGTACGGAAGCCGGTTGTTCCCAGAGTGCTGTATCCAAGCATATCAATGGAAAGCTTAGTGGAAGGAAAAAACTGCAGTAAAAAAGGTGCACAAGAAACAGGTGCAGGTGTAACTACAGCTTTGAGAGGGTTGTGAAGCAAAGCCCATTTAAGAGTTTGCCCACACTGCCAGAAGAACCAATATATGGTTTGATGATCATGGTATCGCTGTGCTTGACTGGCCAGCAATCTTGCCAAACTTAAACCCCACACAGAATCTATGGAGTATTACTGAGAGGAAGAGGAGACACACATGACCCAACAATGCAGATGAGCTCAAGGCTGTTATTAAAGTCATCTGGGCTTCCTTAGCGTTGCCACAGGCTGATTTCCTCCATACCCTGCTGGATTGATGAAGTAACTCAAGCAAAAGGAGCCCAGACAAAGTGCTGAGACATACTGCAGGGAACTGGATTTTCAAATATCAATATTTCTGTATTTAAAAAATCCTTTTTTTGTTGTTTTTCGTTATTATTCCTTATTCTAATTATCTGAAAAACAGAATTTTTGGGTTTCTTTCACTGTAAGTGAGAGAAACATACTGTACATCACTCTGTGTGTATTCACTTTTTTAATTGAGTTACAGAAATAAACTAACTGTTCAAACACATTCTGATTTATTAAGATGCATCTGTTTTTGGAATCTGTTGTCTGGTGTATAAAGTCTCAACTTCTGAGCTCAGATAGAGTACATTCATTGAACTGCGTTCAACAAATAGGTCGTGTAAAATCTAACCAAACAAACCATCTGAGTCAATGTAATTCCTACTTATATGTGGTTTTTTGAAGCTTTTGATGCTAGCGTGAACAAAAAAAAAGCAACCCAGAACACATGGAATAGGTTTGGGATCTGGACATCCTTCCTCTAACAAATCCAACACAAAGTACATGACATGGCCTTTAAATTGAATGATCTAACTACACACTGTGACGCTAAACGGAGAGCACAAGGAACAACATTTAGCTTTTTTTCTAATCCTCTGTGTATTAAAAGCAATGGTCGAACATCACTACAGTACATATAGAGACATAGAGCTGAAACATTAGACCTGATCTGAAGGCACGTGGCTAAGGAGGAGGAGGAGGAGGTTGAGGTGGGTGCTGAGCGGAGCAGAGGCTACTTGAGCAGTGCACGGTAAAGGAGGAGGGAGTGGGCGGTCTCTCTTTCTTGCTCCATGAAGAATATTAAGTCCCTGAGGTTGACGCGGGTGATGCGCTGCCGAGTGTACTGGCGAGATGAGGTGGACGGGGCGGAGGCGCACGCTGGGGAGCCTGTCGTGCTGCCGGAAACCTAGAGACAAGAAGTTTTCGGATGAGAAGAAGGATGTACAGCATCTTGCAGACGTATTTAGACCCCTTGACCTTTTTTTCAAACCTCAAGGTATTGTATTGGAATCTTATATGACAGAGCAACAAAAAGGAGCGCATAGCTGTCAGATGGAAGGAAGATGATAGAAGATCATAGATGGTTTAGTAAATAAATTTAAGAAAATCTGAAAAGTGTGGCATGTATATGTATTCCACGTCCTCTAATCTGATACCCTGAAATAAAATCCATTGCAACCAGTTCCCTTCAGAGGTCACCTTAGTAGTAAGTAGGGTACACGTGTGTGTAATTTCATCTCAGCTGTTGTAACAAACAATGTCATGAAGATCAAGGAACACAACGGAGAGTTAAGGGATAAAGTAGCTAAAAAGTTTAAAGGAGGTTTCGATTCCAACTGCAAAAATACAAAGACATGGCTGTCTAATCCCACAGGCCAGGCAAGAGGAGCATCAGAAGCAGCTGATAGGCCCATGGTAACTCTGGCGGAGCTACAGAGTTATGTATAATTGTTTGAACAGATGAACGTTGCACCACAACCAGACTTGTGGATTCTATTCCCGATATCTTCAATGATTTCTTTTAGTCTTTCCATGATGCCACAGAAGGAGGTAGTGGGATTGAGTTGTAACTTAAAATACATTCACAGTGGTAGCAGCATTTAACTCAGATGTTGTGATCAGAAGCCAACAACATTAGCATCTGGTAATTATGTGACTACACAGTGTATGTGAATATCTGGCTTAAACTGTTGAAGTTAAAAACATTGAGCACAGCTGTCAGTCTTTCCAGCAGTGGAAATCCCAGTAAATTCACCTTACTGTCAGACCACGCTGAGATCAGTGAAACTGCAACAAACCTAAGGCCTCTAGAACGTCTCCTAAGCAGATGAGAAGACAGTGAAGATGTTTGGGCAAAATGTGAAGTTTCCAACAAGGCATATCAGCACAAACATTTCACACCAACTGTCATGCATGGAGGTGAAGGGTTGGGGTCTTGTTTAGCATGTTGCGGTCTTACAGTTGACCATGAGCTCTCTTGAATCTGTCTGACAGTTAAATCTGTCATCAAAAGAAAAACTATCTTAAACGAAGCAGCACATCTGTAACAGCTTGGCCGAAAAAGAAATGAATCAATGAGTTTCAGTGGTCTAGTCAAAGTCCAGATATCAGCCAGGCTGAAAGGTTGTGCTGGGACCTTTAGAGAGCTTTAAACATAAAAACAGCAAAGAACTGAAGCAACGTTGTAAAGAAGGGTCAGCCACAACACCTCCACAATGATAAGACAGACTGGTCATTCACAAAATGACAGTGAAGAGTTTTTGCTGCTTACTGTGGTTCTCCAAGCTTTTTGTGAGTTTTTTTGATATAGGCCTACAGGATTTCCAATTAGGCTTTGTTTTTGTTTAATAAATAATGAATGTGTAGTTGTATGGAATAAATTTTGTACTTTTGTACACTTAAGATCAGATCACATTTTTTGTTGAACTTATTTAAGACTAGATCGTTGGTATTATGTACTGATAGCAGTGTGTGTTTCTTGTTATCATCCCTTTATGTTTCATATTAACTGGTGATTGTAGTTTTGTCCCTGGTGTTTGTCTGCACATTCTGGAACATTGTGTAAGCCATTTTATGAAGAGGCGACCAGTCTCCAGCTCCAGCTCCCAGGATGCAATGGCAAACACATTGACAGTATCAGGAGTAAGGAATGCTGTGGTGTCTGAGCAAATATACACCTCCAATTAGAAAAAAATAAACCCCTCTTGCAGAGCATGAATGAGATCAAAAAGATGGCATAATAACATCCAGATATGCATGTGCACACTGAAACCTTTTTTTCAAACAAAGGCCGAGAAAAACATTTACAAAATGCTCTCAATAACCTCGGAAACCAAAGCCATAGTTAAAAACGTTTGTTGATGGATCTTTATGCTGCCTGGAATATGAAAAGATCTCCAATCCAAATAAACAAAGCTGCTGACAAAGGTCCGATCCGAGCTGAGATTCCAAACTCCTTGTACAGGGTTCCTACATATTTGTCATGTAACAACTCCATACGTTTCCAAATCCAGCTGAAAATCAAAGCGCTCAATCATTTACCTTCATTTTAAAACATAATATACAAAAGAAAGAAAGAAAGAAAGAAAGAAAGAAAGAAAGAAAGAAAGAAAGAAAGAAAGAAAGAAAGAAAAAGAAAGAATTGAAAGAAGGAACAAAAGATAGAAGGATGTGAGGGAAGAAGAAAGCACAGAAGGAAGAAAAAAGTAAGGACACAATGAAAACCTGGAAAGAAGAGAGGAAGGTAAGACGCAAGGACAGAAGGGAGGTAGGAAGGAAGAAAGGAAAGAAGTTAGGATGTAAAGTAGGAAGGAAAGAAAGACAAGGGGCACGACAAAGAAGAAAGAGAAGTAGGAAAGACAATAGGCAGGAAGGAAAGGACAATGAAGAAAACCAGGACAGATGAAAGAAATGAACAACAAAAGGCAGAAATAAGAGAAGAAAGGAGATATACAAGAAAGTAAGGACATTAGAAAGAATCTAAAAACCCAATAAATTAAGGACAAAAGCAAGGGTACAACATTTAGACCACTGGATAAGGAACAAAACACGGAAATACAAATATTTCTGTATACTCGTATTTATTTTTCCAGACTTATCCAGATCTGGAAAATACTGAAATCGAAATTCCAGACTATTCCAGACTGCGTAGGAATCCTGCTTGTTGCTTGTTAGAACAAGGAACCAATGCTGGTTTCCTGGATTCTCTGGGTGATACATCAGTATTTTTGCTTTGAACAAAAAAGAGTTGCCATAAAAAAGATCAAAGGCAAACTGTAGAGTAGTTGGAAAAAAATATATACAAGAAACCTTTTTATCACATCGTCATTAAAATAAATTCAACTGATTTTGTTTTGACAAAAGCTTGGTTCTCAGACTAAATGTCTGCTGTGGCATACACTCCTTTTCTGGGTTACCTTAACAAGCTGACCAATCGCTATACTCATTAGTCAGAAAGTTACTAGTTATAAAAAATGGTTCAGAATAACTAATATAAAAAAAGATAACAATAAATTATTAATTAAAAGCACATAGAAATTTAGTATTGCATTATATGCAACAATAACGGCTTTCAATACACTGATTATATTAACATGGAGATAGTTTTAAGGCCTGTAAAAACTCTGCAAGAGCAAAAAAAAAAAATAGCTCATTTACTTGAGAGAACAAGAACAAACCTTATTCAGGTAAAGACATTTCATACGTCACAAGAAATTCAAGCGCAGAAATTCTGGAAAGTCCAGCAGAAACACCACTGCTGCTTGTCAGCGTTAACCATGCCCACATTGATAATCATATAATTTTTCGCTCTAAATTTAACTTTTTCATGTAACTTATTTACTTTTTCCTTAAATAAATTTCATAAAAAAAAAAAAAGAGCCATAAAAAATATGAGTGATTTAAAAACGTAAGTGTGCAAGCACCTGATAAAGAAAAAGAGACGCATTTCTATTTGGACAAGTCCAGCAAGTGTCTACTTGAACCCAAGTGGAGAGAAGTAAGACAGACGTTTCAGTCAGGAACACCCTCTCCCAATTACATTGATTGCAGCACTCTGTAAACACACTGTACACACCAGCTTTAATTGCAAACATATGAAAGGTTTGAATTTACAGGAACCAAACCAAAACCCTCCAGCACCCGCCCTCTCATACGCTTGGTTTTGCGTACGCTCTATGATGAATCCGTGTCTCAGATTTCCCCTCGGTAAACTCTCTGACCCCTGGATACGACATGACAAGTGAAGCTAGTCAGGCCACTGTTGCTGCCAACTTACTTTAGCAACATGTATCATCTTCTGCTGCTGGTTGAGGGGCACGTGTGTACAGCCAGCTCATCGGTGCTTCGGGGCACACCAGACCCCCTCACTCTGGGGAGCTACCCAGGCCTAATCAGGTCAATCATGGCTGACCACAAGTGAAAGATGGGCCTGCCTACTGCCATGCCAATTACTGCCACTCAGGAGTCAGCCCGACGACAGGGTCAGGGATTTTTACCAATCAAAGCCATCCATCCACCTGGACAGATGTGCAGGAGTAGCCACAGGCAGCCAGTCTGTGCTTCCACTGAAGTGGGCGATGGTAGGTAGTGCACTGCAGCTCCCAGAATGCCTCATTTCCCTCAGGGGAAAGGGCAGCCTTTAGTGAAACACAGACAGAAAGGTTAGGGCTTGTCCAGGAATTCTCACAACACAACATCATCACCCTATCCTTCTGTCAAATCATGGCTTTTCTGGAGTTGGCCTGGTGTATCTATGGAGACCATTCCCATCACCGGTACTTGTAAGGAAAATTGTGGAGGAGGCAGAGCGCAAACATCGAAGCTAAACAAAGCAGATGGCTGAGTGTCAGTTAAAGAGGAAAGTGAGACATCAACAACCACGCTCTCCTTGTCGCCAGCAATTACACACCGACCGTGTTTGAAATCCGGTAGAGAACAAAGCAGGCGACCTTTGTAAGTTCACGATAGATGAAATGTAAAGGCAAAGAGAACAGAATAAGCCAGAGAGCTGAGACAGCAGGGCAGAGCAAAAAGGAAAGTCTGAAAATCAGCTTGGCCAAGAAAGATTCATGAGGCAAAAAACAGCATCTGTCATTTTATCTGTGATGGCTGCTGCAAGGCATTATGTCATATGACATATCCGTCGTACAGAATGTGCAGGGATACTTCAATACATCTCTTCAGACGTTTGACTTGTTCACATTAGGGGACATGGAGAAAAAAACTGAGTATAGAACCTAAGGAGAGGAGAGGTCTTAAAGCCTATTTGTATTAAGGTCTCATAAACGTTTTTAGTCCTCAGCAGTATTGTGTTGGCATGCATAACATTTGTAACAATTAGGCGTGGGCCTACGGTTTTTCTATGGTTCTATGGTATTTATGCAAAAGTTAGAACTGAAAAGTCCAACATAACGCGATTGTTTGTTGAGAAAAGCACTATTCATTCATACTTTAGTTTCCACACATGGGTGGCCATGTTTTTCGAAACCTAAAAATATTTCCAACATGCCAATGTTGAAGAAAAGTGTAGCAGCCTATGTTCAGCCAGCTAACTGGCAGTGCACAGCAATAAGTGGTGTAAAGGAGCAGTACCTCATTACTCTATGCTTCACATAGCCAGAAAAACTCTGGTCACTCCAGCACTTTCTCTGGCATCTAATTAACAGGACATTAAACCGTAGGAGCAGTGAGGGGGAAATTTTTATGGTAAACTGGCCCATACCTAATACCAATATATCAGAGATTCTCTCAACACTATTTTATCCCTGCACAAAAGAATTAATGTGTGTTTTGACAGTCTTTCACAAAATCAGAACAAATCCACAGTGTAGTAAAATCTTCTGGACATTTTGCACAAGATTTAAAAATATTCCAACAACTCCATAGTGTGGTATGTTGAACTTTTAAAAAGGTGCAGATGAATTTATTAGACATGCGCCTAGAAATCAGATGGTGACTGGAATCAGATGGGCTTAGACTGACCTGTCAGGACCTATTAGTTGCCCATTCAAAACTCAAAAATCAGATTTTTTCCCAGCCAATTAATGCACCATACTTAGCACTACCAGGCTGCAGGCTGAATTTTCAATGTCAAGCCGACAAAGTCTGCAGTTCATTCATGGTGCAAGAGAGCGAGACTTCAGCAGATAACAGAAAGGCTGAAAAAAGTACAACAAAGTTGCACCTGTTTTCCTTAAGAGCTTTCAACCTCTGTCTTTTATAAAAATAGAAATCTCAGAGTTAAGGTAAGGAATCGAGTTGCTCAAGAATAAACAGTTTTTGTAATGCTATGTACTAACAGCTTTAATATTGGGTGCTCAAACCAATTTAAAATGTCATTTTTTTGTTTTAAATTAGATTTTACAGTGACTACTCTCTCACACTACAATATCATGTCTCATCTGCTCGTAATATAGATAATATTTAAAGGCCGTTATAAAGCATATGAACCAGCTAATTTTGGTGTTGGTAGGTTAAAGCTTTATAACCAAATTTATAACCAAAATCCCATTTCATATTATCTGAGGAACATTAACTAACTGCATTCAGCCTTGAAAATGTTTAAATTAATTCAGTTTATTTGCAATGTTTTTACCTACACTTGTTTCAGCAGTGCATTGGCAGCAGCTGTGCTTCCATGTGTCTGAATTTACTCTCACGTCTTTATTGCAAAGAATAGAAAAGGGGTGGCGGGTAGGGCAGTAGAAGAAGTGGGGCTTCTTGCTGAGCTGTGGCTTTGAACCCTGAGTGGCACCTGTGCATTGATGCTGAAGCCAATATTGGATTTGGCCCAGGTCACACCTCAGGGCGGTGGGTTAATGGCCCACTTTGCCAGGCACACAGAGCTACTCGGCCCCTGTGCGGTCCAACCTGCTGCCTCAGCACTCCCCTCCTCGCAGCAGAAGTTACAGATAGAGGCTGCGTGGTGAGAAAGTGTGTGCGCTCGCTGTTTGTGCCAGTGTCTGACAACACACCGGCCAGCATACTGCGTTAACTAAAACGCTGGGAGAAACCATTGCTCAGCATTCACATCTGCAGCTGAAGACTGGCCCCACGTCTGTTTGAGAAAACAGATAAGCGGTTTATGATGCAACGTTACTCTATTGTTCTTATTACTTTGATGGTGAAAAACCAGTTTAAACTCTGTTTTCTATGCTTCAGGCAGGGAGGACAGATATAGCACAAAGAGACAGACTGTTGACGAGCTAAACAAAGACGTGAGATAATAGTCGAACCAGGTGGTTTGCTTAATAAAAAGTTTGTAAGACATTGATACCAGCAGATAATTTGGTATTTCGTTCCTTGCTCATCCTGGCTGCCCAGTCATCAACGAACATTGCCTTTAACGTTGGCTCCTCTTGCAAACTGTGCAACTGATAACCAGCATGTGAGCTGTCTGACTGAAAGACAGATTTGCTGACTGACTGATTCTATCAGAAGTGGCTGTTTGAATGACTGGCTAAGAGCCTGACTGAGTGACTAATTTACCGACTCCCTGGTTGACTGAGAATGTGCCAGGAAGCAAAGCTTTCCCACATGTTCTCCTGCATGCTGCATTTCAGACGAGGAACGCCGCCTTGTCCCCTTCGCTGTGTTTACAGTGTATAGCCCAGCCGTGGGAGTGCAGCCCCGCTTCATCCTCACTCTCGGCCTAAAAACGACTTTCCTACGGCTGCCATTAATCAGCAACAGAGACTTCTGCTCTCCTCTCTCTCCGGCTCTCTCGCCTCTCCCTTTTTCCTCGCTCCTCTACGCCCACAGACATGCTGGATGAGGCCATTTTGAAAGAGTTAACAGATGTCGGCTGATTTGCCCCAGGCCTCCTGACATTGCCCGAGTGATGTATTTGATGTGGAGTTTATTCAGCTCTAATAAACGTATAAAGAATTAGAATAATAATTCACAGATGCACATACCCAGATTATATGCCGGAGCCCCTCTTTGAAGCTGAAAAGGCAGCCAAGATTAACAGAACCAGGGAAAGGATGAAAAAGGTTTTGGTTCACTCTTTTGATAACCACTAGAGATGCTTTGATCCAGGATTTGTGGGTTTCCTTCATATCTCAATTCAGAAATCTGCCGATACTGATGTTGTGCGATCCACAACTTTTTACATTCAATGTTGTTTTTGGTCCTGGTGTTGTATAAACTAAGCTTATCAGATAGAAAGCTGCATTAAGTGAACATTCGGTGCTGTGAAATATTGTTTTGCTAGCCAATAAATGCCAGTGAATTAGTTTATTAATATTTCTTCATTTTGGGACATGATAAGTTGCATTGTAAGATCTTTTTTTACCCACTTCATGTTGTCAAACAGGTTCTATTTAAGCAATTTCTTGATTCTACACATCAGGCCTAGGCGAGGCTAGTAAAATTAGATGCGGCTTTTCAAAAAATGAATTAATCACAGTTAACTTATGATTTGATATGAAAGGGCCATTACTTTTTCACATAGGGCCAAGTTGCTTTGTGCAGTTTGTTTCCTTCATAAATGAAATCCTCTTTTGAAATCTGTTTGAATTTCCTAAGGTTGTCTTTGATGTTAAAATGTGGTTGATGAAACATTTAAATTTGAGAAAAAAAGCAAAAACAAGAAAATCTGTATGGTGGCAAATACTGTTTCAAAGCTTTGTATCATGAATTATATTTTCATTTAGAAGACTAAAAATTACATAATAAGCCTTGATGTAAAAAGTTATAAAATGGTGTGAAAATACCACCACAGCCATTAACAAATCATTTCATAGCAGTGTGGTTTAAGAGGCTTTACTGCCAGATATTCGTGAATAGAGCAGACATGTATGTGAGAGGTTAGGAGAAGTGAAACAGAGACAAACAAAGTTAAAAACATGTTTCAACAACTGTTTTTAACAGTGCTAACAGTGCTGTTAGCATCGCTAACTATAACATTGGTCTCTCCATGTAATTTCTAGATTGTAAGTATTCCTACTCTGTGTCAAAGTCTACCAACAGGCTGTCAGTATTTCCATATCCTGATTGCTCCTTGGTCGATAGAGCTTCAAAGTCAAAAGGAATAAAATAAAGCAACTTCCTTATATTTTCTTGAGACACATTATGATGCTGAATCTCACTGTTGCTGGTTCTGTCACGCTCCTGAGTTTTCTCAGACTTTATTACTCTAACAATCCAACAGAAGTCACTGACCTAAATGTAATGTTTGCACCAAACCAAAATCATTACATTTTCCCATTTTCAACAGTAAAATATCTCAGAAGAAGCTGATGCTGAGCAGCAGACCGCTCTCTGTACCTTAAAATATTAAAATAATGCCTTTATATACAATGAAAGAAACTACTATGTATATTTAATTAAAGTGTACAACAATAATTTTGGTTGTAAGATTAAACTTCCAGAATAAAATGACTCAAAATATGACCTGCAACAACACATGACCATGGATTTTGGATCGGTGGATGGAACAGCGGTTTGACCGTGATATCCATTCCAAGAATCGTGTTAGTATCTGGCCCAATACTGACACTAAATCGAATCGGGCCCACCTCTAATAACCACGGAGTTCTAAAACTTCCAATACCAAGGCTATGTGTCCCAGCACTGACACAGGTGGTCTTCGCTCCTTACAAACTGGGCTTTTCTGTCAAAAAGCCTTAGGAAATTAGTGCTGTTTTTTACTGCTCTCTCAAAAATGGAAGCAAGAGAAGCATATTTGCTACATCTGTTTTTTCTTCTCTCAAACATACTTGCGCTAATTTGTCTTTTTGTGATGGAAAGAAAAACAAATAAAGGCCAAACAGAGGAGAGGAACAAGAGTGAGGTCTGGCTTTCTGATCATTGCAAAGGGAAAAAAATGGGAGAATTACTCTCAAAACAAACAACTTCTATTTGCTTCACAACTAAACAACAACAAATCTCAAAAATGGCCAGTTGTAGAGTATCTTAATACCCACATAAACCATAAAAACAGCTACACAGCTCCATGGCAATGCATAGCAACCGTGCAGAATTTCAGTCAAGGAGAAAGAAGGCAAAAAAACACCTTATTACTTCTAACTCCTGCAAGCCATTTTGGTCTCCAAAGGTTTCAGAGCGCCGCAGGCCATGTGTCTGCAGTGTTTCGGGAAATGACTTGCCTTCGCACGAACACTGCTATGTTCTGCAGCACTGCTGCCCCCAGCATCCCCGCTCAATTTCTGTTTAACCCTTTCCTGCCTTCCCTCACACTGACTCACTGCAACAGAGAGCTCACACCCAGCACAATGCTGTCACATTATTTAGCCTCCACCAAACTAAGGCAAATCAGACCAGGTTTTAACACATTAACTCCACGTCTAATTTCACATTAAGTATATGATGTCTGTTAACGAAGAGGGGTTCAGAAGATGCGTAAGGTTTCATGGGAAAGGAAAGGATGAAGAAAAAAGAAAGACCCTGCTTCATTCCACTTAATCTACTGCCATGTGCGACACAGTTTGCACACTTGAGTGTGTATCAACGGTGGATTAAATCTGCAAACTCGTTGACACAACACATAATTAAAACATCTTGCTCGAGGTTAGGAATTTTCTAATTAGTAGTGTACTGACAAAGCTGCAATTCCATCGCCCTGAGTTTCAAAGTCCACAGGTTACTGCCAAGATGAAAGCCGGCCCTGGAGCGCAATTCTGCAGGGCTGCTCATACAATTCCTCAGAAGACAGTCACAGGGTCACCGAGCTAAACAGCATGCTGCACCCGGAACCTTGCTTCCAAACAAAGAAACTTCAAACTTTCCTGCCTGGAAACACAATCTCGCTTTTGTTTCACCTCTCGTTTTCTTTCCAACCAGAGAGAAACAAAAGCTTTTGTGTAGAAAACCATAGGAGGAAACTAAAACTTTGCTTTGAATCTGTTTAATTAAAACATACTGAATCTGGATAGCTGAACAACTTGTTATAAATACTACAAAGGATTTAGAGCCATGGTATATGGATAATTGTGTTAGCTTGTGGGTTTTTGTTTTGTTTTGGAGTTTTATGTCATCTCCTTGTTTTCTTCATGTTGGTGTGTTATGGTTCTGTGTTGGTTTTCTGGTTTGCTTTTTTATAATCTGTATCACTGTATTACATCCAAGGTCCAAAGAGTTGGGATAACTCTGCACACTTGATCCTGGTTTGCAACCTATCTTTCCTACTCTCTGATTTTCTTTCTTCTCCTAAAGATCCTCCTCATAGCTTTAAACCTTGGATTGGTTTTACCAAATCAGACATTGCCCTTTGCAGGACCTCCTGCCATGCAGACTCTTTAGACAGCCTGTATTTAGGTCCTCTTCCACACCACTTCATTCCAATAAATTATCAAGACCATTTATGTTACTGTAAAGTTCATATTCAGGTGCATTCCAATAAATTAGAATATACTTTGAGTTTGATGATTATGGCTTGCAGTTACTGAAAACACAAAATTCAGTTTCACAAAAAGTAAAATAGAAATCCTATGTCTACACAACCATAGGGAAGAATGCTGACTTAACAGTTGTCCAGCGGGCATGCACTGACACCCTCAACAAGAAAGGTAAGTTACAAAAGGTCATTGCTAAAGAAGCTAAATGTTTTGCTGAATCTGTGCTTTTTATTGAAGATAAATGGAAGAATAAAGTGGGGTAAACAAAAAAAAAGTTGCACAAGTAACGAGGATAACCAGTCTTGAAAGGGGATTTTTAAGCACAACCTTTTTAGAGTTTGAGGAAGATTCAAAAGAAGGCTGCGGCTGGAGTCGGTGCTTAAAGAGCCACCACATGTAATCAGAACATGGGCTACAGCTGAGTTAGGCCACTCATCAACCAGAGACGATGTCAGAAAACTCATACTTGGGCTAGGGAGAAAAAGGAACTGGATTATTGCTCAGTGATAAAAAGTATTTTATTATAAAAGTCAATTTTGCAATCCATTTGGAAATCAAGGTCCCAGAATCTGGAGGCAGAGATTCATCACATCACTATGGTATTACTGAATCACTGAATGTATGGAGCACTTTCAAGATGAAGATGAGAGACATTAGATCCAACAATGCAGCAGACGAACTGAAAGCTGCTACTAAGCAATCCAGGATTCCTTAACACCTCAGCAGGGTCACAGGCTGATCCCCCCCAATGCCACACAGCCTTGATCCAGTAATTCATGCAAAAAGGATTTCAGTATTAAAGATCTTCATGTAATATTTAAATTTTCTCAGAAACTAAATTTGGCTTTGTATTAACTATTGAAAAGCCTGGCTGGAACTAAAACAATATGCAGGCAAAACAATGCCTTATGCACGGTTAATTTCATTACTTTTAAAAATTATTTATTAATAAATATGCCCTATTTGCATAAAGATCATAATCCAGTAAACAATCCGTGAAAGGCATTCCTTAATATTTTTCTTTGTTTGTGTTTTCTATGAGTTACCGAGAAGCCAGTCAGTTTGCCTGATAACCTGGCCAATTAACACAGGCCAAGTCTTTGACTACATAAAGTATCAGACGTAGAACTTTTGCAACATTAAATATTCAAGGCGTTTCATATATAAAATGAACCCAATTAGAGTTAAAATAGGAGAAGTGTAATGAGTCTCTAGTCAGAATGCTTGTCTTCAGAACTACTCACTAATGAGCCTATGTTGGTTTTTCTGCACTTTACTTTCAATGGTGTGGCACTGTCATTTCAGCTGGTTTTTAATTTTTAATTCAAGTTGAATGAGAGGGCGGTGACTGAGTTAATAATCAAGGCAACGGGGTGTTTTGCAGCCGATGGATAGCTGGGAGAAGTTGCCAAATGAGCCTCGTGGTCCACCCTTTGATGTCGTTGCAAAACTCTCGCAAGTAGGAACAACCAGTTAACAAAAGCCAATCAGTTGATAGTGGTATTGTGCATAAATGACCACAATGAAGTATGTTTCCTGCAAATGGCCTAATTAGGGAAAATAGTAGGCTGGCAAAGTAGTATGACACTGAGACTGTGCACAGTAACACACACTGAACTTGAGAATGAGATAAGGCATCAAAGGCAAGGATGGATCCCACTGCTCTGCAGAAATGTGCTGCGTTCTGAGCTGTCACTCTTCAAATAAACCCTCCTATGAGCAGTGACACATTTTACTTAACAACAAAAGAGTGCACCAAGGGCCCACAGCAGACACCCAAGTAAAAGGGGATTAGAGAGCACGTTTACGGCGAGGGATTGCACTATGCATTGGCCCTTGATCTCAAATTGATATTAATAGGGCAGTTTTTGACATCTTTTAGCCATCTCAGGCTCAGTTTCAGGGCCGCTGACACTGGTCCCTGTGCACCCAATGTGCCGCCTGCACATGCTGCAGGAAAATGGCTGTTCCGATTAAGATCCATGCTCTTTTGGGGGAAAGGGTAGAGTTTCATGTTTTATAAAAATGGCCCAGAAAGAGAAAAACAGAGTTAAACAGAGTGTCTTTGAGACGACTATGACCCCCAGTGTCATTCTTTTTATCCAACATTAAACAAATGCTTTGAGCAATCTGAGCATTTATGAAGGTAATGCAAATTTTATAAAAATGACCTACTTGTACAATACTTTACTCTTCCTTACAAGCAGGGAGAGGGAGGTAATTTATAAGTTAAATGATAGTTTTAGGACTCCACAATGTTAGGAAAACATGTAATTGTAATACTGTTTAATACTATGATGGCGATACCCACATTTTCCAGCTCTTCTCTTTGTTTTCCATCATCAAGATTACCCCACCACTTTCCATGACCTTAAGCACTTTGGCCACCTAAATTACACACACTAAGAGTCCATGCAACTGGCAAAATGAGCAGTTTGCATGCAGAGCGCTAATACAAGTCTCACTAAATAAGAATATAATCAAAAGTTATTTCAGTAATTCAATACAAAACTTGTGTTATGAGCATGTAATGGCCCACACAACCATAGCAGAGACTGGTGACTGGAAAGCCTCACAAGGAGGAGCAGCCACCAAAGGCCATTGCTAGAGAAGCAGACTGTCCAGTGTCCTCTACCCAAAAGAGCACATTATTGGAAGTTGAGTGGCAGGAAAAACTTTGGCAGAAACACGCAATAGGGAAACCCAATAGGAACTGCCACAGCTTTGGATGGGAAGGATTGAACAGCAAACCACATTCAACAGTTTGGAGGAGCTTCACAAGGCGTAGACATGGTCTGGAGTCGGTGCTTTGACTGCCACCACATAGTGACCAGGAAATGGACTACTAACTGTTACATTCCCTTTTTAAAGCCATTCCTTAACCAGCTAAAACATCACAAGCATATTACCTGCCTAGGGATGAAAAACAAAAGGACTGTTGCTCAGTGGTCCAAAGTCGTCTTTTCAAATGAAAGTACTTTTTTATTTTTTTCTGGAAATCAAAGTCCAAGCATCTGAAGGATGAGGGAAAAAGCACAGAATCCAAGTTGCTCGAGGTCTAGTGTGAATCCCTTTGTGATTGACACACTGGTATTGTAATGACAACTGTGATTTTATATATATCTATAGATATATATCTATAGAGAAATCTGAGGCTGTATTGCAAGACTTGTACGAAGGTAAGATTTTTCACATTACGAGTTTCCTAAAGGTCTCCTTCCTCCCATCTGATCCTTTTCCACAGACCCGCAAGGCTTCCTTCCTACCTGCAGAGCATTTTGGGAAACTGATTTAATATACCGCATAAACAGCATCCTTTTTCAGCAGCTGTGTCTGTGTGTGTATAATGCTTATCTACATATTGACTCGGTTTAAATCCACACCCTTGTCGGCCATAATAATTACACATCTCATAAAAGAAGGTGCAGAATGCTTCCTCCACCTGAGGCGGGCAGCCACAGGAGTTGCCCGCCGGCGCCCTGCAAACAGGCCACGGGCGCTTCCTGGTATCCAAACAGCTCCAGCATTCATGCAGAGCCATTACCTTCCACTGTGTAATGGCGCCTTTCTATTAGGTTTCAGCTGTAGAGAAAATGGCAACACAAGAGCGACTAAATGTGTTACTCTGTAGACAGGGAACAAAGTATTCGAAATAGGTCGAACAGGTGATAAAGGGAGCTGAAGCTTGTTTGATGGGGAGAAACACAGAACAGTGTAAAGCTCTAGTAGTTCTGCTCAGGTTTTGGGAACAACCAAATTAGACAAGCAAGTGATAACAGGACATATCCAGCTATGCACAACTCCCCCAAAGTTCAGTGGAGGCTGTTCATTAGTCCAACAATTACATAATTTATGCAGTCTAAAAAATACATGTGATCATGAATCAAATCGGAATGAGAGCCACAGAAACACTGAGCTTTTCTTTTGACGTCAATTATCAGTCTAACCCATTTTGGGAAAGATTCGGTACGACAGTGTTTTACCAGCCGACACAAGCACCAATGGAGCATTCAATTTAACTAAAAGAAATGTGCCTTTCTGTTCGTTCAGTTCTGATGACATCCAAGCATCTGATTTCTGCTGAGATTATTTGTCAAACACGCCTGAATTTTTCAGTTAATTGGCCTCCCTAATTAGCACAGGATGTCTAATTCCCATTGCAGTCAGTGTGCTAAATGGTAAAGCGTTAGCAAGCGGATGCCACTCCTTCCAGTTGGAGAAGAAAGGCTCCCTGTGCAAGCTGAGCTACCACTGTACATTACGCACTCAATGATCGATTCTAAATCTTAATTAGGGAAACGACAAACAAGCAAGGGGGCTTAATGAACTGTGTACCTTGTCAAACAGCTGGATGATTATATTTATTGAAATATATGTTAAATTTAATGATTTGGGCAATTAGCTGCATACCCCCTCTGCAATCTCTGAGGGACAGAAAGGGTCCAGGGAGGCAAACACGGGGGCCACAGACCTAATGGAAAGCAGCTGACAAATATATGTCATCCCCAGAGTGCTGAAAAAGGCATCAGACGATGTTGCATTCAAAACTCAAGATGTCAGAACGGTAACACTCCCCAGTGTGCTTCAGTCTCATCCTGCTGTTTTAACACAACTCTTCTTGGCACTCTCAGCTTTGGTGGGACCTCATTTCCTTTAACGATCCAAGATATTCTCCAAAAACAATACAGAAACATAACAAAAGATTTCTAAAAGTGGGCTCAGTCGTCATTATCAGTGTCTTTTTTTTTTCTTTTACAGGGCCATCCATCTCTAAACTTTTTTTCTCTAAATTGGTCAAATGGAAAGCGAGGGGGAAAAAAATTAAGCTGAGCCGAAAAGTGCGACTTGGATTTAATATTTTATAATTGCCAAGGGACATTCTAAGATCAATGAATTTTTGCCCGGGACACAAATCAGAAAGAGATGTACTTCAGTCTTTTTAGGGAACATTGGTCTATTTAATTCTAGTGTCTGATGCATGAGAAATATGCCTTTCTTGGCCTCCTTCTTCTTCCCCCGGCGCTGCCGCAGGCAGACATTACCAGTTTTAATGGGCCGCCATGAGAAAAGGCAAGTCAGCCAATAACCCATCCTCACTAATGGATTGCTTTGTTGGTTCTCTTTGATTGTTTTTTAAAGCTAATTTTAGATGTTCTGTTTTCCCGTTAAAAGACAAATCAGGGTATTGTCGCACAATACACTGACAAAAACAAATAAATAAGAATAAATAACTTTCAGAAAAAGGGACAAAATATACATTTTCATGAGCCTCTTCAGTTGTGATTAGTATCTGACTGACCATTATACGGAGGCTACCTATTTGTAGCTGGAAACAAAAATGGGGTTTCTCTCTGTGGGAGGCTGAGAAAACGGGGCTCAGGGAACTGACATAGCTACTTGCAATAGCTTTTATACATGGAAAACATCAATACCTAATTTATTACTAATTGCTGATCTATGTTACTACGCATACCCTGTTTAGATCTCTTTTTACACTAGTAAACATCTCAGATTTGACCTTTCATCCACAAGAACTGCTTTTCTCCAGGTTACCTCAAAATTTCCTTGTCAGACCTTTTAGGTCAAACCTAAACCACCTGTACTTCATTCAGGTGGTGATTTGGTATGAATATTTTTATGACCTTAAAACATACGCTGGAGAGTTTTGTCTGAATGTGTGCCAAGTACATGTCAAAGTCCCTCTTAAAACATTTTTAAAACATAATTTAGAAACTAAGAAAGCTTGGAAAACAATCCATGATAAACTAAAAAAACAGATTAGTAAGTGTGAACATTAACCTATATTTTGTATTGGATAGAAAAATACATGTTTAAAACATTTAATTTTAAACATGTCGTGAGGTATTAATTAAACTACAATAGTTCATTGGCATATTTATCATAAACTAATATAATAATTTCTTTAACCTGGCTTTCTAACTGGAAGCTTGACTTAGCCAAAATCTGCCTCTGATTGGTTAATCAGCCCCTCATGAAGACTCATTTTCCAGAAGCACACTCTGCCATGGTGATAGCTAGGTTTCGACTCAGACAGAGGAAAAAAAGAACCAGTAGATCCATCAAGAAGCTTTGTCCAACCAGGTTAGAGAGCCAGGACGGCTCATCCCGGGAAGATTTAGATAAAATAAATGTTTCTATTTGTATCTTACTCTATGTCGCATCTGTCTACTTTTGTGTAAAGTTGTGCAAGATTCCAAATTTTCCTTTATTCCACAGATATGTGTCAAGCGTCACATGCTGTTGGAGTAGAAAAGCCGACTATCGTTCCAGTCAATGTGACAGGAAGTGTCAGAGCCCATCAGCAGAAACTCTGGTTGGTTTCACTGTGAGAATAAACAGTTTTCTCAAAATTTCAACAAAATGTAACTCTGCGCAACCTTTTTATCTTTAAGGCCATTTTATGTGAGTTTCCACTTTACTGGGCTGTTTATGTAAATTACATTCCCTGACACTAAGTGGCTCCTCCCTCTGCTGTAGTAGTGCTTCAATCTAGGGGCAAAGATTGAAGCCCACTGCAACAACAGAGTCCAGAATATGTTAAAAACTGAGAATCTGTGATTTCAGATTGTTTCATAGCAGTTATACCTTAAAAGCCATTATAAATACAATGAATTAATTCTAACTCAGTGGAAAGCCTGCAAGATGTGTCTCTTAAGAACTGAAACCACTCCCATCTGCAAAGGTGTGTCTGCTCTATTCAAACCTAAAATCAGTAAATGATCAATATTCCTAAGCATTTGTGATTGCTTTAATCTGCATCTCCAAATCTAAATGCTGAAAAATGTTTTAACTTTACCAGCTAAAATCTCTTTAAAAGGCTTTGATGAAAGCATTACTCCCTTTCTCTGTATCCATGGCAATGCTAAAAGTGGAAGTCTGCGCTTCCTTTAATTAGATCTTTCCACTAAGCTTGGCAGATTTTATCAATCTATTTGAGTTCACAGAAAATATAAACCGCAAGGTAATATCAACTGGCAGATGACTCAAATATTTAAACAAATGCTTAGCATCCTCCCACTATAAAGGTCCAATTTTAGTTTAGAGTCTATCTAAAATGGCATCTTTCAGGGCCATTTCACGGGTAGCTTTTAACCCACTTTTTTCTAAATTGGCCCTGATACCTGAAGTAAAAATGCAAGAAGGGGGAGAACCTACACCAGAAAATTATTCTGGTTAGGAAAAAGTTCCTGCAGTGAAAATGAAGGGGATTTTGTGGAACATATTATGTTTTTATGTTTTTGAAGTGTTTGTGTAAGGGGATCAAGGGTGTGGAAAACAGTTTTCAACTGTGCTAGTATAGAGTCTGTAATGTTTTCTATGACATCACCATCTCATATTATTTCCCCACATATTTATCAACTGACTTTCTGGGAATTGAAATTCAATACTCTGCTAGTGCCCCCAATGGCCAGATTATTATTAATTAATGTATTTAGAAAGTAGGCCATGCCACCAGTTTCACTTTCAGTTTCAGAAATCTAGCAATCTTTTATTAGAGCAGACAGTGTTTCCATAGTGTTAGACGAGATTAAGTAGTGGTGTTATTTGGTCATTGATGCGATATGAGCAGTGGTCATGTTCATTCTGTAGTGGTGGTGCACATTTGTGCTATACATGGGATGTAAGAGCTCAAATGCTCATACCACTAAAGATTTATGCATGTCCAAAAACCTCTATGGCAGCCTAGCATAGGTGGTGATCAAATCACGTATGCTACAATGTCATGGGCATTTGATTTTAGAGAGACCAACATGATAAACCAATTTAATTACTATTTTGACATTTAACTTTTATGGACAGGATTTCTAGATGCAGCCAAGGGCCGGAGGGGGTCTGGTTTGGGGACCAGTGGATTTCGTCTCTTCTTTTTGCAGATGACGTGGTCCTGCTGGCCCCCTCTAGCCAAGACCTACAGCATGCGCTGGGGCGGTTTCAGCCGAGTGTGAAGCGGCTGGGATGAAGATCAGCTCCTCCAAGTCAGAGGCCATGGTACTCAACCGGAAAAGGGTGGCTTGTCCTCTTCAGGTTGGAGGGGAGTTCCTGCCTCAAGTGGAGGAGTTCAAGTATCTCGGGGTCTTTTTTACGAGTGAGGGAAGAATGGAGCGGGAGATCGACAGACAGATCGGTGCGGCTAAATGAGCTTCCTCCGTAGGGTGGCCGGGCACTCCCTTAGAGATAGGGTAAAGGGGCTCGGCCATTCGGGAGGGGCTCGGAGTAGAGCCGCTACTCCTCCACATCGAGAGGAGCCAGTTGAGGTGGCTCGGGCATCTATACCGGATGGCTCCTGGACGCCTTCCTAGGGAGGTGTTCCAGGTACGTCCCACCGGGAGGAGGCCCAGGGGACGGCCCAGGACACGCTGGAGGGACTATGTCTCTCGGCTGGCCTGGGAACGCCTTGGGCTCCCCCCAGAGGAGCTGAAGGAGGTGTCTGGGGAGAGGGACGTCTGGGTGTCTCTGCTGAGTCTGCTGCCCCCGCGACCCGGTTCCAGATAAGCGGAAGACGACGAGTACGAGTACATTTAACTTCATAGTAATAAAATTGCTCTTTTAGGCTGCAGTAGTAGGTTGTAAAGTAGAGTTAGCACTAGAATCATTGTTCTTCAAATTTGGTTTGTGCTTCTCTTTGCTCAATTAAATCATTAGTAAATATCCACGCACATCCTTCCATCCATTCATCAGATGCAGTGTTGCAGAGGGGCTGGTGCCTATCTTTAGTGGTCATTGTGCAAGAGGCAGGGTACATCCTGGACAGGTCGCCAGTCCATCACAGGGCAACACAGAGACATACAGGACAAACAATCATCCATGCACACACTCATACGTAAGGGCAATTTAGCGAGACCAATTAACGTAACAGGAATGTTTTGGACTGTGGGAGGAAGCCTGAGTACCCAGAAAGAACCCCTGTATGCACAGAAAGAATAAGCAAACCCCATGCAAAAAGTCAACAGGTAGGATTTCGAACCCAGGAACTTCTTGCTGCAAGGCAACAGTGCCACCAACTGTGCCACAGTGCAGCCTATCATTTGTAAATGTGATTGATAATACTTTGATTATTAATTTTTATTCTATTTTTTTTTGCTCATCACTAGTTGTTTAATTAAAGGGTATCCTAAACAATCCCACTTAAATCCTCACCCTGAGAAAGGCACACATATCTCCACAGGAACAGCACAACAAAAACCCAATTCATCCTTCAGATTGATTCTGATAGATTATGAGATTATGGTTTATAATCTTGACAGATCATAAGATTGTGTTTTATGAGCCTTGGTTGAATTTATCTTACCCATACTACAACAAGAAAAAGTAAAAATACAATTTAATTTCAGTAAATTCCCTAATTAGTCACAAGTTTTATACTAATGCTGCATTACTGCATAACATGAAACCAGAATAACCATAGTGATGACTTTGAAGATGAGACCTGCTCCATCTTAACCACTGAGTCAGCCCTGAACTGCTTGTTTGTTGTTCGACTCCCTGGGAAGTTGAATGCACATCATTCTGCCACGCCGCTACATTGATGAGAGGGAGTGGGCAGACACCAAATATCTGTGGTGAAGCTAACATGAAGTAAAAGTAACAGTTTTGAGAATTTTGTACAAGTCTTGTACAGTCTTGTACAGGGACAGCTTTTTGAAGGACAGCTAAGAATCTCAAACTTTATTGAAACACGCCAAAAATCCCTTAGAAAAAAAGTTTTCAGTTATTTTGAAGAATGATGTTATACTTATAAACATTAGCCCTAAACGAGATTCTGGAGAACTGAAGCTGCTCTCTATGTTGTCACATTTCTTTATTCCATATTAATCCCTGCTCCTCCCCCTCATTGGCACTTCAACCCCCTAAACGTCATCTAATAAAAGACCTCTGCCAGCTGTTTCTTTCTTTCTCCATTTTCAAATCCGGACAGACAAAGAATCAGGCATAAAGCTTAAAGCTTAAGGAAAACACATCTAAAATACACAACCAAAAAATGATTCATTGTATTGTCAATTGTGTGCTGCACAGGGCAATCAGAGTAAATCTAACATTATAAGGGAGTCCTTTAAATATCAACGGTATGTCACGCAAAGAATGAGTTCAAGTTTCTTGAATAAGCCGTAAAAGAATAAAACTATCAAGTCTCTCCAGGGCGCGTCCATGTATCTTTCAGCAGTTCTGTGTTGACAACTTCATTAGCAGCTCTTGCGTTCCAAAATTCTCAAGTCATTTGGTAACATTATCACAAGTTAAGAATCAGATACTGGCAGGGGAGGTGGTTCCATTCCTCCCAGATGGAGGAAACTTCAGCGCTTAAAGACAGGCAAAGCTGAGGCGTTTTCCCAGCTTTTTCCTATGAGAAAGTGAAGGCGTAGGATGAGCAGAGTTGGTTTGCACAGTGTGGTATAGTATAGTGAGGGGCCCACAATGTTATGCTGTCCCAACGTCCCTGGCCAGCAGGCTAGCTAGAGAGCCATTACCAGTACGCCTCCACAGAAGCCAGACAGAGGGGGGTAATACTGCAAATTTCATTCCTCAGAAATTTAATTATATCAAGATTAACAAGGGAGGTAATTAATTTCTTTAAGATGAGTATCTATTAATTGCCTGGAGCTCAACTTTGTTGTCAGAATGGTATACTTAACCATTATTCCAGGGCAAAGTTTTACAGGCAGAAATGAGGGGGTTCACTATGCCGTGAAGTGAACATTTACACTTCAATAATAAATTAACTTTAATATTAAATGATTTATTTATTATTATTTATTTTATAAAAATAAATAAAAAGATTGCAGTATTAAAACTTCCTTGTATATATATACACATATATATACAGGGGTTGGACAATGACACTGAAACACCTGTCATTTTAGTGTGGGAGGTTTCATGGCTAAATTGGACCAGCCTGGTAGCCAGTCTTCATTGATTGCACATTGCACCAGTAAGAGCAGAGTGTGAAGGTTCAATTCGCAGAGTAAGAGCACAGTTTTGCTCAAAATATTCAAATGCACACAACATTTTTGGTGACATACCAGAGTTCAAAAGAGGACACATTGTTGGTGCACGTCTTGCTGGCGCATCTGTGACCAAGACAGCAAGTCTTTGTGATGTATCAAGAGCCACGGTATCCAGGGTAATGTCAGCATACCACCAAGAAGGACGAACCACATCCAACAGGATTAACGGTGGATGCAAGAGGAAGCTGTCTGAAAGGGATATTCGGGTGCTTACCCGGATTGTAACCAAAAAACATAAAACCACGGCTGCCCAAATCACGGCAGAATTAAATGTGCACCTCAACTCTCCTGTTTCCACCAGAACTGTCCGTCGGGAGCTCCACAGGGTCAATATACACAGCTGGGCTGCTATAGCGAAACCTTTGGTCACTCATGACAATGCCAAACGTTGGCTTCAATGATGCAAGGAGAGCAAATCTTGGGCTGTGGACAATGTGAAACATGTATTGTTCTCTGATGAGTCCACCTTTACTGTTTTCCCCACATCCGGGAGAGTTACAGTGTGGAGAAGCCCCAAAGAAGCGTACCACCCAGACTGTTGCATGCCTAGAGTGAAGCATGGGGGTGGATCGGTGATGGTTTGGGCTGCCATATCATGGCATTCCCTTGGCCCAATACTTGTGCTAGATGGCCGCGTCACTGCCAAGGACTACCGAACCATTCTTGAGGACCATGTGCATCCAATGGTTCAAACATTGTGTCCTGAAGGTGGTGCCGTGTATCAGGATGACAATGCATCAATACACACAGCAAGACTGGTGAAAGATTGGTTTGATGAACATGAAAGTGAAGTTGAACATCTCCCATGGCCTGCACAGTCAGCAGATCTAAATATTATTGAGCCACTTTGGGGTGTTTTGGAGGAGCGAGTCAGGAAACGTTTCCCTCCACCAGTATCACGTAGTGACCTGGCCACTATCCTACAAGGAAAATGGCTTAAAATCCTTCTGACCACTGTGCAGGACTTGTATATGTCATTCCCAAGACGAATTGACGCTGCATTGGCCGCAAAAGGAGGCCCTATACCATACTAATAAATTATTGTGGTCTAAAACCAGGTGTTTCAGTTTCATTGTCCAACCCCTGTACATATATATATTAAGTTGTTTGAGAAGCCATTCCTAAAAAAAACGAACACAAATGCATCAACTTTGCATCATTATTTAAAATTTTTTGCAGAAGGTATCAGTTTATGCGTAGTCTTTTGATTTAAATAGTTATAGATAACAGAGATAGATTTTTGGACTTTCTAGAAGTTTAAACTATCCATATTCTTGAAAAAACTTTTGCAGTGAAGATGTCTGATATCTTATAATCACCTTCAGTATGGATTTCTGGAAAGGAAACAGGTGGAGCTGTGATATTTTATTAGGTCAGTCAGAATTTCCACTCAACCATGCATAGCTAAAGTTGATCTGTTTCACCATGTCCAATATGATGATCATGAAGGGATGCTGTCCTTTATCTTCCTATCTGCACTCTTATCATTATATGAAGCATTAGACAAAATCGTTTGTTGACAAAAATATTGGCCTAATAGATTTGTTAGCTAGTTGCTCCATGACTGTTGTGTTGGCAGTTCTTAGCTTTATTTTTTGCTTTAATTTCTTTAAAATGAGTATCTATTAATTGCCTGGGACTCAACTTTGTTGTCTGAATTGTATATTTAATCATTATTCCAACAAAACAAACAAGAACCTGTGTGTATCCTAAATGCTCCAGCTCAATTTACCTATCCATAAATTCTAGCCTGTCTATTCCATCTCCATTTATTTTGTTTCTGATCCCTGTTTGGTCCAGTTGACTCTTATTGTACCTCACACTAAAATACCAAAATCCACGTTTTGCCAGTGGAGTCATGAAACCACAATTGACGTGTGGCTGGCACAAAATGTCAGACGGCTCCATTTAGCACCCAAGTTTTTGAAGGTACAAAACTATGAAAACTACAAAGTTTTTAAAACGTGAGGGGGCAAAATGACCAGCACCACTTCTAAACCATAGATCGTCATTGAGAACATGTTAGCATGCTAGCATTTACACTGAGATGCCTTCCTACTGGTAACTGGCATTTCATAATACTAGTAGGGTGTTTTTCTTAATGTTTTATTTCTGTCTAACTTTACTGCAGTACACATGGACACCTCGCTAACTTTAACATTTTTTCTCCAGTTCAGTTAAAAATCTCCTGGTCAGGTTTTTAGGTCTAGCCAAAATAACGTCTCATTCTGTCCCTCCTGAGATCTCTAAATAATAAAGGTTTTTTATGACCTTGACAGTTATGCTTGAAAAAGGTTTTGTCTGAATGCCTGTTAATATTTTCAAAGTTTCTCTTATATTAATGTTTGTATTTTACTTGATCAGAAATTTAGGAAGTTAAATTACTTGATTAATGTGATTAACCTTGAATTTGAACTATTACATGTTTTTTTTTTGTAAACTGCAAACTTAAATCAGCCTCGGTCATGAGTTACTATGTCTAAAATGATAGCTCATTGACATTTTGGCATGTACAGATGTGTCTTTCAGCCAAAATAATGTGATTAGAAAAATAAAATATTCATTGTATTTAATTGACTGGCTAACATGACATAGAGCTTGCATTACCCAAGTCCAACTCTGAATGGCTGACCAGCCCCTTGTGACAACTCCTCACCAAGAAGCCCGCACTACTGAGATGAGAGTTGAGTCCAGAGAGTTTAGGTAAGACCAAACCATAAAATCCATCAGGAAGGCTTGCCTGACTGAGTCAGACAGAACTGATCTCCCTACCAGAATCAACAGCCTGCCTGTTAGAATGATCTTCTAGCTGAATCAATAGCTTTTTGTGCTGAGATTTCACCTTCAGCCAAGCCACTTGACAGGAGTTTGGAAACTTCACACCTGCAGAAGTCCAGCCAGCTTTGTGAGGTGGAACCTTTTTAGAAGGACAAAAAAACGTGCCTCCTTAGCTTAAATAAATCATTGGTAATTCGATTTTGTGTGATCAATAATAACATGAATTCTTGTTTATGTTGAGTACCAGATTCCCCTGTTTTTTCTTTTAAAAATGAAATAAAAGTTATCCTGAGAAAAACACAGAAATATTCTTACTTCTTTTATAAGTAATAAAAATTGCTCAATTTTTGACCTTTGCATCAAACAACTGGGTGATTTGAGTATTTAAGCTGACCGAACACAAGATTTTTGATAGATGTTCAGACTAATTTATAACTTTATAATTTAATGTACTCATGGTACATTATTTAACTTCATTAAATACTTTTATTTACCCAAAACTGTCTGCTTCTTTGAGAACAATGACAATGATTTAATTTGAACCTGAACTTGTCCACATTCATGTCACTTGGAGCTCTGGGTAACGTCACTTCCTGTTTTCACTGTTGCACTTGGTGAATTGTTTGGTGTGTGAAGGCTCTCTCGTTTGATCTGATTTCTCTCTACTGTGATATCTCTTACTTGTTCTAATACATAAGCACGTTAAAACACATACTATCTCTTGCTGTATTTAACGTTTGGGGACTCTCCGTGTCTTACACTGTTTTCTAGTAGTGGTAAGGGGTCGCTAGGTTAGCGTTAGCTTTAGCTCCACCATGGCTACCCGTTCTGCTGTTTCTCTCTCCGAGTCTCCTCCTCTCACCTGCTCTCTGTGTCAGATGTTCAGTTACTCCTCTATCTCCTTAGTGATAATGGTACGTGTAATAAATGTAGCATTTTTGTAGCTTTGGAGGCGAGGGTGTCGGAATTGGAGGCCGGGCTCCGCGCTGTTGAAAAACCAGCAGATAGCCGAGGCCCCTTAGCCAGCGCGGAGCCACCGAGGGTAGCTCCCCGTAGCAGTCCTCCCGCAGAGCCTGCGCAGCCGGGGCCTCAGGCCGGCTGGTTGACGGTACGTAGAAAGCATAGTCCTAGATCCCAGCCCACAGGTCACCGCCCACCCGTCTGCGTTTCTAACAGGTTTTCCCCGCTCACCGACACACCCGCTGAGAGGCCACTCTGGTAATTGGCAGCTCCATAGTCGGAAACGTGGCACTAGAGACACCAGCGACCATAGTCAAATGTCTGCCAGGGGCCAGAATGGGCGACATCAAATCCTACCTGAAACTGCTGGCTAAGGATAAGCGTAAATACAGTAAGATTGTTATTCACGCTGGCGGTAATGACACCCGGTTACGTCAATTGGAGGTTACCAAAGTTAGTGTTGCTTCGGTGTGTAAGTTTGCCAAAACAATGTCGGACTCCGTAATTTTGTCTGGTCCCCTCCCCAATTTAACCAGTGACGACATGTTTAGCCGCATGCTGTCATTAAACCGCTGGCTGTCTAGGTGGTGTCCAGAAAACAATGTGGGTTACATTGATAACTGGCGAAGATTTTGGGGAAAACCTGGTCTGATCCGGAGAGACGGCATCCATCCCACTTTGGATGGAGCAGCTCTTCTTTCTAGGAATCTGGCCGAATTTATTAGTTCTCCAAAACTCTGACAACCCAGGGTTCAGACCAGGAAGCAGGGTCGTAGTTTAACACTCCTCTCTGCAGCTTCTGTACTGCTACCCACCCATTACCCTATTAAGACAGTGTCTCGCCCACGGCCAAAATGGAATAGATAAAAAAATTATCTAAAAGGAGGAAATCAGGAAAATCTCATAAAAATAAACACAACTCAGACTAAAAAGAAAAATAAAACAATTAAATGTGGCCTACTGAACATAAGTTCTCTCTCTTCAAAGACATTGCTAGTTAGTGACCTGATTTCTGACAATCAGATTGATTTATTTTGCCTCACAGAAACCTGGCTGCAGCAAGAGGATTATGTTACTATAAATGAGTCAACTCCTACTAATTATTTAAATTTTCACATTCCTCGAAATCTTTCAGTCCGATTTATTGATTAGTCCCAGACCAATCAATAGCTACAACTCTTTTGAATATTTAATCCTTAGTTTTCCTCATCCAAATTGTAAAGCACTAAAACCATATCTATTTGTTGTTTTGTACCGTCCACCAGGCCCTTACTCTCAATTTTTAGATCAGTTTTCAGACCTTTTATCTGATTTAGTGTTAAATACAGATAAAGTTATTATAGTGGGGGATTTTAACATTCATGTTGACACTGAAAGTGATAACCTAAGTATAGCCTTTAATGCTATCTTAGACTCAATTGGCTTTGCTCAAAACATTAACAAACCTACCCACCTTTGTCTTCATTCTCTGGACCTTGTGCTGACATACGGCATTGAGTGTAAAGACATAATATTTTCTCATAACCCTGTCCTGTCTGACCATTTCTTAATACCCTTTGAGTTTAATTTAACCGAGTACTCCACACCTGAAAGAAAATTCCATTATAATAGATCATTATCAGACGATGCTGTAACAACCTTTAAAGAATCTGTTCCACTTTTAATCTCCTTATTATCACTGAAAAGCACAGTGGAGGTCAATAATTCTGTTTCTGCCCCTTCACAAATTGATTATCTTGCTCATAGTGTTACTTCATCATTGCGTGGTGCATCAGACAATGCAGCCCCCTTGAAACAGAAGGTAATTATTCATTGGAGGCACGCTCCTTGGTTTAATTCAGAGCTGCGTACTTTAAAGCACAATGTTAGAAAATTGGAGCGGAAATGGCACTCTACACACCTAGAGGATTCCTACTTAATCTGGAAAAATAGCCTACTGTTGTATAAAAAGACACTTCGCAAAGCCAGAACAGCTTATTTCTCATCATTAATAGAAGAGAACAAGAATAATCCTAGGTTTCTCTTTAGTACAGTTGCTAAACTTACACAGAGTCATAGCTCTGTTGAGCCATCCATTCCCTTAGCTCTTAGCAGTCATGACTTTATGGGATTCTTCTTAAATAAAATTGATTTTATTAAAAATAAAGTCTTTGACATACTCCCGAAGATGATTACTTCATCCTCAGGAAGTGAGACAACATTGGAAATAACTGTAGAACCTGATCTGTGTTTGGACTGTTTTGATCCTGTGGAGCTTCCTGAGTTATCAGAAATATTAGCTTCATCTAAACCTTCAACTTGTATGTTAGACCCAATCCCAATCAAATTATTTAAGGAAGTGTTCCCTCTGATTACCAGCCCCATTTTAGATATGATTAATCTATCTTTAGTAAATGGATATGTACCACAGGCTTTTAAGGTAGCTGTAATTAAACCTTTACTTAAGAAACCTTCGCTTGATCGAGATGACTTGAAAAATTACAGACCTATATCCAATCTTCCATTCTTATTTAAAATTCTTGAGAAAATAGTTGCTAATCAAATGTGTGAGCATTTACACAGCAATGACCTGTTTGAAGAGTTTCAGTCAGGCTTCAGAGCTCATCATAGCACTGAAACAGCTCAGCTGAAACTCACTAATGATATTCTTATGGGCTCAGATAATGGACTTGTGTCTGTACTGGTTCTGTTAGATCTCAGTGCTGCATTTGATACAGTCGACCATAACATTCTCTTAAAAAGGCTGGAATATGCTGTAGGGATCAGGGGAACAGCGCCGGGCTGGTTTAAATCTTATCTGTCTGACAGATTCCAGTTTGTTCATGTAAACGATAAATCATCTTTAAACTCCAGGGTTAATTGTGGAGCACCACAGGGTTCAGTACTTGGGCCAATTCTCTTTACTATATATATGCTTCCAATAGGTCAAATTATCAGGCAGCATAGGATAAATTTTCACTGTTACGCTGATGATACTCAGCTTTACCTATCCATAAATCCTGATGAACTCAAGATATAAAATATAGATATAAGATATAAGATATAAAAACTTGACTTTAAATTTTTTGCTTCTAAATTCAGACAAGACAGAAGTTGTCTTCTTTGGACCGGAGTCTTTAAAAAAAGAAACTGCTTAGTCAATCACTTAACCTGGATGGTATTAAATTGACCTCCAGTAATAAAGTAAAAAACCTTGGTGTTATTTTTGACCAAGACATGTCATTTAAATCCCATATTAAACAGGTATCTAGGATTTCCTTCTTTCACCTCCGGAACATTGCCAAAATTAGAAATATCCTATCCAGGAGTGACGCTGAAAATGTAGTCCATGCATTTGTTACTTCAAGGCTGGACTATTGTAATTCTTTACTATCAGGATGTCCACAAAATGCAGTTAAAAGCCTTCAGCTGATTCAAAATGCTGAGAGATCATATTTCTCCTATTTTAGCTTCCCTTCATTGGCCCCCTGTTAAATCCAGAATAGGATCAAAATCCTCCTCACATATAAAGCCCTTAATGATCTAGCTCCATTATACATCAGAGATCTGATTGTTCCATATGTTCTTAACAGGGCACTTCGTTATCAGACTGCAGGTTTACTGGTGGTTCCTAGAGTCTCTAGAAGTAGCATGGGAGGCAGATCCTTTAGTTATCAGGCTCCTCTCCTGTGGAACCAGCTCCCGGTTTTGGTCCGTGAGGCGGAAAGCTTATAGTTAGAGTGGCTTAGTTTATCAGGAAGGGAGCCTTCCTCCCTCCCTGTTGGATGGAGTAAGGGGGAGTCAGGTTTAGCCTAAACCGGCTCAGTTATGGTTGAGGTGCAAACACACCCTCCATTTCTGCTACCTGTATGACCCCTTCTCTTTTCCAATAGTTATAATCAGTCTGACAGAGAGAGGTATCCCAATCCTTGTGGTTTTTAGTATAACAGTGACCATCAGTGGGACCCTTTGTGGGGTGCCTTGAAACGACATTGTTGAAAATAAGCGCTGTTTAACTAAATAATCTGAACTGAAACTTTCTGTGTAGTTATGCTGCTATAGGCTTAGGCTGCTGGAGGACATAATGACCACTTTCACCCTCTTCGCTACATTCTCACACTGCTCTCCAATTTTGCATTATTTGCTGTTATTTCAGCTTTTTACTTTGTTCTCTCTCTTTTCTCTTCCTAGAAGCTACACCTGGCCTGACTGTCTACCTGTGACACCTTTCTGGAGAGGGGCATCGTCCGAGCTTCTGCTGGCAACAACTTAATCCTCACCCTCTACCGACGATCCACGTGGCCCTGTCTTTCAGTGTTTAACTCTTTCTCTCTCCTAGACATGGTGATTGACTGTGTTTACTGTAACTAATTATATGTGCTCTCTTTCAGACTCTAACCTTGAAAACTGGCTGAGAGTTTATATGTTCTTTCTTTCTAGGTGAAACGACTAAAGGAGCTTCATCCATTAACATTTACTTTTCCTTCACATAGAAAGTACTCCTGGATCAGTGCTTCTTTGTTCTCTTTGTGTCTCTGCTCTGTTCTCTCTAACCCCAGTCGGTCGTGGCAGATGGCCGCTCACACTGAGCCTGGTTCTGCTGGAGGTTTCTTCCTGATAAAAGGGAGTTTTTCCTCTCCACTGTCGCTACATGCATGCTCAGTATGAGGGATTGCTGCAAACTCAACGCCAGTGACTGTCCACTGTCTCTACATGCTCATCCGGGAGGAGGGAATGCTGCAAGTCACTGGCTGGATGCAATCTGCTGGGTTTCCTTAGACAGAAAAACTTTTTATCCAATTTGAATAAATAACTAACTCTGACTGCACTGTTCAATGGTTAGGATTAATTGGAATGTATGTACCTGACTTTTGTGAACATGTGTAGTGAATTGACGCTATATAAATAAAACTGAATTGAATTGAAAAATTTTAAATGTACTATATGGGGTTGTACATCTTATAACAAGCCAATATATATATATATATATATATATTATATATATATATATATATATAAAACACATGTCATTTTAGTGTGGGAGGTTTCATGGCTAAATTGGACCAGCCTGGTAGCCAGTCTTCATTGATTGCACATTGCACCAGTAAGAGCAGAGTGTGAAGGTTCAATTCGCAGAGTAAGAGCACAGTTTTGCTCAAAATATTCAAATGCACACAACATTTTTGGTGACATACCAGAGTTCAAAAGAGGACACATTGTTGGTGCACGTCTTGCTGGCGCATCTGTGACCAAGACAGCAAGTCTTTGTGATGTATCAAGAGCCACGGTATCCAGGGTAATGTCAGCATACCACCAAGAAGGACGAACCACATCCAACAGGATTAACGGTGGATGCAAGAGGAAGCTGTCTGAAAGGGATATTCGGGTGCTTACCCGGATTGTAACCAAAAAACATAAAACCACGGCTGCCCAAATCACGGCAGAATTAAATGTGCACCTCAACTCTCCTGTTTCCACCAGAACTGTCCGTCGGGAGCTCCACAGGGTCAATATACACAGCCGGGCTTCTATAGCCAAACCTTTGGTCACTCATGCCAATGCCAAACGTCTGTTTCAATGGTGCAAGGAGAGCAAATCTTGGGCTGTGGACAATGTGAAACATGTATTGTTCTCTGATGAGTCCACCTTTACTGTTTTCCCCACATCCGGGAGAGTTACTGTGTGGAGAAGCCCCAAAGAAGCGTACCACCCAGACTGTTGCATGCCCAGAGTAAAGCATGGGGGTGGATCAGTGATGGTTTGGGCTGACATATCATGGCATTCCCTAGGTCCAATACTTGTGCTAGATGGGCGCATCACTGCCAACGACTACCGAACCATTCTTGAGGACCATGTGCATCCAATGGTTCAAACATCGTATCCTGAAGGCGGTGCCATGTATCAGGATGACAATGCATCAATACACACAGCAAGACTGGTGAATAATTGGTTTGATGAACATGAAAGTGATGTTGAACATCTCCCATGGCCTGCACAGTCACCAGATCTAAATATTATTGAGCCACTTTGGGGTGTTTTGGAGGAGCGAGTCAGGAAACGTTTCCCGCCACCAGTATCACGTAGTGACCTGGCCACTATCCTACAAGAAAAATGGCTTAAAATCCTTCTGACCACTGTGCAGGACTTGTATATGTCATTCCCAAGACGAATTGACGCTGTATTGGCCGCAAAACAAGGCCCTACACCATACTAATAAATTATTGTGGTCTAAAACCAGGTGTTTCAGTTTCATTGTCCAACCCCTGTATATCGTATGTAAGGGATTTAGCCTTAAGTAAAAATGGAAAACAACCAGTCCATACAACTGATGCTAATGCTGTGGTCGAATTTTAATTGCTTGAAACTACAGTGCAGAGAGCATAAAACAGCTATGAGAACTATTGTGCTTTGCACTGAACAGGGGGAGTAACAATTGGCAAAGTGCATTGTGTTAACGCTCTAAGAAGATATGGCATCTGGCCAAGGGACCTCAAAAACCATTTTAACGACTCACCTCTGCCTCCTTTGTGTTCGCAATGGATATACTCAATTGCCTTGAGATGTAAAGTTAAACTAACAATATAATCGTCTTGACATTATGAAACCAATAGCAGCCTCTGTGTGCTCTCTGTAATGTTATTCATGTAGTACATTCAGAGGAGAGGCCCACACAGGAATCTTTATGCTTCATTACATCCTGATATAAGTCAAGCTAAAGTCAGAACTTCTATCCTGAATTGTGTAAATAAATACATCTACGCCACAGCTAATAGGCAGTTAATGTCAAGGCACTCAGAGGATTTAGCTGAGGCTTCCAAATGGGAAACGGCAACAGTAGAGCTCAACATTTATTATAAAAATAAAGTTAAGCTAGCTGTCTTTTCCATCTCAAACATATATCAGGCGTGTGGTTTAAAACAGACGGAAATCTAGGTACAACTATTTATCCAAGTTCTAACCAGAATACTCTGGGCAGCCCAGTGGACAAAGATGGAATGGAAGGAAAAAGATGGAGAGGAGGAGTCAGAGTTTTCCCTCTACCACCTCTCAGCTGGCCTGTTTCCTTCTTAACCAAACAGCCTGGTTGGTCCTGGTCCTCTGAGTCCTCACAACCCCCCTCCCTCCAGCTCCGGAAAACCTCGTACTCTACGAGTTTCCTGTTTGTCTGGTTGAAGACCTGGCCGTTTTGCTCCCAAGCGGCACATTGCGAGGGACAAAGGAGGAGGGGTGGGCGAAGGAGAAAAGCACAAGACAGAAGGACAGAGGGGAGGTTAGCGGGGAGAAGGCAAAGGGAGAGACACTGAACACTCCCGAGTTGGGATTGATTTACTTCATTAACCGAGATTACAAGTTTAACTTACAAACCAGAGGTCAAAATTTCTCATTAACAAGGGGACCGTGGAGAACCTCAGGGCTTGGAGACCACTCTTATTACTGACTACACATTTCAATCTGTCTTTGATGTTCCATGTCTGCCTTTCTACCCCCTCTTTCCCCCTCCTATTTTTTTGGCAGTGAGGTTGATTTTAATTGTAGCTATAGAACAGAGCATAGTTTGCCTGTAAGCCAGCCTCCACATCTGTAGTGAGTGCAGCTTTAGTGATATTGGGTGCAGTCCATAGCTTGGGGCTAATTTTAATGGTGCCCCCCCTCCCTCCTTCTCCTTCCTCCTTCATTGGAGACTCAGATTGTTTTCCACGTGATTCCTGTTAATTTAGCTGGAGGAAAGGGCATCAGTTTTCCTTGTGCTCCCCCCTGCTCTCACCATGCCTCTCACTCTATTGCCTCACTCCTTCTTTCTGATCTACAGCCTCAAAGAAAGAAGGTGAAATGAATTCAAATGGAAAAATAGACTGTGCTCACTATTAAATTGCTTGCCTACCTTTGTCCCTAGCATTGCGCCTGGTCAAGACAGATAGGAGAAAGCTTGCATGGCTGTACAAACTGGGGCAATTTAGCTGGTATTGTTGCTTTCACGTCAACAAACAAAGCTCTTCCTTTGATGTGATAAATGGCCTAAGTGCCTGGATGATAACTCAGAGCTCATAAATGTGTCAAGGATGTTTCAAAGCACTATGCATGTTAAACACTGCAGGACATTGTGCATCAGGGTAATTTTTACATCTCAGAACCCTTAATGCTACCTAGGATGCGAAGAGAAGTCTCCATCTGTCTTATAAACACCAAAAATATGAAATTCACACAATTCAGACAAGATTCACCACATGGGAGAGGAGGAGATCACAAGATCTGAAAATCAATAGGGGGAAATGAAACAGCACAGTGTTCAAGTCATGTTAAATGTGTCGAAGGACAGAATAAAATGAGTGTGATACAGTTATCATTATGGGTACGGATGCACGTGGCAAGCTTTCTCACATCCTGAATACATTTTATGTATGGAATCTCTGAAGAGAAGCTTTAGACCAAACACACCACATAGTTTGCCTTGTTTTTTTCTAAACACAGTGTGGTTTAGTAAGAAAGCAGATATGCCATGAGCAGATACTACTAGCTGAGCTCTAAATATCATAAAAACAGAACAGCTAGTTGTGATAATCAATCAAAGAACACAAACTTTTGATAACTGTTTAAACTAGCTATTAGCCTTTTCTTTTTACCAAGACAAGAAGATTTATAGCTAGTTTTACAGCATACAATCGCAAGTTACTTTATTATTATTAAGTACACTTTGTGAGTACCAGGTTGGACCCCCCTTTGCCGAACTGCCTTAATTTATATTGGCTCAGATACAGTGTGGTTTCTAAAACATTCCTGGTCCATATTAACATGATAGCATCCTCCATTTGCTGTGAATTTGTTGGTGGCATATGAACAAGGGGAAATTTTCCATTCCACCACATGCCAACAGGGGCTCTGTAGGACTGACATCTGGTGACTGTGGAGACTACTGGAGATCAGTGAACTTATCTTCATTGTCAAACCAGGTGATTTGAGCTTTATGAAATTATGCATTATCCTGCTAGAAGTAGCCATTATCAGATGGTTACACTGTGGTCATAGAGGGATGGACAAGACCAGTAACAATACTCAGATAGTCTGTGACATTTAACATTTGCTGAACTGGCACTAGGGGCGCCAAAATATGTCAAGAATATTTCCCACACTATTACACCACCGGTAGCAGCCTGAACTGTTGATGCAAGTTAGAATGGATTTATGCTTTTATTTAATTTTTATTTAATTTCCCTTTAGGATTAATAAGGTATTTATAAAATGAATTTAATTGAATTAAATTGAATTGAACGGAATTGAACTGAATTGAATTGAATTATGTTGCGTACACCAAATTCTGTCCCCTCTATCTAAACGCTGCAGTTGAAATACATTTTTTTATCTCTTTTTGTCCACATTTTTGAGCCTGCACAAATTGTAGTTGCAGATTTTTGTTCTTAACTGACAAGAGCAGCACCCGGTCTGGCTTTCTGCTGCTGTAGCCCATCTGCTTCAAAGTTCAATGTGTTGTATTTTCCTGATACTGCGGTTGTCACAAGGGTTTATATAAGCTACTGTTGCCGTTCAACCAGTCTGTTGGCTCTCGTTTGACATCATCATCATGAGACATGGCCCCCTTTACTCCCATTCTGATGCTTAGTTCAACAACTTCAACAACTCACCTTCGCCACGTCTTGCTGCCATGCTACAGGCAAATTCATTAATCATGTTAACAAGCAATTGAACAGGTATACCTAATAAAGTGGCTGACACATGTAGATGTTTTGAAATTGATTTCAGAATGGTGCTAATAAGCGCTGTGGCTGGTGAGTCTTGGTAGGGTTCCAGAAGCTGACCAATCTGCTGGCATTTAGGAAGCCAACTTAAAAAACCCAAAGGGTAATGCTTGAAAAAATGTAGCCTGAATAAAAATTTAATTTTGAACACAGTGAATTCTCCAAATAAAAAAGTAAAATTGTTATTAGAATATGCTTATTTACTAAAAGCTAGTGTTGAGTGGATGAGAGCTGAAGAACGAGGACAAGTCCAGGAATGACCTTAAATACCTGACTTATTACCTTTAGTCAAGGTAAAATGAATTTCACCACATTGCATTAAAATTAGGATGGAAGTGGACTGTATTTAATTGAATCTTAATCCGTTTGCATGATTAGATTGCTTGATTTGATTAGATATATTAAAATGACATTTGCTGTGAATATGTAAATAAACCGAACTGAACTGAGCTTCACCATGTACACCCATGAGTTCTACCTGTGCACTGATCCACCACTGGGACCACAGCAGGTCCTCCAGCAGCCTCGGCCAATGGCTCTTTGAAACTAATCTGCCCTGCTGAGTCCTGTAAGACCCCCTTTGTTACCTCCTGCAGACTGGATCAGGCTGGAGATGGACTTTCCAGTCTTGACAGGTGATCAGTTTCACAGCCCATAGCGATCCACATCCAGGCACAGGACCGAGTCCTGCAGAGCCACCATCAAATTAAAGGTGGGTGAAAGGGTGGGGGTAGGATAGTTGTAAAACATTGTGGAGCAAAATGCTGCCACCTGAATTTCCTCGTAGTCCGAATATAGTACAAAAGTGGTGTGAATATACCATAAAACAATGGTAGGAGCTCTAAAAAGCAGGATTTCAACAGGGGCTCTGCCTCTTAGTCAACAGAACAGGATTTCAACAAGGACATTATCTGACTCCTAATTTGAGCTCTGGCACAGCACTGAAGGGCTGCCTTTGTCTGGGATTAATGCGGAAAGCTCAGGATGCGATGTCAGAGAAAAATAATCAGCGTGGGCCCTTCATAACGTTGGCTGCTTGTGCTCCTGGCCAGGGCCCCCGGCTCATTTCTGTGGAGATGAAATCTATGACAAGCCCCTCAGTGAGGCTGAGAGCAGGCAACAGTCCAGTAACACCCACAGGCCTCCAGGCATCCTGTGACCCCCTTAGAAAAGTCACATTCACTTTGCTCTGGAGAAGGGAAAGAGAACGCCGCAGGGGCTTCCAGCCCATGTGAAATGAAGAAATGTGAGGAGGTGAAAAGGAAGTGAAAATAAGTTAAGATTCCTCCTCCGCCCCCAATGCAATAACTCCAGAGGAGGGGCACTCTGATTTCACTTCATTATGCCTTCTAATTAAACGGGTATGGGACATTAAAAAAAAACAACAACTCCTTAATGTATATTAATGCTTATGTTGTGTAACTGCGTTTAGGCGAGAGGTTTGAGAAAGCTTTTTTTCCCGCTTTCTTTAAATGCAGCAGAAGGTCGCCGGCTAATACCCATCAGGGTAAAACATTCTGAAAGAGGTTGGCACTGTACTCAAGGACCAGAAGTAATGTTTTTATTTTGTTATTTATGCTTTTTTACCGGGTGCATTGCTATGCTCCTCTGCAGCATGCTGCTGTTAAGCGAAGGATGCGAAGATGCAACTCGATAAGCAGGTTATTAAAATGACCAATTGACATTCAATATTCAGCCTTATTTTACATTCATCATATTTACGAAGAAATATGTGGAATTTAAATGTTTCTCCTGGTGCCTCAAGGTAAATGTGACTCGCTACAGCAACTGTGCATAAGTTCATGTAAACCCATGTGTTAGAGAAATAGGATACTTTAGTCGCTGCTAATAGAGCCTTAAACAGGAGAATTGTCTTTGTAACAACAGCTTAATTACAACAGACTAGACAAGTCGCTGATGTATGTTGGTGTGTTGCTTCTAAAAAATATTTCCTGTTATTACAGCTTAGAGTTTGAATTGTTTGCTTTTAAATACAGGCCTGAAGTGGCCGATATTAAACAATTCCAAGATGTAACGATATGAAAAACAAAATAGCATAAAGATTATTTTGGCACAGGCGAGCGACACGGTAGTTTATCAGGATTATCTATGGCTTTGCAACAAAGCCATTTATCGACATGCAGAAGTTATCTGACAGAATTGGAATCAGTAGCACCCACAAAATCTTTGTTGACACTCAGAGTTCCCTTGATAAAAATGTGAATATGCTTTAAAAATTAGGATTTCAACATCTTTTGCACTTCTTTCCGATGATATGAAAGCAGATGTCTTGTAACTCAATAAGTCTTTTACTAAACTCAAAACAAAGTGCATCAAAGTGCACATTGGTTGTTGTTGCATTTACAGACTGAAGAAAGTGTTAAGCTTGGATTGAGACACACACACACAAAAGCCAGTTCCCTATTAACCATTAATGGCCACATTTAATTGGTGTTTAAACGCTACTCATTACTGCTGGAGTGTTCTAAGTGTTTATTCGGTACATTGCACTATACATTAACTACTTATTCGACCGTATAATTAACTGTTCGTCGCAGGTTGTGTCTTTTTCTATTATTGAAGAATCGTCCTTTTTCGGATATATTGATTTGTGTTATCTTAATGTTTATTTCTTAAAGGTACTGACTTTATACTAATAACTTAACATAATAAATATTAAAACCTTAAACGCATATTGTTTTTACGTGTACTTACAACCAATGTTTCAATCACTTATATGAGATTGAAAACAAGATAAACCAATCATGAGAGATCCAAACCCCCACGGACCAATATGTACCTTTTCGGATGGATTGACACTCAAACACCACAAGTCCAGGGGATGCCTGACTGAGCGTAGTAGAGCGACACATGGCTAAAACGTTTATACTGACTTTGAATGGACTATATCAGGAGCCACCATATTAAAAATTAAGTTCTATAATTTCATAAACGTTTCACAATAGCATAGAAGCAGCCAACAATAACGTTTTTTAAAATAGGCTATTATAAGTTAAAAAATAAAGAACCAGAGAATCGATTAAAAAGTTGGGTCTCAGACATGAGTTGAACAATATTTTCCTACCTGTTTCAGCTAATGACACCGCATACAATAGGAGGTCACTCTAAATTTCTCCCACTTCATAACAGAGGGTAATAGTGATTCAGGGAAGGAATGCAATATGTTTCGCACCCCGCACTTAAAGTTGACGTACGCCCAAACTGACAGACTCGCTAAGACAGGAGTTCACTCACACAAAATCTATTTTTCATCATTTAACCACAAACATGAGTCACCTCTGAACGTCCTCCTGTTTTGCCGCCAGTCACATAGAACGCGTTTAAGTGAAGATCGGAGGATATGCAGTTTTCTTTGCGTCCGCATAGAGCTCCTTCCGCCTAAATCAATTCTGTGTGTAACACACACAATACGGGCACTGTCCTAAAAACTCAGTGTAGCAACCCTCGGTTGTGACTGAGACAAAATCGCATCTCAATAAAATTAATTATTATTCTTCATCCTCAAAATTTTTGTAATGATGTATGTAATGCTCTGTTATAATCCCTGCGCTGACTGGTCGCACAAACAATTTGTCACACTACATCAATCATCCACTCAACGCTGTTTGAAACTCATACTTAATTAGGGCTCAGATGCAAGGTCAGGCTATTTTGGCTTGTGACTTGTATCCTTAGTATTTGTAGCCAATCTGTCAGGGCAATCAATATAGCCTTTCCAAATAAGACGACGGATATGGACAAAACACGTGCCAATTATTATTTCTGCCTTGAAGTGTTTTGTGAAAGAGGTTAGTGCTTATGATTTCATGTCTAAGGGTGCTGGCAAGTGGTCTTTTTCACTAGTATCAGTCCTATAAGGGACTGAATGCCACACTGGAAAAAAGGAGTTGTGGATGAGTTGTTTTTGACATTTTGCACACACTCTGTATTTTACTCTAGTTCACAAAGTTGCACTCTGGTCCGAATCCACTAATTACGCAACCACCTTACAAAAATGATTATACTCCCCTAATATGTTTTTGTGATACTGTCTTGTTTCCTTAGCTCAAATTTTGTGGAACTTGGATGGGTAAAATAGTTCCACACTTGTGTTTTTTAACAGACCTGTTTTGGAGTTCAAATACAACTTGGTATGATCACCTGCTCTTAATCCATGACACGCTATACCTTATACCTTTGATGGTTGTTTGTCGTTGTAATGGAGGACCGTCCTCCTGAGACACATTTTGCAATGGGTAAACAGCAGACACATCACACACACACTATAGACAAACCATTCTTCACAAATGACAAACACAGACATTAGGAGGGTGTTTTTGTTTAGCATTGATTCCTTTTCAGAGCCTTGTGTGCAAACAATGTATTGACGCAACATTTTTTAAATCAGTTAAGACACAATTGTTAAATTTCCAGCAGACAAGAGTAATGGTGCGAATGGGTTGAACTGAGTTAAGTGGGAATGCTAGGCATTCAACCCTAACCAGAAGTGCTCACCACAGCAGTAGAATAACTGAAAATGTCTCGAGGTCCTATCTCCACTAATTTGTATCATCCATAATGCATTGCCACATGTGTATGTAAAGTGAAATGTCTCAAAACAAGTTTTACAGGCTCAGCTTTATTGATGTGTTTATTCTGCTCCACAACACAACAAGGGTGTCTGCAACCTTGTGGCTATTTGGACACGCACACGATCCAGTGGCTCTCTTGATACTTTGGCTAATAAATGGTCACAAGAACCATAAATATTGATATAATAATGAACACAGGTTTTAATAGTTTTTTTGTGTTTTTATGGAATTATTGTGTTGAACTCCAACAATAGAATGACCCTAAAAGTACCAGTAAATGTATGTATCTATTTTTCTTGTCATTGGATTTAAAACTATGTGCTTTTTTTTTACATCATTTTCCACAAATATTAACATTCCATAGAGTAAAATTTATCTATCCTTCCTTTTATTTAAAAACCTAAAAATCCAATAAAATGGTGGTTCTTTAAAAATGACAACAAATTTCCTATAGTATATATTTATCAAAACTTATTAGTGTTACGTGACATTATTACTGAGGGCAAAAATGGCTCTTCAGATTGTAAAGGTTGCTGACCCCTTTTACACTAAAGGTGATCTCAGGGTGTTAAATCGCAGAGTATCACTGACACAGAAGTCAGCTTTAAATCAGAGATAATGGTGTGACCAGATGTTCTGTTGAACAATACAAACCGCTATGCTTGTGAAGTATGCTATACTATCAGTGAACAGCAGAAAAACTTGGCTTTTATGCTATAAGCAGACACAAATACGGGCTGCCAAAAACGGCCTAATCAGAAACTAGAACGCCACAAATACGGCTCCATTGTTGATTAATTGTCCAGGGAGCAACATGACAATGTAAAATAACATTTTTACCACTTTCAGAAATTAGGTAATTTTTTGCGCTAGAGATATAAGTATATCTGCAGGACAGCATTGTGAATAAATTAAGGGGAAAAGTCAGTTGTTTTTGCTTGAAAGACGTGTGCCAAAGACCCTGGTTAAACCGTCTAGTTGCAGCATCTAGCAAGTATACAAAAGACAACAAAGCCCTTCATTTGTTCCAGTTCGTACCTCAGTCCCTGATGGTGTGGCCCCCGGTGAGTCCAGTTTGCGTTTTTTTCGAGGTCCAATAGCAGCTAGCGCTGTTAGATTTGCATCTCGTTGTCTCATCTGGGCCAGCTCTTGTTGTTGCATCTAGTGAAACCAGGACACAAAGATTAGAAAGAAGTGTTTTCCTCTACATTACTCACATGCTTTTTTATAAATGTATAAATACAGTGCCCCCTAAAAGTATTCACACTATTCAAACATTTTATGTTTAAGTATGTTTTATTACTGCAAGTTGCTATTCATTTTCTTGGGGTTTTACATTAGTGAGGACAAAAACAGTGAGTATAACTCAGGTGTCATCAAAATATGAATCAGAGAAGAAGCCAAGGGGTCCATGGTAACTCTGGAGAGGCTACAGAGACTCACAGCTCAGGTTCTGGGGATGCAGAGAACCTGGGTGGTCTGGTAGGTTGAATTCTTTAAATGCATTGTAGTGCTAAGCCATTCATTGATTTATAAACTAACAGAAGTATTTTGAAATCAATTCTCAGAGACACAGGGAGCCAGCGTAAGGACTTTAAAACTGGGGTGATTGTGCTCTACTTTTTAGTTTTAGTGAGGAGGCAGACAGCATCATTCTAAATCAGCTGCAGCTGTCCGGTCAACTTTTAGGCAGACCTGTTGCAGTAATCAATTCCACTAAAGATAAACACAAGGATGAGTTTCTGAAGATCCACCTGGGACATTAGGACACATAGGAGACATCAAGCATATGCAAGAAGGTGCTGTAGTCACATAAGACCAAAATATAACGTTTGGGCCTACATAGCAAGGGCTAAGACAAACTAAAACTAACTAACACTGCTGTTACGTTAAATAACTGTGTTCTCTAAATATTTCTGACTAAAAGCTCTTTTAAAACAGGAATCATAAATGTTGAAATTTTGATTGAACTTTTTGAACTTCTTTACCAGTAAAGGCAACTAAGTTTGTTTAACACAACTGGTGAGAGTAAGAATACTAAAGTGAATCTGGGATCAAATAACTAAATAAAAATACAGATGAACGACTAATTTTTCTGCTCATTCTCTTGAACTTACTGCATAAGCAGAATGCTTGCCTGGGCATAACAAAATGGAAGACTGTCGTCAGCCATTAACAGAACAAAGATGGTGTGTGTGCAGTCACATGGCCCTGCTCTTTTTGATTTTTGCAGTTTGTGATGTTTAAGTGGGTGGTTGGGAGGGGCAGTGCCCAAGGTAATGTCATGTTTAGCTGCAGGGCTGTGGGCGGACCCAGCGTCGCTAGGAGCTGCCCTTTCCATTGGGTGGAGGTGTGATGCCCTGAGGCAAAGGCACGGAGGGTGCCAGAGCGCACACACACACACACACACACACACACACACACACCCACACACACACGTGCCTATCAATCCTGGCCACAGCAGCACAGGGAATGCCTACCCACCAGCTTGCCTGTGTGCCTGCCTGCTGGGGGAGAGAGGCCTGGGTTGAAGCGAACAGGGACAATCAATTGTGCGCCTTGATGTCTTTCATGTTCTTTTATGTTATCTCTCAGCATGTGTTCGCTGGGCGCTGGTGTTTATGCGAGGCATGTATATTGTCTGATCAGGGGAAAAAAAATTCATGTTGCTTTCAGATGGCGCTCTATAAAAGGTTGCTTTGGTGTACGCAGTCTGATCTAAAATGTGCATGCACTTGCCTCTGATTTTTCTCTAAAAACCCTGCTGGCAAGGCATGCCCTTTAGGGTGTTGCCACTTCACATTTAGCACGGCGGAACTGCTGAAAGATTCAAACACGCTGACAAAGAGAGGGAAATAATAGCAGTTGAATGCATAAACCTTGTTTACTTATTCGTTTTACAGTATATGGCTGTAGAAAGTTCGATATATGAGAATATTAATTAATAAATAATAATAATGACGTAGATACATTTCTGATGTGTATTAAGGATTTTTCATCAAACGCTTAATGCTACATGAGTTACAAAGCAGACGTTGTTGCAGGATGATCATTCTTTGTCCCTAATGTTATCAGTGCCGATTGTATCGAGCTTCGTTACGAGAACCAGACAGTTTTCTCCAGGCCTGACCTTAAAGGATCCCACCGCAACGCAAGGAGCAACAGAGCAGGAGACGTTCGCTATCTTCCTAAAGGCACCAGGATGCCGGCATCTCTGGCTGGCAGTTGGCACCAGGCATGGGCTCCCAGAGCCCACAGCAACTCCCTGAAATTTCAGATTTATGACTGCATGATAAATGAAGACTTCATTTCACCATCTGCAAGCCTGTGTTTCTTGTCAGTAAAGTGGATGCCATGAAACTGGGAGATGGATTCCTGATTTCAATCTGGTGCCATGAGGCAGAACCTGCTTTTCTCTCTACCATTTGGTCAACACCCAACACGAAATATATTCTTTTACTGTACATGCTTTGAAGTGGTAGAAGAAGCTAAACTTATCATTTAATTTTGCTGGAGTCAGGTCAGGGGGATGCTTTTATTTATCATTTAAGTTAGATTAGCACTTTTTCAGAAATTCCAACAACAGCAGCTTTTTGACAGTTTTGGATTTGGTGGAGATAAATGGGAAACCATTTCCATGATATGCAAATGCTATAATCTTCCTGTGCTCTCTTGGAGAACCATGTCACCAAAGTTAAACAACAAGTACAATAATTGCGAGCAACTACACAAAAGGTCATTACTAAGAGCTGTACCAGACGGGAAGAATAATCATCTTGCAGGACGCATACATTTGCCAGCTCCTATCAATGATACCACAAAACCACCTGCTGATCTGAAGTCAGTTAAATACCAGTGGTTCCAGTCAGCCTCGGTGCCCTTTGAAAGCAGAGAACTTGGACTTGTAAAGTTATATTATTAACAAAGGTCAAAAAATGCAGAGAAATTGATCTGTTTTTTTGAGAAGCAGGATTTATTCGCTGTGCCTAAAGCGAACAGTTATGTGACAACTATTTTGTCACATAACAAAGTGTGTGCACATAAAAATATCCAATTTTCTAAAAAAAGAAATCAAGCTGCTGCAGCACAAAACCCTTTACAAAATGATAAATAATCTGCTATGTGAGTATTAATTAGCATGATGAGATATAATTAACACATTAAGACATTAGAAGTCTTGTTAGTCTGTTTTCTTTTAGCAAATTTGACATAAGCGGGCTTAGAATGCCTATTATTAAAATTGAGGCCAGCAGTTAAATCAAAATTTAGCAGCAATAAAAGGTAATCTGCAAATGGTTTATACCCCTGAAACATCTTGCATTACAATCACAAACTCAAATGTATGTATGTTCATGCGATGAACTAGAAAACATGTTCCCAAAGAAAAATCTGAAAAGTGTGGCATGCATGTGTGTTTAGCTAACCCTGAATCAGTAGAACCACCTTTACTGCAATTTCCTCTGCATGTCTCTTTTAATTTTCAAAGAATATGATTTCATCAAAATCCTTCCACTGTAGCTATGCTGCATGTTTAGAGATGTTGACTTGTTGGATGATGAACCTCCTATCCACTCTCAGGTCTTTTGTATCATCTAACAGTATTTAGCTGCATCCATATTCCAATGAACTCAAACCACCTTCCTTGTCCCCGCTGAAGAAAAGTGTCTTGCCACCGCGATGTGTCACTGTTGTTCAGGTGTGTTCAGTGTTTCCACCAAACATACCGAATTTACATGTAGGCCAAACTTTTCAGCTCTTCTTTTACTTACCGGAACACCTTCTGACGTTTTTGTTATGTCCTCTACATACATTTCCTGGGACTTTCTTTCAACAATGGCCCAACAGGCTGGGCAAGACGAGCTTTGGTATGTTTGCAGTTGTGCCAAACTTTTGCCATTTTCAGATGATGAACAGTGCTCCATGATATGCAATGACGTTTTATAGCCTTACTCCGCTTTAAAGTTCACACGGTGTGTTTTATTTAAATTTAAATAAAGTTAAACACAGGTGGATTTTATTTGCTAAATAAGCAATTTCTTGCACTGGATTTTATTATGGAGTATAAGAGTAAAAGGGACCTAATACAAATGCATGCCACACTTTTCAGTTATGATTTGAAAAGAAATACAAATAGTTTGTGGCTGCAATGACAAAATGTGAAAAGCTTCAATGGGCATGATTATTTTTGCAAGGTATGGTAAGTGTTGGTAAATTACAGAACCAAGAGACCTGGTGCCAACAAACTAAGATTTGGGCTGAGGTAAACATGAGTTTTAGCTTTTGCAAATACTCACTCCATTTATTACCTAACTCAAAAAATTAAAGACATGTTAACTCAGTTTCATGATATTATTATTAGAAATCAATTATTTAAAATATGGTTTTCAATAATTCCCTTCATGAATAAATTTTGGAACTGAATCTTGCATATGTTAAACATTTTAATTCTTAACTCTTACTTTTATATACAGTGAAAAGAGAAAATAGCAATCTTCAAATATTCTCGGCTCCATTGCTTGTGTTTATTACATCTTGGTTTATTTAAAACTTTATCTTTAAACTGCGCACTTGTACTTTTAATGGATCTAAAAAAAAAAAAAAGTCTTTCAAGACCAAAACAAGAAATAAAAGATTTTTCTTTCTTCGCAGACAAAGGAGCATTATGTTCCCTTATGATGCAAACATGTCCAAAGTACAGCAAGAACCTCTCTGATTTGGTCGGCGCAGGGAGGGAGAAGAGCTGTACTAGCAGTTATGGCCAACCTGCCGCTCGCCTTCTCTACTGTTTCTAACAAAGGTTTTTCTCCCCACCCTTCTTTCGGTTCTGGCCTGGGGGGCTCCTCACGGCCCTCCAGACGCTTACAGACAGATGTCCTTGGTAGAGCAGAACATGCTCAGCTTGACGTCACAAGGGGCTGTGGGGCTGTGAAGGAAGCTAAATGGCTGTCTGCCTTGCAAAGACGACGGTATGTAAGGCAGACCGTAGGGTTTCAATTGATCTATTTCAGGCCCTCCCCCCTGAAAAGCTGTGGTTGAACAGCAACCAGCAGGATTCTTCTGAGTATGCAGACATGACATATGCTACATTTGTTGAATGCAGTTATTAACAAAGACCAGCATGTAGTTTAAACAAGGATAGGTGGCGTCAGCAAGTTCTTAACTTTTACAACACACACCATGGCAGCCTTCAGGCATAGTTGCAGGACATTATATGAAGACTGAGCGTGACAGCTGTCAGTTAGGAAGTAAAAATAAGTATTTTATTATTTATATTTCAGAACTACACTAAACCAACATTTAATTTTTGGAGGGTATATTTAAAGACACACAGGTTTGCATAAAGAGGTTAGGGATCCATAAACAAACAAAAATATGGTTCATGTTCTCATGAACTTCTACTAGGTTTAGCAACAGTCAGATTTGCACTACTGAAGCCAGCAAAATCAAACAAAACATTAATGCCATGTTAATTTTCTTATAGCATGCTGATTGAAATGGGCTAAAGTTTACAGAGAAAACAGTGCGTTAAGGCTTGGAAAACAAAGATTGTATAAACTCATAACCTGAGGAAAAAACTATCCGTGAGTTGGTTTGTAACCAGGAAACTTAAAGCTATGTCTACTGTTGATGGAATATACCAGTAGGCAAAAGCAGAACGTCTGTAAGGAATATTTTACAGGATATCAAAGTCCCACTGGGTTCTCATACACCTACATCAATGTCAGGCTGCAGTTATGCAGTCCTGGTAACACTGCCTGTCTAATCACAAAAACGCTACTTTGATCCTATTTAAAAACACACTGAGTGGAAACATTGTTAATACTTTCCTTGACTCAATTCAGTTTCTTCAGGTTCTGAAAGCTGAAGCTCATTAAACGTATTTTAAAGAAGCCTAATCTAGATCCTGTAATAATAGGTAACTACAGGCCCATATCTAACCTAACATATTTGTCAAGTCACATGTTTGACCACACCAAAGCACTGAGAATGTGCTTGTAAAAGTTTTAAATGACGTACGTATTAAGATCAAAAACTTCTCTCCTTGTATAACTAGATCCCACTGCTGATCTAGACTAGCTGGGCCTGCCATACACCTTAGATGTAGCTACAGATCCCTACTGTCTTCACTGTTCCCAGGACCAGCATAAAACAAGGGGAGGCACCATTTACCTTCCATGCATTGTAGAGGTTAAACTTATTGGTCTATCTTATTAGTTCTTAGCTATTTATTTGTGCCTTCTTTTGTGTAAGGCTTAAATCTTACTTTTCCTCTTTTGAATGTATGTCGTATGTTCAAATGCACTTTATTACTTAATGTACATGTACATGCCTTGCCTAGGCTATGCAGGACCATAACAATTAGATATCTCCGTCACTTTTGTCAGATAAATAGAGAATGTATTGTTTTCAGTAGATAGGGTTTTAGAGAAGCTATTTTAATTTCAACAACGGCAACATTAAATTCTTGCATCCATAAAAAACCCATGTTCCTTTGTGCCAGCCTCCCACCCCCTATCGAGCATGTGTTGTTGCTTTATGTATGTGTTTAATGTGCGTCAGTAATCCATGCATCTCATTCACCTGACACCCACATGGGCAGCATTACGTGAACATCTGTGAGCTACATCTTCGGGCATTTCTTCATGCAAAGTGCCTGGCAGTTAATTTGCTGCAGGGAAGAGGGGCCATTTGCAGCAACCAATAAGGTTATGCTTTCCCATCTGCACTCTTAACTCTCCAAAGGAGAGTTCCAACTAGATGGAAATGTGTATGGATTCATCATATCTATTCAATAATTATGCATAGGAGAGTTCCCCAAAACAGTGTTCCAAACTAGGTGTACATTTCTATTATAAGCATCTCAACAAATTAGAGTATCATCAAAAAACTAATAAATTTCAGTTAATCGATTCAAAAAGCGCAACTAGTTATATAGCTTCCTTACACACATATTGTTTGCATTTAAAAAATCTATAAAATATACAACTTTGACATTTTAACAGAATTAGTAAAAGAAAAAAAATGTTTCAAGTTATTGAGATGCATCTCTTTTTTGTTTACGCATGGACCAATCTCTCTCCACTCCTGTATTGTCTGTACATTCTGCTAATTCTGTCATGAATGATAATATTTTACCTATGGAGATGAATTCAAAATACATGCATGAACTAACAGCCTTTGGTCAATCTGTCCCTTTTCTTCAGAAGCTAAAATAGCTTCCAGGGCCCAGGACCAATTATTTAGAGCCCTCAGTCGTCCCTGGAGCCAAGGTCATTATGTGAGTGTTACTATCATGACCCTGCGGTTTTTCTTCATCTGTAACTTATTTTGCAGGAACTTAACTGCATAAAGGGATCTTGAGAGAAACATGTAATTATACTGAACGCTGGATTTGAGGTATGTTATATTCCTATAAATAACATTTGTATTTTACATTTTGCCAAGAAAAAGTGTTTAACAAAGGAGCCAGAAATCGATGTTAAGCAGATTCTGATGGCGTTATACTGGAGCGGCAGGGAGAGCATGGCGATCATTAAAAATACTGCTTATCTAAGGGAAAATTTCCTGCTTTAAATGTTCTCGCTTTGTCTCATTCTATGCTTCATGTAGAAGTCTTCTCTCCTTTTCTTGCGCATTTTTTATTTTTTTTTTAAGATTCGCTCCTCGCCACCTCCTATTGATCACGGCTAATTTGCATCCAGGAAAAGATGAGAACTCAGATATTCACTCTCCGAGAGAGGACGATCTCAATGATTTATTCATTTCCAAATCAAAAAAAAAAAAAAAATGAAGGTAGATGAGAAGGGGGAATCTTCACAGGCAGCAGGCGACTAGCAGGCTCTGGGGCTGGGCTCTTCTTCTCCACACCGCCTGCAGGCACATGATGTGCAAGTCCTCCTAATTAACAAGGTGAATCATGCTGCCGCTCTCTAATTAGCCAACATGACAATCTAATGGAAACATGCAGGCCAAGCTGGCACACTTAGCATCACCTCACGAAGACCCCTGCTACTGTCCTCCCCATACGAATTTGAGAAAAGCAACACCTTAAAATTCAGATGCAAAATAGAACAAAGTTAGGCACAGTGGTACAAGGAAGTGTATTTTATGGAGAGGTCAGGAAGGAAAAGTTACCAGGAACAGGTAAGCTAATCTCTCTTTTCTATCCACATGCAAGTGGTGTTTGTTGCCTAATTGAAACATGTCCTGCCTCCCTCCTACACATATCCCCAGCACAGGAGGCTGACACCTCGCCACCAGCATAGCTCAGCCCGTCCAATTCCCCTGTTGCTGGAGTCCCAAGGAGTGCTCCGGCACACAAAGAGAAAAGTGAACCTACAGGCTGGTGCAGCAAGTAGATGAGTCGCTATCTCCCTGTGAGGCAAAATCTTCTTTTTTTTGTTGTTTTCCTTCTCATTACAGCACTTTGTAATATTCGAAAACACACAGGAACACCAAAGGTACTTTAAAAGCCTACTTCTGTTTTTTTTCCTGTGATATGGCTTGAGGTTAAGAAAAAAACTGAAGTTGAGACTTCAGACAACAAAGCAACAAATAAAAATAGGGTAACAGTGTGTTATGTAGTAGCCTGCATATCTTGCGGACAAAACAAGCCATTCTTATGTGATAATTAATCTATCTTTGTCAAGCTGTTTTGTATGGAACTAAAATAATAAGAAATTACAAATGAAACGAAATCAAAAGACTCTAAACTAATCAATCATTATTGCTTACAAAAACAGGGAAAGAAGCTTTTTTCCCTTAGGCAGAGCATCTGTGTGTGTCTATTGTGCGAGTTTCTGCAAGTCCAGTGAAATTATTGCACTGTGTGTCTTTAAGGCCAGAAGACAAGAACATAACTATGAGTCGGGACACACAGAACAGCAGGAATTCTGTTTGAAAGTCGGCACAGAAAGGGAGAGAATGTGGAGGAGGGTAGCAGGCTTTCGCCCTCGGGCCTACCTGATGGGCGAGAGCGCCTCTTTGAGCAGAGCGGTTTGTGAAGGGCCAGAGGATGAGAGCATATGAACTCCCAGATATAACCAGCCTAATGAAAACTACGAAGTAGCTACATTGTCCTCTGACACACAAGAATCTCTGTTGTGGAAAGAAAAAGTGTAAGGCTGTAGCTGATGGGGATTACAGTGTGGGTGGATTCCAGGATCTCCATGACCCGATCACTTCTGAAGGAGGCCATTCTTATCAAGGCACATATGTTGCCGTTAAAGCCTGGTGAATGCGTCTCGATCAAATGTTAAAGTTAATATGGTCTAACACATTTGTTTATGCAGTTTGAGAAGTCGCATCAGCATAGGGCCACAGAAGGTTCATAGTTCAGCTCAGGCAGAATGAATTTGGTAAGAGATGCTTCGGTATAAAACAGGCCATAAAAACAATTTCAGGCTTCAAGATGTTATATCTGATGTTACAACGCAAGGAAATTATTCTAACAAAACCCTTTGAGAGTTTCAAACAAGTCTTGTGGAAAGACTCCAAGCTAGAAGAGAAGTGTTACAAAGAGAAGGGAGGAAAGTCAAGAACTCACCAAATCTTCTTCCCAACATCTTCACCTATGATTGGGTATATCCAGGGTATCTTACAGGGACTTGCAAAACTACTAAAACCATTTACACTTTCACATTTTGTCATGTCCCAATGACAAACCTGAAGATATTTTACTGGGGTTTGATGTGATTGACCAACACAAGTAGAGCATTATTTGTGAAATGGAGGCAAAAAGCAATCTGAAATCTGAAATCTGTGGTGAGCACAGGGATAAAGTTGTGGAGAAGACTGAAGTAGGGTTAGGTTACAAAACAATATCTTAAGCTTTGAACATCTCAAAGAGAAATGTCCTGTCCATCACCTGGAAAAAGAAAAAGTATGGCACAACTGCAAACCTACATGGAAACTAACCGACTAGGCAAGAAGTGCATTAAGCAAAGAAGTTGCCAAGAGGCTTGTGGCAACTCTGGATGAGCTGCAGAGATCCCCAGCTCAGGTAGAAGAACCTGGACAGGACAAATATTAATTAAACATGAACTTCTTACTAGCCTACTTGTGTCAGTTACATGAATAAGCACTAGATCCAAAATGATGTGTCCCAAAGTGTCCAAAGACTGATTGAAAAACTAGAAATCATCATAATTACTAAACGATAAAATTGTTTATGACAAAAACTAATCAGAAACAGCCAGGAATATGTTACGTAATTGTGACTATATACACCAAAACTCCAACTAACAACAAGCTGTCATGATGACGAGAAGTTTTGTTCTACTCAGCTGTACAGCAAAGCAATCATTTGCATCCCAAAGTGAGTTTATACTTTGGGACTTTTACAGACCGTGCAGCTTGGGAAACCCTCTGGTAAGCAACTCACGTGAACATCCTGCAGAAATATCAGTGTTTCGGAGGGTTCTAGCAGGAGCTTTCGGACAGAACTCGGTCCGCTGTGCTAGCCTATTTGTCTTTTCTCTTTTCCGTTGTCGCTCTTCTTCTGTCCTCTCTCCCCTTTTCCTTTCTGGCTCACTCTTTTCTGGTGTCCAGTTGTGCCTGCAGACGCGGCTGCAATGATAAATCTATGGCTACAGTGTGTCTGTGTGTCTGACAATGTGATGTATCTCTCCTGGCCTTAACTCCCTCTCTATCTTTCAACTGGTCCCCGAACCCCACAGCCTCCTTTTGCTTTCCATCTCTTTGTCTTTGTCTCTCCGTGTCAATCCCTCTCTCTTTCTCTCGCTCTCAGTACTTAGGTACTGAAACCCCCCACCACCACCACCACCCAACTCTGCCTCAGTGCAGAAAGAGTGAGAACAGAGAGACCCACAAACGACAACAACAAACAGGAACTGAACTCCATGATTTGCCCATTGATTTTCACTAGGGGCATTTCTGAAATAGCCCATCTGACCTTTTGGCCAAATGGTAGTGAATGGAGGAAACAAACTATCTCCCACGCTACACCTCTGCAGCACCTATGTGACAAGACTGCGCTGTGGGTTACAATGTTAATTTTGTGGTGAAAATCCACAAACAAAAGTCAAGGCATGGCTACATAAATACATAAAAGGTGTTGCAGGAGAAACCTACAGCCTAAAATAATCTTTACAAACCTGAAAATAAATATTTTAATAAATCTATGCAGGTACAATTGTACAATTTTGGAAGTTAGATTTGGTTGCAGTACAAGAGTGATACATTTACAAAAACAGCTCAGAAGCGGTGCAAACTGTCGGTCAAAATAGCGATTGAAGATCAGACAAGAGCATGCCTCATCGATGCATTATACAGCATCACAGGTTCTTGCTATAGTTTCATGCGAGCGCATTGTGAATTTTTATGAAGTTGGATAGTCATATTGTGCAAATGCTCCATAGCCAGGGTGGAAAAACTGCAATGCTGAGGCATCTGGCAGGCAAGGCCCAGGCAGAGCTAGTTTTAGGAAGAGACATTCAGGGAGACTAAAATTGCCATGAGGGGGATTAAAAATAGTTGTGTATTGTTAAATAAATAAAAATAGGTACATTGTTAAAAAGGTTTTGGTATTACATGAAGGTATTTGATCGCTGTTTTTCAGTTAGCAACTTCAGAAGGATGAACTCTGCTCAGAGTCTGGCTCAGGAGCTTCTGGTGCTTGAAGAAATCTCTTCACTGAGACTGCTGCATGGAAGTAGAAAAAGTTTGAGACTCTTAGCTGCTAAGCTAAAGCTACAAGAAACAGCAAAACACACTAGGTCATTTTAGGACAATAATCACAGTGACACTTTTGAAGTTTTTGGGAATCACTAACAGATTCATCAACTACACGGTTTTAACCGTGCATCTCTGAATAAAACCGGCTAATTTTTGCTGCAGAGGTGTAGCCTGTCTCATTGAACTGGGTTGGTCCACGTTGTTCACATTCAGTTGTTTTTGAACTTTTGTTCGACGCCTGTCTTCAGTTTGTTCTTCACATTCCAATTCATGACTTGTCCCTTGGTTTACTGTGCAGTGATAACTAATCAGTGTGTTTGCCTGACATTGGTTCAAATAAAAGCAACTCTAGGTGGTCTAGGTGGGTGTAACTGTGTTGTGAGCTGAGAGCTTAGAATCATCAGTGGGCTGGCTGTGTAGTGGTGCTCTCAATTTACTACAGATCTGCAGCAAAGCGAATAAATTAAGAGTGTTGCTTTAGTAAGAGCTTATCGAATCTACAAACAACTTTGTGTGTGGCTGTGTTAGTGGGCTTATTTGGGAGAGGTGGCATCTCTTGAGAGGAGGAAGATTTGGGTTGTTTGAGTATAGAAGTTCAAACAATCATCACTGCAGTATCGATGTGAGCTATTTCACAATTGTAAATGACTGCTTGGATACCAATTTGCTAAGATATTCTATTTTAATTGGACTGCATGAAAATTCTGTATGCCAAAAATATTTTTGGCCTATTGAATAGACTAACTGCCCTTGATGCCCTCACTGGATGTATATCTTTAGTGGTTGAGGTTCCAGTGCTCACAAAAAGAAAATAGTCAATGTGTTAAAGTCAAAGTAAATGTGGGTGAATTGCAATAAAAATCGTAATTGCAATATTTAGCAAGAGCAACGCTTTGCTTTTTTTTTTTCCTGGCATCGTGCAGCCCCAGAATATACCCGTCGGAAAGGATTGGTTAAAAATATGTGGTAACAGTTTAACTTTTTTTTAAATTATTGACATATCAAGCTTTATACAATCTGCTGGCAATTTATTTTTTTATTTCCAACATTACATCATGTTGGCCCATGCCTAAAGCCAACATTTGGTGGAAGAACATCACAAAGTGTGATTACGTCTGTACGATTCAATGGTAGTTTGGTGGAGGTAGTGGTTGCTTTGTGCAGAGGGGCTTACAGAGAGACTGGCTCCTCTGGCCGTCGCCTGAAAGAGCGGCTCGGGCTCATTATCCTGATGAAATTTGCGCAGATGTGTGAGCTGCCGACAGACTCTGCAGTGACACAAACAGCCAGCTCTGTCCCCTTGAGCCAGTCAGGTGATGAAAACCGCAGAGGCGCGGGGGCTGAGAAACGACGGCCATTAAGCAAAACAGAAAGAGGTGAGGGATGCTGGAGGGGCGGGGGTGTTTGTGTGTATCAGTAGAAGGGGTGGGGGGCAGTTACATAAAGTAACAATTCCCAATCCACCTTCTTAAAATTCCTGATGAAAATGAAAATGTGCACGTCACAAAGCTCTAATCTGGCCGTATCCAGACGATGAGGGGACTGCCACTTAACAGGGAGAAGATCCACTTTGATCACATGGCCCCCCCTGGGGGCACCTATCATGATGCCTATTACGCCACTTAATTTGCATATGTGGGGGCTTATGGGTAGGCTGAGATCTAGTGTGATTGTACAAAACTGCAGCAGAGCTCAGTGTAAAAAAAAGACTTGCTTGGGACACATGAAGAAAAAAGACAAGAGCACTTTGAGTAGCTCGAGGTGCAGTGAGAGACACTAACTTGTCATTCAAAGGTCACAAGTTCAGTACCCGACCAGTAAAGGACATTACAAATGCAGCAAAATAGAGTTGGAGACGCCAACACCAGACAGGAGGCTGTCAGGTAGGAAAAGTGTGGAAATGTGCAAGCCCAAAGTAGTTTGTCAGCTAGAAAAGTGAATTCATGCCCAGTATGCCTTCCTTGGATGAATAAAGCGTTTTCATTTGAAGAGTAAACTACTTAGAAGAAACCATATTGGCTCCCTAACTTCTACATCAACAACAGGTGAGTGTCGCTTGTTTCATCCTCCTGCCTACTGAAATTTTACTATGGAGGCTCCACAGAGTGCTCTTGATCCTTGTTAGCGAGCACTGACAGCACCAAGTGAAGTTATTCTGGTGTGAACACACAGGGAAACAAAAAAAGCAAACTTGTGGTGTGAAAGAATAGTCTTGTTTGCGTAAACAACATTAACCATTCGCTAAAAGATGTGTGGTCTACTTTCTGGAGCTCCACTGGGAATCCATTCAATTTAAAACCTGTAGTTGAAACAAAGAAGACATCACTATTCTATCAAAAAAAGCTTTCTGAAAGAGTTGTTAATCTACAACACTTGTGTGGGTGTCATACCTGGGCCTTTTGGGAATATGGGGAACTTTTTTACAATTTTTACAGCAAAAAGTTAATACAGAGCATAATTTAGTAACCCTCATTCAAAATAGAGATCTGTTTTTACTGAACCGTCTGTTTGCAAACAATTTCACATTTACTGCTCAATGGGGTGTGTATTATTCTGCACGTTGGTTGGATAAGCTGATCTGCTGAAGGAGCTGACCTGCAGCAGGAACACGTGTAGAAAACAAATTGGCAGAAACATGGACAGAACATACTGAGGAACCACACAAAGAAACATGATGAATAGCAGAAGTTGAGATGTGGCTAGCAAACTTGGGACTTATCGTTCTGGTTTGGCTTTTTGTTTAACTGTTCTAACTACAACTTCTTATTTTTAATTTAACTGTAAAATATTCTGTACTTTCTTTTTTATTCACTTCTAGTTTGGCTTTATACTGACTTTAAGTAATTGGATATACTATACTACTTATAGATTTTCTTTTGTTGTCATAATTAATTAAATTAATTTAAATGTATATATATTAGTTATAGTATTAACTTTTTCTTATTATTTTTATTATTATTATCTCTATTTATTTAGTTATTTATCTTTTAATATAATACAATATTATCAATATTATTATTATTTTACTATTTGTGTCCCTCTTATCAGGACTCTAGAATCTATATTTGCTGCCTATTTTAAAGGTTACTTGATGTTTGTTCAGTTCTCATGGCTTTTATTAATATTCTGTCATTGCAACAGTTGTGAGCCAGATAAACAGATATAAATAAATAAAATTAAGTTTGTGAAAGCAGATGAATGATGATAATGACGTTTTAGGATGTTTAAGATAGTTTTGAAGGCATCTGTGATTGACCCTCACAGATGTCTTGTTGGAAATTTTCATCCTGCTCCCTCTCTATTTCAAAACATCAGTGAATAAAATTACCTTAGTCAGACCTTTCTTTGCAACTTGTATACATTCCTTCTTACATCTTTCAAAGAGGAGTAACAGTGTTTTTTATCTCCTATAATTTCCTTGTCTTCGTTGTTTTTAACCAGTAAACTATGCTCGAAGTCTCACTCTGCTGTAAGGCCTGTTCTGGCAATGCTGAAAGACCAGCCATCTGATGTAGGAGACGCAATCCGTGACTCACAACTGATTATTGATGGATTCACTGTTTAGATCGATGAGAAACTGGCAGCTTTAGGGAGAGAACCTCTCATTTGAGCGGTGGCTTACCAATATCATTATGATCTGTAAATACATTAGCACTGATTCTTTAAAACTTGGAACAATATGTGTCTTGAAACAAATCTAATATTGAACGGCTCTTTTATATTTAGTTGTGGCATTATTCTGTACTCTAGACAAATGGGAGGAAGTATAAACACGTATCTCTAGAAATGTAATTGTAGGCAAATGTGCTCTTTAACCAACAGATAAAATAAAGCAGAAATTTCCAATGAACCTGCAGAGAGAGTGTTCGTGTGTGCATTTTAGACATTGGCATGCTAGCAAACATTAGCTAAGGCTAGCAACCATGTTACCCTTAGCTAATAAGGTTAGCAACCATGCTATCCTAAGCTCAGAATTGGTAAATTTGCTAACATTAGCTAAGATGCTACCAAGAGAAATTTTTGTCACTATGCTAATAGTAGCTTATATGCTAAAATTAGCCAGAAAAAGTAAAATATAAACAAAATATAATATGCTGAAATAATATTTAATATTTCATGTATGTTTAATAAGAAAGAAAATAGAGAAGGAGGAGCTCAATGATGATGATTTTTTTAAATGAATAGATAGTTGTTTATTTTACTAAAAAATAACATAAAACTAAATTTACAGAAATTAGTCTAACGTGCGTAATTGTGAAAATGACACTATATGGAGGTGGAATCATTTTTTTTACTTGATGGAGAGTTTATACCTCTCTCTGATACCCTTTTATCAAAAAGGCTGAGCCCACTGAGCAGTAGATAGAATAAGGAGGCTGAATAGATGGTAAAAAAGGCAAGGGGGTGAAGGAGGTGGAGGGTGTCTTTGGCGTGCAGAGAATCATTTTCCACACACTGGCATCAATCGGTGAGAATAATTCCTCAAACTTTTTTAAGTCCGACTTTAAATGGCATTACATATGTAGTGAGGCATGAAAAATTTATGTGCTGGAGTCAGGGAAATGTCAAGGGTAATGATCTCCGCAGCAGCTTACCTCCTTAGCTTTCTGTTTCAGTCGAGCTTGCTCTGGGTCCTCTTGCCTGGAGCGACTCTGTGGAGTAAAGGGGGACAGAGGGATGGGGGTGGGTGGAGGGGACACAGGTTAACAGCTGGTTTAAGGAGCCCACTTCCCCAATATACACACACACACACTTCTGCTACTCATCTGTTGCTGTAGCAGCAAAAAATAGTGCAAAATGGGAACAGGATACAGAGGTGTCAAGGACATCATATCTGAATACAGGGAAGTGCAATGGAGCACCCCCTGGGGGGCAGTGGCCTTTAAACCTGCTCCAAATCCAGCCCTAAATAAGCTGCTACAGGGGGATTCTAATCAAAAGAGGTTATTAAAAAGTCTGCAGGAGCCAGCACACACACACATGCACATACACACGCAGAGGAGAGGATGTTGGTGAGTGTTAGTAGCAACGGCTGTCTGTGTGTCACTGTGTGTGAGCCCGTGTAGCTATCTGTGTGTCCCTGGCGTAACAACACAGCACTTCTATTTTAATCAGCCGCTATGATCTGGGTGAATGTACTTGTCCCTGGAAATCCTTCACGACAGAGCCAAATGCACATGTACAGATGACCACTGCGGGCAATACAGGCTCCTCATGGCATGGGGGACTAACTGAGGGTTGTTTTTGAATGCAGGCATTAGGTGCACCGTTTTCTGTGGCAGCATTAACCAGAGTCTGCTCTATGAATATTCCTAATAGACTGTCTTTTAAGAATATTCCCACTCCCCAACCTTCTTCACATATTGTCCTACAATGAACACAAACTGAAATATATGTTTTAGGACTTTTATGTGATGGACCAAAACAAAGTAGTGCATTGCAGTAGCAGGTAAAAAATACACGCTCATCTAAATGTTTTGCAAATAAAAATCAGAAAGATTTTTTTAAAAGAAAGCCATAAGATGTCCTGTTTGCAGTTAGTCATTTTGGAGAAACACCAGATGTGAGGAAGAAGGTCCTCTGGTTATAAGAGACCACAATTTAGCATTTTACATGTGACACAGTACGCGTAGAGGTAAACTAACACTGAGGTTAGAGCTGAGGAGATGCCACCATGTATACTTTTGTATGCGGCACCTCCTCAGCATGATGCCACACACGGTGGTGGTGACATCATGCTAAGGAGATGTTTTTTTCAGCACAATCAGGGAAACTTGTCAGAGTTGATGGGAAGACGGATGGGGCTAAATAAGGGGTAATCCTAGGAAAAGAAACGTGTCAGAGCCTGCAAAAGACTTGAGATTGGCTTGGAGGTTCACCATCCAGCAGGGCAATTATCCTAAACATACAGCCAAAGCTACAATGTTTAGATCTAAGCAGATTCATGTTGTAGAATGACCCAGTCCAGAAAGTCCAGAAATCTAATTTAAAAAATGTCTCTTTTGTGACTTTTGTGTCTTCTTTTGCAAAAGAGCTTTAGCTCTTTTGCAAAAGAATGGGTAGAAATGTCAGTCTCTAGATGCGCAAAGCTGGTGGAGACACCCAAAAAGACCTGCAGACATTATTTCAGCCAAAAGTGGTTCTACATAGTATTGACTCGAGGGGGGCTGAATACACGCCACATTTTTCAGATATCTTTTGAAGAATGTAGGACACCATGCATCATTTGCCTACCACTTCATTATTATGTGCCACACTGTGTGTTGATCTATCACATGAAATCACAAAAATATACTTCAAAGCTTGTGGTTGTAACTAGACAAAATGTGAAAAAGTTAAAGATGTATGAATAATTTTGCAAGGGGCTATATTTGGACAAAAACATCGGAATCCGAGTAAACCTTAGACCATCAGTGTCAACTGTATCATAAGACTAATTCCTTGTCAGCTTTCAAAATGGTATATATTAATGGTAGACTACATTTTACCAGACATCCTACAAATTGCTTAAGAACTGATGCTTTCATAATTTCTTACTATTACCTCTCTCTTTCTATTTTTCCTTTGCCCATCTATTACATCGTGTGGACAGAGAGCAACAACTCCTAAGCCTTCCTGCTAATTGGCTTTACATACGTCAGGCAGTTCACGTATTGGTCGGTGTCTCAACTAAGACTAATGTGTTTGCCCTCCAGTGGGCCGGAGCATCCTTCAAGTCCTGAGTCATATTTTAAATGGCCAGCACGGTCGAGGGGAGGGCTTTCTGTGAAGGAGGGACGTGGGAAGACGACAGTGGAAGGGATTATTTCAATGGATTTCTAATTCTGGGGGCCAAATTAGCGGGTGCTGAAGCAGGAGACATGGCGAGCCGGGTGGGAGGAGGAGTGGGAGGGGTAGGTACAGATGGACTGTTTACAGAGACCAGTGGTGCCACTGGCACACTCTGCATCTCCTCTGCCAGCTGCCCCGGTTTCTCGGCTTACAGCAGGGACCACAGAAGAGGAGAGACAAGGGCTGGATACCACTGTAGATGCTGAGCATTTACTAAGCTTTGCTCAATGGATTGTATTGTAAACTAAGACTGTTTTATAGTAGTTTGTCATAAATCTGTGATGGTGCGATGCATTTGGTAGTATTCTAACCCCAGATAAGTTTCTTTCGTATCAGTTTTTTCATTTATCTATTGCCTTTTGTGGAAGAGTAAAAGTAATATCTATATTAAATGAAGTGCTATGCAAAAAGCATCCGTACCCCTTAAAAGATTTTCACATTTTCTAACGTCACAACCACAAAATTCAGCGTACTGCATTTAGATTATGTTACAGAATAACCCAAATCAGTGAACAATTGTGGAATGAAAGGAAAGGACCACCTTTCACAGCACTTACAGTCGTAAGTCTTTGAGGGTATCTCTCTAACAGCTTTGCACATCCAGAGACTGAAACGTGTGCCAAATCTTACACTGTCAAATAGGCCTAGCTTATACAGATTAGATGGTGAGCCAATTTTTAAGTTTTGCAACAGATTTGTAGTTGAATTTTTAGGACTGGACTTGGACTAGGCCATTCTAACACCTGAATATGCTTTATTTTACACCAGGGGTTTAAAACTCCAATCCTTGAGGGCTGTTGTTCTGTAACTTTCAGATGTGTCCCTGGTCCAACACACCAGAATCAAATGGCAAGGTTAACTCCTGAGCAGGCAGTAAATATGTCCAGAGTCCTGCTAATGAACCATTTATCTGATTCAGGTATAATGAGACAGATATATATCTAAAGGTTGCAGAATATCAGCCTCAAGGACTGGAGTTTGAATCCTGTGACCTAAACTATTCCATTGCAGCTCTTGGTGAATGTTTGTGGTCCATGTCCAATTACAACATGAACCTCCACCCCAGTTTTAATTCTTTAACTGTTTTTTTTTTCTTGTACTGCCCTGTACTACATATTTCATTGTGGAGATAGTGTGTTCAGTTCAAATATGACTTCTGCATGCTTGCTGTCTCCCCTGAATGGCTTCTGGCAAACTACAAACAGAACTTTTTATGGCTTATTTTTCAACAATGGCTTTCTTTTTCAGATTTGAAGAGCGCACCACTAGTAGTTGTTCTGTCAAGAGATTCCCTCACCATCTTCCAGATCTACCATGGACCTCATGGCTAAATTCAACATACTTTAAGTGTATAAAACTATGTATTAATTTCCTTTCAAGTCACAATCATGCACTCATATGTTGGTCAATCACATAAAATTCCATTAAGATGTAAAGAAGCTTGAAATGGAAAACATGGAGTCTGATAATTTAGCTGTATTATTATGAATGCAGTAACAGCATACTGCTGGGAAACTCCGAAGGGTATATAACAGGTAAGCCACAGGCCAGCAGCCTCAGAGCCTGAAACCAAAAAATAATGAAGTCTGGAAATATTTTTAGAGAGAAAAATATACCACATATTCAATTTCAAGAGACATATTTCTGATATATCTTGGTTAAGAAAAAAAAGTTGGTTTCACAGCCACTTTAACTGTCAGTTTGGTGCTGAGGGTTTTTTCTTGAACATAAGCAGTTATAATGTTCACTGTGTTTAAAGCCAGTTTACTAATAAAACAGATGTGACAACTATATATTTGTTCCTATATAAAGCACGACAAGCATAAAGAGGACATGAACACAGTACATGTGGGAAGCTGATGGTGTTTTCTCTGCAACTGTTAGTGGAACATCTTGTATAATCATTACGCAAAGATCTGCTCTCCAAACTTCTCCTTAAACCAAAACGCCATGGCAACAGGAGCCGAAAAGCCACAGTTATAGCTCTGGGCTGAAGTCAAACTTTCCACTGCGAGTCTCATGCAATCCAAACAGCCTCAAGTGTAACTCCTCCAAAAAGGACCAGACTTCATTTTGAAGAGTTATTTGCTAATACTGTAAATAAAACTGTTTTATACTGTCAAAAATGAAGCTCAGATTGTTTAATAATGCAGCGCAAGGTGCTGACATAGGGGATCTAAAAGCTATTCCTTTTTACCGTTCTTTTTAAAATAATACAGTTTGGAGAGGTAGTTTGTGTTCATGCAAGGGATTATTTTCACAGCTGACCAGCAGAAACTCTATGGTTGTTCCAGAAGACACAAAAAGACAAGCATGTCTTCACGTAAGGTGGTCAAAGTTCATCAACAAGAGGATTTTTCTAATAGCCTTTATGGAGTGCAAGGACTGGAGTAAAATAATGCAATTAAGAAAGCGGGGTGTGCTTTTAAGAGAGTCTGTACTGTGGGACCCTGGTTCCATCAGAAATAATTAAATTAACCTACCTTTCCACTAATGTTGCACTGCAGGGCATTTTCATTTGGATTTGTTTTGCTTTTTTTTGGTCTGTGGTGAACTTTCTAAATTAGACGAGAGAAAAATGGCTTCACAACATGAGAACGATAAAGAAATGTCAGCCTACTGAAAAGTACGTTCATGTACTGTCCAGCTTATGCACTCATTGCGTGGTCTAGGCCTCCTCTTGCATGAATTACTGCATCCCTGCAGTATCCCATGGAGGTGACTAGCCTCTGGCACTGTTGTGGTGTGAGAGAAGCTCAGGTTACTTTAATTGCAGCCTTTGGCCCACCTGCATTGTTGAGTCTTGTGTCTCTGAATTTCCTTCTTACAATCCTCCATAGTTTGTCTATCAGGTTCAGGTCGGGCCAGTTTGGTGGCCAATCAAGTACAGTGATACCATGGTAATTAATGCTGGTATTGCTACTTTTGTCAGTGTGGGCAGAAAATAAGATCAGCATCTCTATTAAGCTAGGCAGCAAGGGAAAGTGTGAAGCGCTCTAAAATTTCCTGGTAGATGGTTGTGGCAACTGTGAACCTGAAGAAACACATTAGACTAACCCATGCAAATGACATGGCTCCTCAAACCATCACTGATTTTGAGAACTTCATACTGGTTCTCAAGCAACTTGGATCTTCTCTTCCTCCAGCCTCTGGCACCTTTATTTCCAAATAAAATGCTACATTATTTTGATCAGAAAAGAGGACTACTGATTACTGACCTTTGTTTTTTTGCCACTAGGTAAGACACTTCTGACATCATGACGTTGTGGTTTAAAACAAGGAATAAAAGTTGTAGCCCATGTCATGGATAAGTGGTGGTTACTGAAGTTCTTACTTCAGGTGCAGTCCACACCTTGAGAACCTCCCCGAAACTCTTTTTATGCAATCCTCTCAAGGATGTGGTTGTCCCTGTTGCCTGTTCATCCTTTCCTACTCCACTTTTTCCTTCCACTCAACTTCCTTTTCCACTCAAACTAATATGTTTAGATACAGCATTCTGTGAACAGTCAGCTTCTTTAACAATTAGCTTTTGTGACTTACCATCATTGTGGATGGTGTGTCAGTGATGGTCAGTCTTGACTGTGTAGGCCATAACATTGATTTTGGGCTTTAATTAGCTATAAGCCATGTTTACCAAAATAAAAGAAATAAATTCTGTAACAATACCACTCTGTGTGTCATGAGTTTATATATCCTATGAGTTTCACTTTTTGAACCCTGTTACAAAATAAATTAATTTTTTTAATTGACAGAGATGCCCCTGTACTTTCTGGCATTTAAAAACATAAATTAAGACAATCTTTGTGGTTTGTAAGTAGATTGTTATTATGTATAAACCATGCATACACCCAATGCATATGCAACATTCAGGTGTACACTATTGGTTACACACAATGGAAATTTCAGCATAATATACAGTTGCAGTTCTCTTCCCTTGTCCTGAAGTTTTAAAACAATTACAAATGCAGTATCTGTTGATTTGACCGATCATTTTTTTCCCCTAACGCCTGCACAATGACTCCAAGCTACAGGTCAAATACAGTTTTTGACCACAGAAAGCTCCAGCTGGTACTGGAAGACCTTTATGGAAAACAAAAACATTGGCCTGGAGTGTGCTGGCTTTTTTCATTGACTTTCAAATTGCCTCACACCTCATGTTTGTACCTTTCAGATTTTTATACATTGCAATTTCAGTGTTCCATTAAAAAGTAGGCTAACATTTTCAACTCTTCTCTCTTTTCAACTCTATTTCTTTAAGGGGTCTTCTGTAACATTTTTAATAATCAACACTTAGTGATGTTTAATAACTGAACTTTGCATGAAGGCATGAGTTTTTCATTCGGACTTAACTAATCAGTAATGTTTTTGTTTTTTTTAATGCAATGTTGTTTACTGTCTGAGTAAGCTATTTGCTGAAAGTCTTTATTGAACATGCATTAATCAGTATTTTTCTGGCCGTGAATGATTTCTGGTTTTCTTTAAGGTCTCACCTGCTGATTATGATTTTTTTCCTATTTATGGACTATTAATGTGAAATAGAAAAAATGCGCTACAGGTTCTTTAATAGAGGTAAGACTCTGGAATACAAGAAGAAAAAAATGAAGGAGCAACAAGATTTTACTAATTAATCCATCAAAGGATGTACCTAACCTTTAACAGATTTTTAGGAAACTCACAAATGATGTTAATGTGTTAACAGATGGAAAATAGTGGGAGTTAATTTTGATGCATTCAATGAAAAGAAAGAGAAATCAGATTTTTTTAGCATTTGAAATGCAGATCACCAATCAGAACTGATTGATCTCTGATCTTTGGCTGATTGACTGGTGCATTTTTAGTCTGTATTAACATCAGAAGGAACACAGTTTGGATTGGAAAGTGCCCATTTTGGCGGTGTGCTGGATGGGAGTTTCATATCGTACGGATCCCACCCCTTCTCTTTGTGTCCAGGGAAGAATCACCGGGACAGAGGAGGCCTGGGGCCAGAAACCTGGGTCACCTCATCCATGGGAGTCATACTCTAATTCATCTGTCCAGGGCGACACAAGAGCAACTCACACACATATGCCTGCACATGCACTTTATCACACATATGCACAAAGCAGGACGGTAAGGTGGGGGTAACTCACTTTAGCGGCTTTCAGAAGGATCTCTCTCTCCTGCTCGTCCTTCCTCTGCTTCTCAATCCTCTCCAGTTGCTCAAAGAAGCGGAGTTGCGAGCGAACGTCTGCAGACTGCTCGCAGCACTCGTCGTCCTGGCAAGCAGATGGAGAGAAGATTACAGCAGCGGCAGCATTACGACAATGAATGAATTAAGAACCTCCTTATTGGGCTTTGGTGATAAACTTAATCAACTTTACAGCAGAGAGCAGAATCATGGATGTGGACATGTAGGAATAAGGAATATAATAGAACTTTTGGATTTGATCTAACAAATCTTGGGTTTTCCAAGAGTCCAAATGCCTGCTTTGACCCGCTCTGTCGAGGCTCAGCTCTCCCTGAAACTGACAGCCACATGGAAGAGACCGAAGTGCTGTGCTCAGGGCCCTGCTACAACACTTTTCATTAGTTATTACGTTCATTTATGAAGCAGGACTCTTTCCTTAGGTTTTGTACACACACAACTAATTGGACCAACACAGAGAATATGGTACGAGCCGAACTATTAACGAATCTTATCAACAGAGAGGACAATGTTAGCATTAACCCGCTGTTCCAGCATTATCATCTCTCAGCAAAGATCCTCAGCAGAGTGAAAATAATAAAATGATAAAGCCACGGAGGTTCTAGGTTTTTAGTTTTTGTTAGAACATCACAGCAGTGTTAAAAGACAGTCATGAAACCATTCTGAGCCATGAATAATTTAGGTTAAAGCTTTTTTCTGTCATACAATTGTTTTTCATATTCTTATTGAATTTGTGCCACTACTTTATTAAAAAAGTAGGTGGCAAAAACATTTGTTAATTCTAATAAATTTGGTTTATTCTATAAATTTCTACACGTTAACCAAATTTAATAGGCAGCTCATTAAAATCAGACAGGACCACTTTCAACGCTAGGTTGCTCTGTATTATAACCGTCTCTGGGTATCTGTAACTTTTTCCTCAGGTGTTTTAATGTTAATGTGCCTAAGTTCAGTTTAAGTATTTCCTTTTCTCGTGTGTAGAAAAGGCCCATTATTTGTCCAGGCATGAAAAGTAATTAAGTTGATCTTGAACTTTAAGCCAAAATTTCTTATAAAATTAGAGAGCTCATTTTGCTTTACTGTCAACAAATAAGTGTGGCCCAGAGTCAAAGATAATTAATTTGCTTATCACTGGTTATTGTGGCACATGAGTTTATCTAGAGATCAGATTTAGACCTTGAACATAAAGTTTAGGAACGCTTAAAGTCACTGTCATATTGACAATTAAAATCTATGGTTTCAATTCAAAAACAGATGAGAAACCATCTAAACGCATTTGGTTAAACAACAACTTTAAGACGGAGCTCAACTGAAACCGAACACTTTACCACACAAACGTCCTCTATTTACAGACTCTTTGCTTCACCTCCCATGTGGGAACAGGAAGGCAAACGTAAAAACAACTTTTTTAGGTCATCAAAAGTTAATGGGATAATTGCTTATTTCGCCCTGTGTGACTGCATGTCTCTGATGCAGCTCTGTTCTCGTGTTGCGCTGGATTTCTGTGTCACTCTCCTCTCGTCTTGTGCCTATATGTGAGTGTGTGTGTTTCCATACGGGGATGAGAGAAGCTGAGTGGCACAGAACACAAAGACACATCAGAGGGGTTCTTCACCAGCACCCCTACCTCCACCCCACTCCTCCGTCTCTCTCATCCATCCTCCCTTCTCTTTGTTGCAGAGCTGAGCCTGCACTCTTGCCGTAGCTCCTGCTAAAGCCCGGCTGCTCTTTAAGAGGCCGCTTTGTCTTTTGGTCTTTCTCCATCGCTCCCTCTTTCTTTTTCTTTTTTTCGCTGATGTCAACAGAGTGGCTTCACAGAGCTCTGTGCCACTCTCTCTCTCTCTCTCTCGAGCACACCTCATTTGGAAAACCACAAAAAAGAAGAACGAATAGACAGAAGCTGCGCAAAAACAAGAAGGGGACAACTGTGCCAATGCTTTCCCTCCCGCCGCCTCGGCATCAAGAAAAACATGTTTTCAAAGTTTCCCCCCAGTTCTCCTCACAACGCAAAGACTTCGTCTTGTTGTGGAGATGGATTTCGCTTTAATGCAGACCAATTAAATGTTGTTATATGGTTACATTTATGGGATGTGAGAGGTACAGTCGCCCATAATGAGAAAAGCATGAAGGTATACGTAGGCGAGCACTTTTTTCAGGTTTTCCGTGACTGGGTAAAAACTTACAGCTCTCATGTTTGGTAACAACTTGAGGGCATTTAGGGAGCTTATATGCTAAGTTTTAGGTGTTTGTATTAGGTATAAACTTGAATTCTTTTTGTGATGCGCAGATGTTGCCACATGTAGCTAAATAAGAGGTTGCAAAAGCTTGCTGAAGTTTCTTCCTACGCTGTCGTAAAAATCCCATGATAATTTAATCAGAATATTTACTGTATGGTGTCCTAACAAAATATTTTGCTAATGTAGGCCAAAAGCTGCAAACATAAAGTGCTGCTGAACTTTTTCACATTTCTTCATGTTACAATAAAACAAGTTACAAACCTCAGTGAGTCTTATTTAAATTTTATGTGGCAGACCGAAACAAAGTAGGGTGTACTTGGAAACTGGAAGAAAAATTGCAAATGTTTTGCAATTTACCCTCAGTATAAATACTGCTGTTTGGTAACAACTTTAAAAGGCTCCTATTAGAGAAAACCAATGAAGGTTATAAAATAATGTCACAAGCTCTGAACAACTCAGAGTAGTAGAAAAAGGTACTCTGGTCAGATTAGACAAGAACTGAACTTTTTGACATGCAAAGTGCTTTGAGTGGTTGAAAACTAACACTGTACATGACCGACAATGATTCCACCCCTCCACTGTGAAGCATGGCAGTAGCAGCATCATGCTGTGGCAATGCTTTTCTTTAGCAGGGACAGGATATCTGGATCGTTATGATGGAAAGATGGATTGACACAGTGTCTGCAAGTTTGAGTAAATTACATTGAAAACATTTTAAAAACTTTTTTACCTAATAGTTTATTAATTGCATTTAACTTACCTAATAATGTAAACAATTTAAATACAACTTAACTTATGTTTCTTCACTCTGGGATGTGAATATGGTGCAATGAATAAAATAATTTAACAAATAAATTAAGATGCAAATTTAAGACCTGGTATAGATATACCCTGGATATTTTCAAAACATTTAAGGCCTGACAGTAAAATGAGAAAATGAAAGATTTTTCCTCAGACCCTGATGATACCCAGAGTTTGAATTTCTGTTGCAGATTCTGTGATTCAGGTTAAATAAACAGCAACAGCTTTACTGCAAAGGAGGGTTTAACATTTCTTTTTATCATTTCATCTGCTGTAAAACTGATTAAGTGTTGCAATGGCCTAGTTAAACATTAGACCTCCCTATGAATGAATTCTCTGGCAGGACCTTAACGGAGGGGCTCATAAACAAATGCTAAGAGACATTGTATTTACAGGACTTAACCAAAATGTCTATTTTATTATGTAAGAAATTTACAACATCAGAGAGTTTATGAATAGGTTTAAAGCATAGTGTTAATTAATAAAGATATAAAAACAAACAACAATGAATGTAATGTGACGATGTGAGATGTTGTTGAGGTACAGTGCCTTGCAAAAGTCATACTCCTGGAGCGTTTTCACGTTTTGTTACATTAAAAAACAAACGTTATGTATTTTACTGGGTCTTTATGTGATAGACTAACATAAAGTAATGCATAATCAACAAGTAGAAAACATGGAAGAATACATGAAACACAGCAGACATGTTAGGGATAAAGTTATGGAGATGTTTAGAGCAGGGTTAGCCTATAAAACAATAACCCAAGCTTGGAACATCTCACATATCACTGATCAATAAATCATCCAAAAGTAGAAAGAAAAGTGATTTTATGTCTGTTCTGCTCTGATTTTCCAATTTTCTGTTCGGCATCGACAGCTGGGTTTTAAATTTGCTTTACAAATACATTTGATTTGATGTTGGCCAACTGCAAATGGGGCCTCTTATGGTTTTCTTCTCGCTTCTTTACTCTTATATTAAAATTAGATTTTTAGGGCAGACAACTAGCAGTTGTCCTGTCAACACTTTCTCCCACCTGAGCTCTGGATCTCTGCAGATCCTCCAGAGTAACGTCCACTTTGAATAAAGCTCTAACTGGGCAACTTGTTAAGAGTTTATTAAGGAGTATCAGAGTAAAAGGGGCTGAATACAAATACATACTGCACCTTTCAGATTTTTATTGAAAGAAAATTGTAAAAACAATGCATTATTTTCCCTCCAACTTCACAGGTATGTACTTTTATTTTGTGTTTGTTTATCACCTGAAACACCAAAAACATACTTTGAAGTTTGTGACTGTAACATGACAAAATGTTAAAGAGCAAAGGTTGCAGGAATGCTTTTGCAAGGTACTGTATATGCATTTCTTCCTACCTTACAGGAGTCAAGTCGATGCTGTGCGATGATGGAAACTTTTTCTACCACAGTTCGAAGTCGTGACTGTGTGGCGTGTGAGATGAATGTCACGGCTTCCATGGGAACTTCCGTCACTCCAAACTTCTTAGCTGCGAAGGAGATATAGGTATAGTTAAATGCAACACCTCAAAATGGGATGTATTTAATCCTAAACAGAAATCAGTATTCTTGTAGCACATTTTTCAAGTAAACCAACTAACAAACAATAAAGAAATAATGTTATGGGACAACCCCTCCTTGAACCGCCACCTTAACGTGGTGGAGGGGTTTGAGTGTTCAAATGATCCTAGAGGCTATGTTGTCTGGGGCTTAAATGCCCCTGGTAGGGTCTCCCATGGCAAACAGGCTCTAGGTGATGGGTCAGACAAAGAGCGGTTCAAGAATTCTTCATGAGGACCACTAAATCAAGGCACGTGACGTCGCCCAGTACAGCGGAGCCGGGGTCCCACCCTGGAGCCAGGCCTGGGGTCGGGACTCGTCGGAGAGCGCCTGGTGGCCCGGTTGCTCCTCGCGGGACCCGGCCGGGCCAAGCCCGAACGAGAGACGCGAGGCCATCCCCCAGTGGGCCCACCACCTGCAGGGGGAACCGTGAGGGACTGGTGCAAAGAGGATTGGGTGGCGGACGAAGGTGGAGACCTCAGCGGCCCGATCCCCGGATGCTTAGGCTGGCTCTAGGGACGTGGAATGTTACCTCACTGGGGGGGAAGGAGCCTGAGCTTGTGCGGGAGGTCGAGAGATATCGACTAGAAATAGTCGGGCTCGCCTCCACGCACAGCGTGGGCTATGGAACCCATCTCCTTGAGAGGGGCTGGACTCTCTTCTACTCTGGAGTGGCCCACGGGGTGAGGCGGCGGCCTGCGGTGGGTTTGCTTGTTGCCCCCCAGCTCAGCCGTCTAGTGTTGGGGTTTACCCCGGTGGATGAGAGGGTCGCATCCCTGCGCCTTCGGGTCGGGGATAGGTCTCTGACTGTCGTTTCGGCCTACGGGCCGAGCGGTAGTGCGGAGTACCCGGCCTCCTTGGTGTCCCTGTCAGGGGTGCTGGATAGTGCCCCTCCCGGGGACTCCATTATTCTGCTGGGGGACTTCAACGCCCACGTGGGAAACGACAGTGACACCTGGAGAGGCGTGATCGGGAGGAATGGCCTCCCCGATCTGAATCCGAGTGGTGTTTTGTTATTGGACTTCTGTGCTAGTCACGGATTGTCCATAATGAACACCATGTTCAAGCATAAGGGTGTTCATCAGTGCACTTGGCACCAGGACACCCTAGGCAGGAGGTCAATGATCGACTTTGTTGTCGTACCATCAGACCTTCGGCCGCATGTTTTGGACACTCGGGTGAAGAGAGGGGCTGAGCTGTCCACTGATCACCACCTGGTGGTGAGTTGGATCCGCTGGAGGAGGAGAAAGCCGGACAGACTTGGCAGGCCCAAGCGCATAGTGAGGGTCTGCGTGGAACGCCTGGCGGAGCCCTCGGCCAGGGATGTATTCAACTCCCACCTCCAGGAGAGCTTTGACCAGATTCCGGGGGATGTTGGAGACATAGAGTCCGAGTGGACCATGTTCTCCGCATCTATTGTCGATGCTGCTGCCCGTAGCTGCGGCCGTAAGGTCTGCGAAGCTCTCGATTTACCGGTCGGTCTACGTTCCTACCCTCACCTATGGCCATGAACTTTGGGTCATGACCGAAAGAACGAGATCCCGGATACAAGCGGCTGAAATGAGCTTCCTCCGTAGGGTGGCCGGGCACTCCCTTAGAGATAGGGTGAGGAGCTCAGCCATTCGGGAGGGGCTCGGAGTAGAGCCGCTGCTCCTCCACATCGAGAGGAGCCAGTTGAGGTGGCTCGGGCATCTATACCGGATGCCTCCTGGACGCCTTCCTCGAGAGGTGTTCCAGGTACGTCCCACCAGGGGGAGGCCCAGGGGATGGCCCAGGACACGCTGGAGGGACTATGTCTCTCGGCTGGCCTGGGAACGCCGTGGGCTCCCCCCGGAGGAGCTGGAGGAGGTGTCTGGGGAGAGGGACGTCTGGGTGTCTCTGCTGAGTCTGCTGCCCCCGCGACCCGGTTCCGGATAAGCGGAAGACGATGAGTATGAGTACGAGTACGACGAGTACGAGTTATGGAACAAAACAAAAAAGACCAGTATTCCCACAATTACACACATCCACATCTACTGTTTAGCATCCACACACATGGGGAACTGTACAGCTTATTACGGGCAATTAACTCCCAGATCGAGGACTCATCACACAGATAAGTTAATTTGTTTCACAGTCTTAGTGTGAATTCCAGAGTGGTTTTACTAGCTGAGCCCCTTCCAGTGTGCAAACGAAATTGACCATCTCTTTTCGCAGAAGGATAATTTAGTTTCCCTGGAGCGAAATTCATCAGAAGACATAACAAAAGAGAGGAGGAAAGACTTTGGTAGGGTTACTATCTGTTTCCAACTTCCTTTTAAATTATTCCATTAACATAAATGTTCTCTGGCACCCTTTTAAGTAAACCACACCAATTATTTAAATCAGCCGAACAATACATACACTCTTCAACTACTCAAGCTTTGAAATAGATGGAGGGAGGCCTCTTGCTGGTGTAATTGCAGTGGCAACACATGTGGCAATGTCACGAGGTCACAGAAAACTGCTAAGAGGCTTCCACTCCCTAAAAATACAATCTTTCTGGGACATTAATATTTCAGAAAAAGTTTAGGAGAATCAGATACAGAATTAGAAAGAAATTTCTCCGAGCAAAAACAGTTTCTGGAGCTCGGACTAATTATGATACTTCACCTAGAAATAGAACAGACTAATGATCAACAAACCCTCTGGATGTTGGGTGACTGTGGCTCAATGGGAAGAGAGGTTGACTCGCAAACTGAGGCAAGGCACTTAAGTTGCCTACCGATCTGGGTATTGCTATTTGTGAGGGTAACTGGGTGAATGTGGCTTGAAATAACTAGAAAAGCGCAATTTAAATTCAGACCATTTACTCATTAGAGTGACTAGGAAGATGTTGAGAATATTACGCCATATGTAATCACTCAAAAATTCATGATTGTAGTTTTCTTGGGAAATTACAATGTTTGATACCTCTAAAACTGATCTACTGATCATGATCGTTAAAACTGCTAAACCTGAAGTCATAAATAATTAAACATAGTTGGAGCACAAGGCTCTTCCGCAGGTATTATGGGGATCAGAAGGCAGGTAAATGAATTAATCATTTTATTGTAAAAGCATGCATGTTAACTTGATAATCACAATTATTAATGCGATGTAAACTATGCTGAAGAATCATCCATAGGACTCATAGTGCCCTGCAAAGGTACCTCTTGAACTTCTTTTGCATTTAATTATGTTACAACCACAAACTTTAGCTTGCATTGTGGAAAGTGCTTTTAAGAAAAATTGGCAAAATAATTTCAGTCTCGAGATGTGGAAAGCAGGTAGAGACCCGCCTCCCCCCTTCCACTTTATACTAATGCACAACTTTTATTGCCCTATCGCATACAATACATTGAATTTTGTTGTTGCAATGGGATGTCAATACTTTTCCAAGGTCTCTTCATTTGTTATTTTTACCTTGAAGACAAACTTCGCTTTATATGTTGTGAATCTTAGACTTTAGGTATAAGCGAGTGTAAAGGCTACTTCAAAAACATGTTTATGCTCTAAAAGACATTTATTAACAACATATTAGAGAAACAAGTTATCGAATGTATTTATTCGACTTCTTCTCAAATAGTCAAAGAACTTACTCAGACCATATTTTCAGAAAATATGTTCAAGCACTACTACATGTGCTCAAGAGAGTACATGGACCTGTTAGTTAGAAGGGGATCATCGTTACTTTGAAGAGTCTTTTCTAGAGAACTCCAGCTGTGTGTGTTCTGGGTCCCCCCCCCCCAGTTGTGGACATGCCTGGAGAGTAATGAGGGGAGGTGGAGAGAAGTTTGCTAAAGTACGCCTGGCACAAGTGTTTGTTTGAGGGGGAATAAATAAGAGAGTGGAGAAAGAATATAAGTTGGAACATCTCACCGTAAAAAAATAAAAAATAAATCTGGGGAATCTGAACATTTCTACTAAAAATGTTAAGAAATAATTTAGGAAATTTTTAAAAATATATATTTTATGGACGAAAGTATCCTAATGAAGTTTAAAAGGGTGCTTATATTGTACACCAGGACTGTACAGGAGAGGAACAGCGGCACTTCTTTGATTGAGTAGAGCTGGCAGGCTGGGGGAGCCTCCCTTGGACTGCTGTCAGCTGCAAGAGCACAGAGACCAATCACTGACACAACAAAGCTGAATAAGTGCCACTTCCCCAGCAGGGGGCACCCTTGCCTCCTGCCCCGTATCATGCTGTGTTCTCCCCCAAAGAAAGATTTATATTTTAAAACAACCCCTCTACCCCAAGGTGACGGGATAACAACCATGCCAAGAGTCTACGTAACGAAATATGACCTGCAGGCCCCCACGCTACACTAAAGATACTTTAATTGAGATGAAATAAGATGAGGGCGCCAGGCTCCCCGTCTTGTGGAATTACGCTGTGTGTTTTTTGATCGGGTACACAGGACAAAGATGCAAGGCAAAGTTTTATTTGGAGTAGTAACACTTATTAAGGCTTTTTATATTTTTCAGTGTGGATCCTAAAAATATTTAGAAGCTAAATATCATATTTTAGAGTTAGAAAACCAGAAAAATAATGTAGGAAACATAACATTAGCCTCATAGCATAAATGCCTAAGTCATATTTTGGCAAATACTGCACCGGGATTATGAAATAGCTGGAAAATTGGATGTAAGAAAAGGAAGAACCCAAACCTGAGAGACAGAGCACAGCCCATCCCTCCAAATTTCTTTTGGTTTTTGGAAAGCATTTTGTGGATTTTATATGTAAACAGTGCTGCATAAATACATATTACTCATATTAATTACTTACTGATGTGTCCTCTTAGTAAATAACTGGTCACTTTTTAAAATAAATAAATAACAGCTCTCCTCAAATATTCCTCCTGTATGTTTACCCACAATAATTATCTGTAGCTTTATGGTTATTATTTTCTCAGTGTCTGAGCCAAATGAAGGAGAAAACATATGACTGTAGCTGTCATCTAAGTATTTTAACTTCCTTTCCATCTACCACATGTGTACCAATGACCTGAAGTGACTTCTTAGTGCCAAATAACGTGTTGTTGACATGAGAAAAGCAATTAAGCATTTTTTTATTACAATGTTTATTCCCATGTTGTGCTCACCACTGCGTAAATTACAGGCAGACTGGGGCCACCACAGAGAACAATTAAATTACATCCATTCACAAAGCACTGATTTGGGAAGCATTCAAGCCACTGATCTAAGACAGCATATCTCCTTGTTTCCTCCTCATCATTTAAATTTTCACTTTACGAGCCTAAAGTCTTTGTTATCGGTTGTTATTTTCCTTTTGGGTAATCACTGTGTTTTGTAAAGATAGCCATGCTAACTGTGCTAATTCCAATTTGAGATGCTAAGCAAGTTTAAAACTGTAATAATTTAGACCTTTTTTTTAAAATAACAGAACTCTCCTTTAAAGCATCTGCTCTCAATCATAGTGATATAATATTGACTCTGCTCCTAACAAAAGTAATTAATGTTCACAGTAGCAAGGCTACAAAAGATTATAATTTTGATGCTATTCTTATATTGTCTTGGTTTATAGTTCATAGGAATATTTGAAATTGGCTAAAATGCATATTGCCAGGTCAAAGCTTTACAAAAACTGTAGATCAAAAATTAACTACTTTACTCGGATCTGAACATTTCTAATGAAGACGTTGCAGTGTTGCATGGTGGCTGATTTGAAAAGGTCTCACCAGTTTCCAAGATTCGCCGGTGTAGCAGCCCCGGATGGAGAAAGGCCTCGTCTTTACACGAACGGATCTGCGTTCCCACCAGCTCAGAATTGGTTGCAAGTATTCTGGCGCTCTCCTCGTTCAGATTAACCCCGGCCATGGAGGCCACATCATTGATGTCATCATCATCTCTGTAACGTGAGAGTAAAGACTAACATAAGGCTTTTTTTTTAAATAATAGTTTGTTTTTTTTACCAAAATATACATAAAAAGGTAGTCTAAAGTAGATCAAAACCAAAACGACATTGAGATGGCGTACTCATTGAGAGGTTTACAGGCAATAGGCTGGTAATACAGCACCCGCCACTAACCCCCCTGGTAAAGATGTTCACAAAAGCTTTAAAATGCAGTTATGGAGCTTCAGTGACCCCTCTTTGATGCAGTGAACAAGATTTTTTTTTTACCCCAGGATCCTCTTTATTGTGTGTGTTGGCAAAATCAACAAGGTCATCGTCATCCCGCCTCGTTTGTCACAGTTCCAGTTGTTTGCAACTCCTAAATCATTACTTTGAATGTAAACTAAGTTTAGGTGAGTAGGTGTTTACGTGAAGACATTTTCTGACCAAGAAAAACAACACATCTGCCTTACCTGAATGCCATGTTCTTTTATCTTCACCATTTTGAAGATTGGATTACTAATAAAAAGCATCTTGGTGCTCTGATCAACTTAAAAAGTAAAGTACGAGTTAAAAAAATACCTCAGTAAAAGTTTTATTTTATAAAGTGCTCTGCAAAAGTATTTATACCACTTAAACATTTTCTTATTTTGTCACACTATGACCTCAAACTTCAGTCTACTTTATTCATTAGGATTTTAGGAGATAGACCGACATGAAGTAGATCATAATTGGGGTCCATTTGAATTCAGCCTGTTTTACTCTGATACCCCTAAATAAAATCCAGTGCAACCATGCCTATGAAAGTCCCCTAAGCAGCAAACAGAGTCTGCTTGTGTGTAATTTAATATCTGATAGGTGCAGCTGTTCTGGGAAAGCCCAGAGGTTTTTTAGGGAACATTAGTAAACAAACAGCATCATTAAGACCAAGAAAAACTCCAGGTAGGTCAGATAACTTAAGATACTTCTGAAGGAGCTGCAGTGACAGATAACACTTAGTCATTTACTTCACAAACATGAAAAAGTGGCAAAGAAACACATCTTGAAACAAAGCTACAAGAAGGGGGTGCTTTCTATGTTTTTTTATTTAGCTGGAACACCAAAGGTCAAAGTTGATAATTTACATCACGCCTTAGTCTATTCATGTGTTAAAAGGGTCTGGTCAAAGTCTGGATCAGAATCTAATTGAGAAATTGTGTCAAAACTTGAAAATTGATGTTTATGGATGTTCACCATCCAATCTGGGTTTCAGACTTGCAGCTGCAATTGCAGCGAAACGTGGTTCAACAAAGTATTAAATTGATGATTAATTTAATTGTAAGGCTTTTTATACACAAAGGGTGCCAGTAAATGTAAAAAACATAGTAATTAAGACAAAAAAATAAATAAAAACTCCCAAAAATCTAAAGTTAAAATCAAAATTGATCTTTAGAAACATGCAGATTTTTAGAGCTTGGGACAACCAAAACAAGGTTAATTCTACTCTATTTATGGGAGGCAGCAGTTGGTTTGGACTCCCATGCGGCATCGTGCCTGTTCGACTGGACAGACTGCTGCAACACAGATCAAATAAATAGACAGTATGGAAGTAACTTTGCTCTCTGGTAAGAACAACATTACAATGCTATAGCTTCACATCACAAACAGTGTTTTGCGTCTGTACTGAGGCATGAAAAAAACATATATTCAACATTTAAACCTTCTTTCTTTATCAGTATTCATGTCACAACATTATTAACATTTACTCCTTGAAAAAAAATATCTCACGGATCCATTTTTTGCTCATGAATATTATTTGCCTGGAAGAAATTATGCATTCGTTTTTCTTTTCTTTTTTTTACACCGGGATATACTTTGGTCATAATGGCACAGGCTTCTCATTCCAGGGTCTATTAGTGTCAACACTTAGAAAGGCAGGGAGATGAAGAGTGTTTGGAAGGAGTTTGCAGGGTAAGGATGCTCCTGAGGATTGGCAATAAACAACAGTCAACAAGCTCTATTTACACACTGCTCTGCAACACCTCCTTATGTATTTTCTTTATGCGCTGATCATTTCTCCCAGGTGTAATGTTGACTTCACAATGTTTAGATGTTATTGCATTTTAGCAGAAACAGGAGAAAAACAACATACAGAACTTGTTCTCTGGTCGTTTTACTTGCCGTCCGGAACATCAGGAACATTTCCTGCCTGGATGTTTCTTTGTGATTTGACACCATGAAAAATTCCCCTACGATAATTATACTTGGCAAGTAACGATTGTGATTCTGGCCTGAATGAGCAGTGACATGTTGTGTTTACAGGACTGGCTCAAAGCAAGCAGCCGATTTTCTTGAGTGTCTTTGACAGAGAGAACAAAGACCCACAGAACACGCACAGGGTGGCCTCTCGCCACTCACTGGCTCAACTCAGTGGTCATTTACGTCCGTGCTGTTGCTGTAGGTTGGTGTTTTCGCTTGTGTTGCTGTGCTGTTGTGCATTCAGGTTTGCAGCGCCGGGTCCAGGAGTCCTTACAGGCATCTTGTAGAGTTGGCACAAACCTTCAGCCAGCTCCACCCTACCGAGGCCCTACTGCTTCTTGGTGAAGCCGCAGAGAGCCGATATGAAACCTGACACCACGGCGGGAGGTTGACAAAGACAATTAGAGTAGTTCCCAAAACACTACACACTTTTACCTTCTCTCCTTCCTTCCTTGTTTTTCCAGCACTCTAATTAAACCTTCAGAGATACCATAGAATCTCCATTTTACATCATCACAAGCTCACAGATAAGGACGACATGCTGGCGGCCATATTATTTAGGTCTAAAGGGAGGCTGCCAGTTCAACAACTTAAGACTAAATATTCTTGTTTTAAAAATCTTTTACAAATATAACTCTAAAAGGCGTGGCTTGCATATCAAGGCATAAAGTTATGGAGAGGTTTAAAGCAAAGTTCCAAAGCTTTGGAGATCCCAGGGAGCTAGGGTTGCCACTAATGATTATTTTGCTAATGGATTAATCTGTCGACAATTTTTTTTATTAATCGATCAATAATCGCATAGGAAAAGGTGCTTGATTGGAGATTATTTTCAAACTTTCAACCAGTTGAAGCTAAAACTAAGCCACTTGAGGAGTTCTACATAGAACATATTTACAGAAAAAAAAGGTTTTTCATCCTAAATGCAAAATGTTTATATATATTTATTGTACAATATTTGCCTAATTACCGCTCTGTGTGGTTTGTTCTTTCAGCAAATGGCATGTTTTAGAGTCTGTATACTCTAGTTAACAATTATTCGAATACTAAAGTAGTTGATAATTATTTCAATTAAACACAATTAATATAATTAATTGTTTTAGCTCTACACAGAGCACTGTCCAATCCATCATCAGAAACCATTTGCTCGTGTTGGGAATTGGGAGTTTTTATTTAGTGCTTGTCCACCAGAGGTCGCCCTGGAGAGTTTTCCGATGACACCATTAGGCCAATTTGAATATTTGGTAATGCCTTTTGCACTTTGCAATGCCCCTGCTGTTTTTCAAACACTTGTTAACGATGTCCTGTGAGATTTCCTCAACATTTTTGTTTTCGTTTATTTCGATGACATCTTAATCTTTTCTAAAGATCTCACAGAACATCGGAAACATGTACGACTTGTGCTCCAAAGGCTACTTGAAAATAAGTTGTTCAGAAAAGTTGTTCAGAAAACAACTTCAACGTTTTTTGGGGTTTGCCAACTTCTACCGCCGCTTCATAAGGGACTTCAGCCGAACACCAGCTCCACTTACCAATCTCACTTCTTCCAAAGTAACCTTTTCCTGGACCCCTGAAGCAGACGCTGCATTCAAAGAATTAAAGGAGAGATTTGCTAAAGCCCCCATCCTGTTACAGCCTGACCCGACAAAACAGTTTATTTTAGAGTTGGACGCTTCAGATTCTGGGGTAGGTGCTGTGCTTTCTCAACGTTCAAGTGATGACAATAAACTCCATCCATGTGCTTATTTCTCCCACAGACTGTCTCCCACTGATAGAAATTATGACATGGGTGATCGAGAGCTATTAGCCATTAAACTAGCCCTGGAGGAGTGGCGTCACTGGTTGGAAGGCACGGAACATCCGTTACTGGTCTGGACGGATCACAAGAACCTCTCCTATCTAGTCAGCCAAGCGCCTGAACCCATGTCAGTCCCGATGGTCACTATTCTTCTCTCAATTCAATCTCACCATCTCATATCGCCCCCGAACCAAGAACATTAAACCCGACGCCTTATCCAGACAGTATGCCCCTGACACCTCTGACTAGGGTCCAGTCTCCATCCTGCCTCCTAGCTGCAAGATCGACGCTGTGTCCTGGGAGATTGAATAAATGGTTTCGCAAGCCTTACTCACTAACCTTGCTCCTGATAACTGTCCACCCAACAGAACCTTCGTTCCAGAGCCCGTTCGTTCCCGCCTCATTCAGTGGTTCCACAACTCCAAGTTTTCAGCGCATCCTGGTTCGTCCGGAACCATTGCTTTGATCTCTCGTCGTTTCTGGTGTCCCTCCATCCATAAGGATGTTAGGAGCTATGTGGGGGCTTGTTCATCCTGCGCCCGTAACAAGCCATCTCATCGTCCTCCAGCTGGTCTCCTTCAACCTCTACCCATTCCTATGAGACCATGGTCACACATAGCACTGGATTTTGTCACTGGACTACCTCCATCTCGTGGAATGACAGCTATTCTGACCATTCTGGACAGATTCTCCAAGCCTTGCCATCTAATCGCCCTAAAAAAACTTCCTTCAGCACTTCAGACAGCTAAACTCTTGATCCGTCATGTGTTTCGACCGAGGCCCTCAGTTCACCTCACAGGTTTGGAAGCAGTTTTGATTCATTAAATGCTAAGGTTGCTCTCTCCTCAGGTTATCACCCTCAAACTAACGGTCAGACTGAAAGACTGAACCAAGAGATAGAATCCATGCTCAGATGCCTCACTGAAAATAATCCCACCAGCTGGAGTGAGTATCTCCCATGGATAGAATATGCTCATAATGCTCATGTGTCCTCAGCTACAGGTTTGTCCCCATTCGAGGTTTCCCTTGGCTATCAACCTCCTCTGTTTCCTGAAGATGAGAGAGAGATCTCAGTTCAATCTGTTCAACATCACATCCGTCACTGTAAAAGAGTGTGGACCAATGCTGTGGCCGCTCTTCACCGTATGGCTGAACAGAACCGCCGTTTTGCTGATCGCCGAAGGGTTCCGGCTTATGATTATGCCCCTGGACAGAAGGTATGGTTAGCTGCTCGAGACATACCTCTCAAATCTTTATCCAAGAAACTAGCACCACGTTACATTGGACCCTACGTCATTGAATCCATCATTAATCCATCTGCTATTCGTCTCCGCCTTCCAGCCTCCCTACGTATTCATCCGACATTTCATGTCTCTCAGATCAAGCCGGTCCAGACCAGTGGATTGGGAGGGTTATGGTCCTGAGCACCACACTTGGGTTCCCCGTTCCTTCATATATCACCCTTCATTGATCACCGACTTCCTGGCTTCTCGCCCTTCCACTTCACCTGAGCCGCCTGGAGGCGGTCGTTAGAGTGGGGGTACTGTTGGGAATTGGGAGTTTTTATTTAGTGCTTGTGCCCTGGAGAGTTTTCCTTCCACCTACATGTGTTCCTGATCCTCTGCTGATTGGCATCACCTTGGAGGAGTATTTAGGAGCCTGCCACCAGTACTTTGGCGCCTGAGTGTTGTGCCCAAGAGGTAAACATCAAGCCAAAGAGATATTTCCGGTCTAACCTTGCATTTGATAACCTTGTTTGTCTTTCCCTGCTTCCTGCTAGAAACCTGTGAGGTGTGGGTTGTTACCTACAGAACTGGACTCGGATATACAACTCCTACAACAACTGCTTGTGAACCTGGATAAATCATATCTAACTGAGGTATGGCTCCGTTCCCTTCAAAAACACCTGACTCTGTGTGAACTCTGGACCAAAGACTGGACAAGCTACTTAGATTACTGGACTCCCAAACCCAATGGATTAACCCTCCTTAACTTTGTTGTTCTGAAGATCAAGTAAGCCACTTTACTGAAACCAATGTGGATGTTTTCCACCTCAGTCCTAAACTAACTCTCGACTCTCTCTCTAGTGGACTTCAAGATCCAACCCATCCTCGTTCCTGTAGAAATCTTCTTGTGGAAACAAAATAAATATTTGAACCTTGTCTGGTCTCCTGAGTGAGTTTACGCATGTGGGTCAGAAATTTTCCTAATACTATGACAGCTCGTATACTCCACAAATCTGGCTTTTATGTAAGAGTGAAAAAAGAAAGACAAATGAAGTCCTGTTTTTAGGCTTTGTTCAATTCATGCAGAAGACAGCAGCAAACATCTAGAAGAAGGTGCTCGGTCAGATAAGACAAAAATTGAGCATTTTCGCCTGCATATGGAAAACACTGCAGTGGCGGCAGCATCTGCTTTGTTGGATTTACATAAAATCCTAATGAAAAACTCAAGGAGATCATCTGCAAACATGTTGATCTCTTTTGTCACTTACAGTGCCCCTAACAGACTGTATGCTTAGACTTTTACAAATATCTCTGTTGATCATCTGACCATTTTTTTATATGTGGATACAACTATATAATGTGATTTGGTGCAGATTTCTAACAGTGTCTGTGATATCAGTGTGCCCTAATTGTCACAGGGTCTAAAACAGAGCCACTGTGAAGCGTAAAGCTGTATTGACATGAACATGTCAGTGGATTTACCCAAATGTCAAGCACTGAATTTTATTTTAATGAAACGTCTGCAGAGGAGCTGCTTATTTCATTAACTTGAGACATTATCCTGTTTTATCCTGTTATTTAGTATATAAACTTCAGGCTTTGGTTTTTTGGTGGAGACAGTTCAATACGCTTATTTCAAAATAACAGAACCTCAGGATGTCATGATAACAATTTTATAATCTCATCATTTTGAGATGAGATTTCAAGATTTAGCTTTAGCTTTAGCATTGGCTGCTGTTCCAGTATCAATATCTCATCTCGTGACAACCAGATTTTGAAATCATTTTATATTTTATATTTATATTTGATATAAGAATGTCCTGAGCTCTCTTCTAGAGATGACAGTTTAATTTTCCAATTACCTTGAAATAACAAGACCTATACCTTGTTTTGCTAGCATATATGTTTATTTATCTTAGTATCTCAAAATGTCAAAGCTTGAATAAATGCATTTAAATCCAGAGATCACAACAGTGATCCAGGCATTTGGTTCAAGCTGAAAACATTTTTACCAACACATTACTACTACATATTATCCCTGAATGTCATAAAACTGGGTGTAACATGCCAACTATCCAATTTTGTTCCATATTAAGCTTGTCATAAATTCGTTTTTTTTTTTCAAAATAATGAGATGGTCAAGCAATTGTTTTACAACAATCTTGAACTGGAATGTATAATCTGAAAATTACTTTATTTCTTTCAATAATTATGATTTAGAAAGTCCTATTTGTAGCTTATCAGAAATTAAGCATCGAGAGAAGTCTTAATACACAAATGTTTTCTATAACTTTCTCATATTTGTAAAACCTTTTAAGATTATATCAGTCTTTTAAAGGAAGCAGAGCAATATTATGTAGTATAACTATGTCGTTTATCTTCTCACTAGTACCTACCTGTCTATAGCACCTCTTTGTAGAAAAGTTAACAAACTTTCTAAAATGTCATGTTAGCACACCAATTAGCGGTTTGAAATCTAAAGATTTATTTAAACAATTCTACAATCAGCACAACATTTTGTGAGTTTTATTGAAAAATAGCATTAACAAAGCTATTGTTGAAAAAAAGGCATTGTAAAGATTGCCACAACCCATATGGCAACACAGATAAGACCCAAATATAACTTTTTGGCCTTCATGAAAAATGCTACGTGAGGAGGAAACCTAACACTCCACATTACCATGAACAAACCAGCCCCATGGTGAAACACTATGGTGGTAGCACTTTGCTGTACGCATGCTTTTTATTGATAAAAATCAAAATGTTCATCCTCCATCTGAACCTACAGGGCAACCCTGGAAAAAAAATTGCTGTGGAAGTTTACCTTGCGGCACAACAATGATCCTAAACATACAGCCAGAGATACAACGGAAAGGTTTATAATAAAGCATATTCATGGGCTGGAACGGCCCAGTCAAAGTCAGGACCTAAATCGAGTTAAGAATTTGGAGGAAGAATTGAGCTGTGATGTTCACAAATTCTCTTCATTCAGTCTGACTAAATTTTGAACTATTTTGCAAGACGGAGCAAAAATGTCTCTAGATGTGCAAAGTTGTTGAGAAATACCCGAAAAGACTTAAAAAGGGGGAAAGGTGGTTCTGCATTTGTAAAGAAATTTGAACACCATCTATGGGGTAAGAACGCTGTCAAAAACAATGTGTATGTAAAGACGGAAATGTGTACATATTAGTCAATAGTTGTGCATAAGTAAAATCCAAAAGAGGTATTGTATAATTTCTCTATAAGAATACAAAATAAAATGTTACAGCTTCAAGAAATTACAAACACAAAGTTCAAGTTTACACTTGTGGTTTATTCTTTATGAATACAATATGCTATAAGAGTTTGTGAATATGATTTATTTTCTATGAGAATACGAATTTACATCAGCGACTTGGCTTCACGTGATCTCAGGCTGGTTAGTGGAGCACATAGTTAGTCGATTCGCTTTGAGCATGCGCTGTCACACTCCTCACCGCCAGTAAACGTAGAGCTGAGATTGGATGACGGAAAAAGGCAATGGGAGATAATTCAGTCTAAAATGAATTCTAGGAACAGAGGGGAGATAGGGGAGGAAATCAAGAGTATTATAAATAAAGCATTGTTCTTATTTTTATGAAATACAAAACTAAAACATAGAATATAGTGGGTGGAGTTATACAATGATGTACAGTAAGTGGCGGTATGCACCTCGTAATTTGTCGCATACCGCCAGCAGAAGAAGAAAAAGAAGAAGAAGAAGCAGCACTAGTGCCAAGATGATAGGCCAAGAAACTACGGTACAAAGCCAGGTAATGTTAAAAAGTTTATATATGTCCTAATGTCGTTAATATATGCTCTTAGTCCGTCATCTCGGTGCTAGTGCTGCTGCTGCTTCTTCTTCTGCTGGCGGTACGCAACAAATTCTGAGGTGCATACCGCCACCTACTGTACATCATTGTATAACTCCACCCACTATATTCTATGTTTTAGTTTTGCATTTCATAAAAATAAGAACAATGCTTTATTTATAATACTCTGGATTCCCCCCTATCTCCCCTGTGTTCCTAATATTCCTTTTAGACTGAATTATCTCCCATTCTGGCACTACATTTACTGGCGGTGAGGAGTGTGACAGCGCATGCGCAACGCAAATCGACTAACTCTGTGCTCCACTAACCAGCCTGAGATCACGTGACGCCAAGTCGCAAATTCGTATTTTTCATAGAAAAGAAATCGTATACACAAACTCTTATAGCATATTGTGTTCATAAAGAATAAACCACAAGTGTAAACTTGAACTTTGTGTTTGTAATTGTTGAAGCTGTAACATTTTATTTTGTATTCTTATAGAGAAAATATACAATACGTCTTTTGGATTTTACTTATGCACAACTACTGGCTAATATGCACACATTTCCGTCTTTACATACACATTGTTTTTGACAGCGTTCTTACCCCATAACCATCTATCATTTTCCTTTGGTTTCACAATAATCCACTACTTTGTGTTGGTCTATCACATAAAATCCCACAAAATACACTAAAGTTTGTGGTTTCAACTTGACAAGATGTGAAAACTTTTTGCTGTTTAGTATGCTGGTACAACTACAGCTGCAGTTAAACCTTAACTCAAACATGTGCTTCATCCCTATGACCCTTGTCAAACCAATATTTAAAATGATGCCTACTTTAACAGATTGTCTGGTTTTATGGTTATAAGGTACCATTGTGACTGAAATCAAATAACAATGGCATAGACAGATCTGACATTAAATGAAAGTAACTAAATATGAAATGCAAAATATTCTGGACAGTACCTCTGAAGTAATAAAGAGGAGATGTAATTAGCTTCTGCAGAAGCTAAAAGGACAAGCTCTCAGTTACTGGTTTGGTTTGGCTTGGGGACATGAAGCTTGGGGCCACACGAATACATATGCACGTTGTTTCCATATCAAGTCTGTGTCTCAGCAAAGTGATGCCATAGGTGGTGGGAGAACTGAACTGAACCTGTCATTTAAACGTTGTGTGTGTAGGTTAGTGTGTGTGAGAGTGTATGGGTGTATATCCAGATTTTCTGTGTCCCTCACACCCACCACCACCCTCTCCCTTCCCCTGTGGATAAAGGTCTCTGAGCCCTTGAAGGGGGCCCTGATTGATCCCTGTGACTAACACCCAGGCCATGCATGTTGTTGCATCTATGCTGAGAGATGAGCCACTGGAGCGAGGTATTCTCCTTAAGGCACCTTTAGGTTCCCTGGGCAGTTCACTGGATGTGTGCTCATGACCTGAATGGTTTCAGTGATAGTGATGGCTAAAGATATGCCGAACAACTCAGCAACAAGCTAACAAGCATGATGTTTATGAAGTGACTGAAATTAATTCAGAGAGCCTCCCACACTGAGTTTGGCTAGGAATTGATGGCAGGGTAAATGAAGCTCTAATGAGGGTAGACGAAAATCTGTGAATGGAGGCGAGAGTCCTAACCCCTAAACGCAACATTTTTCTCTTTAAATTCTAAGAGAATCCTTCAGGAATCTTTCTAAAAATCTTTATTACAGTTACACACCCATCTGGACATAATTTAAACTTGTGGCTGCCAGTGATTCCAAGCTGAACTGTTTCTTGAAAGGTAACAGGCAAATTTTATTTGTGAAGCCCTTCTTAACATAACAAGGACCCCACCTGGCAGCTTACCGGTCAACAAAGGATGAAACCACCGAGGCACGGAAAACTGTGGGATTTTTAAATCCACTGAAAAGGGTCAAAACTTTTTTCCTTATTAGGTACACGTACAGTACCTTGAAAACTATTCATACCCCTTTAGCTGTTTACATTTAGCCATGTTACAGCCACAAACTTCAATGTATTTATATGGTAAACCAACACAATACAGGAGGAAAGGGATCCAGGGTTTTCAAATTGTTTTGCAAACAAATATTTAAACGCGAGGTGTGCAATTGGCTCTACAAATTTCATATTTTGTAGAGCCACCTTTCACTAGCTTTGCTTGTCTATATGCTTTGATCTGAACCACTGGAGCTTCAGATGTGAACCTTTACCCTATTCTCAGATCTTTTGCAGCCTCTAACAAGATTTGCTTAAAGTATAGCCCGGTATTTAGCTCCACTCATCTTCCTATCAACTCAGACCAGATTCTCTGTCCCTCTGAAAGAAAGCATCCCTACGACATAACAATGCCATCACCATGTTTCACAGATGGATATAGTGTGTATAGGGTGATGTGCATTGCTAGTTTGCCTCCATAAATAGTGCATTTTGCCTGTAGCCCAAAAAGTTTCCTTTTGGTCCAATCTGACCAGAGCCCCTCCTTCCATGTTTGTAGCGTTCCCTACCTAGCTTGTGGCAAACTGCAGTCAGAGCTTCTAAGGTCTTTCTTTCAACAATGATTTTCTTCTTGACACCCAGGGTTGCTCTGGAGGAGCAACCCTGGATGTCATGGCTGCTTATCTGACTGATGTTCTTTCCTCCCAGACATTTGAGGATGGACATGTCTAGATAGGTTTGCAGTCATGTAACATCTCACATGCTTTGTGAGATGTTCAGTGGCAATGTTTTACAAGTTAACCCTGCTGATCCCTTAACCTTACTCTAACTAACCTCTGAGGCAATCACAGAGGTCACATCTGTTTACAAAATAGGTGTCTTATTGATGCAATTGTTTGCAATGGATTAAATTAGGGCTCTAAATACAAAGAATATGCCTTGATTTTTTATGTGTAAAATGTTTTGGAAACCATGTATCCTTTCCCTTCCATCCCACAGGCATGGACTAGTTCGTGTTGGTCTATCACATAAAATCCAATCAAATTTTGTGGTTGTATCATAAAATGTAGAAAAGATTCAGTGGTATTAATACTTTGCAGGGCCCTTTACTCGTTTATCTTCCACAGCAACACACACAGCTGGATGTGCAGCATGTTGAACAGGGTTGGATTTGTGGGACTAAAACTGAGCTTGTCGATTGGCGAAGGGCTAAGGGCCTCGGCTGGCTCGCCAGTGATTACAGCGGATGTTGAGTGTTTACAGAGGGAGAAGGGAGGTAGAGAGGGGCACAGAGACAGCTGCTTTCACTCTGCACTGTAAACCACACACACACAGAAACACACACACACACAAGTACTTACACAGAAGGCTGTAGCTACATTGGAAACCCCACAAGCCCTGCAGTGAGTATGTGTGTGTTTGTGCTACAGCTGGCCCGCTGGGACCAGTGGTTCAGAGTGACAGCCATACACACATCAGGGCCTGGCTGCTGCTGAAAACGACGTAGGCTGGGTGGAGGAGAGGCTGGTGGGTGCAAACTGACCAAGCCAGCTGTCAGTTTATTTTTTCTGCAGCCAAGAAGTAGTTGTATATTTTCATCTACTTGTTGCTACGCTGATGTTATCAATAAGTCATAAGGTTTTTGTGAATAAACGTATCTTTGTAACGAATAAACATTTAGGTCCGTTTTCTTCAGTTGATCCTTTAGCTTGTATCATTTTATGAGCTACATGAAAAAGGTCTGACTTGATTTGAGTATGTTAAGCAAACTGTGTGCTGTGATTGTGAACACTGACTCTCCTACACCTCAACCTAGACCTCAAAGTGCAAATTTAACTCTTTGTGCAGTTAAGGTCAGAGTTAACTTTGTCGAGAGTATGTTTTACAAAGAAACCTACTCTGAAGCTACAGGTTTCTGCTATAGAGTCGAGACAGAGAGGCACCAGGGGAATCAAAGTGTAACAAGGCCATCGGAGGACAGAGCAGTAATTACTTCATTCGTGTGCACGTGTAATGCTAAAGTATGCACAAATTTGCACACATTTTCCAGCTGTTTTTATCATCGGTTGGATATATTATCTTTTTTTACAGCATCTTGTGCAAGTATTCCTTTAACTTTTATTGAGATTTTTATTGGAATTTTTATGTGACAGAGAAACACTAAGTAGTGCAATTATGATGTAAAAGGAAAATGATACATGGTTCTCAAAGGTTTTTTAACAAATAAAACGTTTGACATGCATTTCTATTCAGTCCCCTTCACTTAAAATAGCATTTTAAACAAACTCCAGTGCAACCACTTTTTCTTCAGAAATCCTAAATGTGTGGAGAGGTGTAAAGCAGGGTTAGGTTATCAAACCAAGACATGACTGTCCACCTATTGACAGTACTAGTGGTTGTCAACAGGGGAATCCATGAACCTGGACTTTGTGGAAAAAATAACAGGAAGAAAACCATAATTTGGAAGTGATAAGAAGTCCGGTTTGCAGTGGTCCACCAGCCATGTATGGGGCACTCCAAACATGTGGAAGGTGCGGTGGTCAAATGAGACCAAATCTGGACTTATTGGTAAAAAAAAATGCTATATGTGGGAGAAACTAACACTGAACAGCGGATGTTTGTTTTTATTTGTTAGTTTTTTTTTCCAGCAGTGGCAAGGTATCTGGACAGAGCTGATGGGGAGATAGATGGAGGTAAATACAGGGTAACCGTGGAAGAAAACCTGTTAAATACAGTAAAAGACTGGGGTGAAAGTTCACCTTCCAACAGGACAACAAATTTAAACATACAGCCAGAGCTACAATTGAAAGGTTTAGATCAAAATATATGTATTTAAATAGGCCAGATGAAGCCCAGACCAAAATCCAAGTGAGAATCTGGGGCAAGATTTGAAAATTGATGGTCATACGTTCTCCATCCAGTTTCACTGAGCTGGAGGTATCTGGCAATGAAGAATGTTTAAAGGGTCTAAACGCTTTAGCAATGCAATGTCTTTGTCTAAATAAAAAGCACGTATTCATGCCCACTCCTTGAAAACAAAGACTTAGCTGAATTGATCAACCTTGCACGAGGAGAGTCCAAGCTTTGAGGGTGAGCTGAGGGCATGCTAATGTATTAGATTTATAACACAGGACAAAACGAGTGCATCACTGTGAAACAGACTGCAGCCCAATAATTGTTTCATCTGCAATAATTGCTTCATCTCAATTAGATTGTTTCCATAATTGTTGGAACCCAACGTAATTGGAAAAAAATACATTAATTGCACAGCCACAACACACACATGAATCGAAAATGTCTGAAATGATGAAAACATTGTGATACATCAGGTAATAAAGCCCAACAAAGCTTGTGACAAAAAAATCAAACCAAGTTCTGCATGTTTGTTTGAAGAGAGCTAAATTGTTATATATTGAGAAATGAATAGACGAAATAAAGGCCATGCCATGAGAAACCTGCAGTTTTACAGAAAAAAGATTGTTTTTTCTTCTTTGCTTTTTATCACACTTAAATATTTCAGCAACATGTGATCAAACAAATTTTAATACCAGACAACCATAACCTGGGAAAACATAAAACCAGTTTTCAAATGAGTTTATTTGCCAAGGGAAAAAAAGCTATCCAAACCAACTAATTACCCCTCAGTTGTTTAATCATTCAATAATGGAGATTAATTACATTTTTTGCAAGACAACATGCTCTGATCTAAAGAAATTCAAGAACAGATGAGAAACAAAGTCTTTGACATTTATCAATCTGGAACCGCTTGCAAAGCTATTTCTAAGGCTTTGGTACTCCAGCAAACCACAGTGAGCCTTTATCGACAAAACACAGAACAATGGTGAACCTTCCTAGGAGTGGCCAGCCAACCAAAATTACTCTAAGAGCCAATCAACAACTCATCCAGGAGGTCAAGAACCTATAACATACTGCAGGCCTCTATTAGCTAGTTCATGATTCATCAATAAGAAAGAGTTAGAAATCCAAGGCAAAAATCACTGCTGAGACAAAATCCCAAAAAGGCCCGTCTCATATTTCCCAAAAAAAGATCTTTTTGGAAGATGTCTGTACCATTACATCTGGCATAAAAAATAACTGGATTTCAGAAAAAATCATGATGATGGTAGTGGTCTGGGGTTGCTTTGCTCTCTTGCAGAAAATCATGATGCAGAATGTTAGGCCAGTGGCTGGTGACCTCTAGATCCAGCGCACTTGAGTTACTTTGGACTACAATCAAAAGCACACCAGCAAGTCCATCTCTGATTTGCTCAAAAAAAAGGTTTTGAAGTGGCACAGTCAAAGCCCAGAGCTAAATCCATTGAGATGCTGTGGCATGGCCTTAAAAAAGTTGTTGAAACCCCTCCAGTGTGGCTGAATTAAACAATTCTCTCACGAGGAGTGAGACAAAATTCCTTCACAGCAATGTAAAAACTCATTGCCACTTCTCAAACTCATTTGATGGCAGTTGTCGGCCCTAAGGGTGGCAGAACAAGTTATTAGGTTTGGAGGGCTATTACTTTTCACATCTGTCCAGGTTGGTTCGACACAATTTTTTCCTCTCAGTTGATAAAATCCTCATTTAAAAAAACAGCTTTTTCTATTTACTCAACATATTTTTTTGTGTTATTAAAATTTGTTCGACTTGCTGAAAAATTTTAGAGTGACAATAATGCAAAAACTGAAGAAATCAGTGAGGGGGCAAATATTTTTGACAGCACTGAAGATGTGTTTACTACCTGACCTTTATTAAAGGAAAATATGGTGTGTGATGTCAGGACGTGTTTCCTCTGTGACTGTGGTGCCGTGTGCGTTATTGGGTTCATAATGAAACCAGTGCGTTCGTGCGTGGTGGGCCACTGTGATCACCGCAGGGGGGAAAAGGTCGTCAGTAACAAGCGTGCCTGACAGCTTAATTACCAAAGCCGCTAAAGATTTATTGGTTTATCAATCAGAGCTGCAGGCAATGCCTTTCCCCTGAGGAGACGGAGGCCATTACCATGAACCCGTTGGCCCATGTGACCCAGACTCTTCTTGCGCTGGCCCAGTCACGCTGAGGTCATTCCAAGCCCCCTGCTCCTGCTCGCATGTGTGTTCAAGCTTAAACTGCAAAAATTTTTGTGCACACTCGCAGTAGTACAAACACGATGTAAGCAATGCAAACACGTACGTTCAAACCAGCACAGAAATGGTGCACAAACAGAAAAACATGAACAGCATAGACCACAAAGGCCAGCAGGTGGGCGAGGAACCTTTTATGTTTGGAGACAAAGGCCCACCAGAAGCAGAGACAAGACCAGAGAGTGAGAGAGAAAGAGAGCAAAGCTGCAGGCATAATACTGCATGTCTGACTTAACCAAAAGGTATTTTCAGAACAGCGTCCAGAATTTCCAACCATCTGGACAAAATTATCTTTTTTCTAAATTAAGATTTAGCTCATTTGCAGTCCTGCCAATGACTTGTGACACTGACACAAAGAGGACGAGTGTGAGGGTGATCTATTGGTTGGCTGTGTGTTGCTATGTGATGAGCGCGGAGAGAGAAAGGACCACCGATCATCCAGCCGGCCAGGCAGGCAGCCAGGTGGTTGGGCAGGCAGCTAGGATAAACACTCATAGCCTTAGCTGAGAGAGTAGCCCGTAGTCACTGAGATAGCTGCTTGATTAAAGGCTGCCCCCATGTGGTGGCAGCTGGGAACAACATGTGGGTCACACAAAGTCTCCTGTACCTGAAAGAGCCTCCTCCAGGGTCGTTGAACTTGTTTTTCTGATTCCCAGAGATCTGAGCAGGCGGGCCCATGGGACTTTTGCCTGCTTGTATGATGGTTCCCTTTCCCATCGTTCCTGTTCAGGAGAGGGGACAAACAAACAAACCATAAAAAAGTATTGTTATCATTGAAGTGTCCCCTTATATCTGCATCAGATATCCTCCTGTCCAAGGACTAGCTTCAGCTGTCTCTGTCTCCCTCACAGGGAGAGATTGGGGGGGGTCTTAGATGAACCAACCTAGGTTGGCGTCGCTCTGTCAATATCACTGCGCTTCAGCGGCTTTCCTTACACTCCTAAACCGCATCCTGCTCCAAGACACGTTTTTCCGGAGAGGCACAAGGACTGCCAGAGTGAATTTAAACTTGATTTTAACAGGCATGTTCCCAGCCAAGAGGCACAGAGAAGTATTTTTAGACCTATCCCCGCATTCCAATTTACGGGCATAAACAACCTACAGATCTTTTACTGCAGGCAATCTTTGAGAAGAGGGATAGATCAAATTTGTATGCACCTCCGATCGTACATAGACACATGCTGAAGCAAAAACAGGTACACACGTTACACACCACACACACACACACCACACACACACACACACACACCACACACACACACACACGGTAACATGCACCACTTGAGAGCACAAAGCTCTCTTAGGGGAGCATTCCACTCGGATGGTGTCGGGGGCGATATTTGAGGGCTTCTGTGGGAAGAGTGTTTGTGAATCAGTGTGAGTAAGCAACAGCACAAATGTTTGAGGAGGCTCTATAACCGAGCAGGAAAAAACACCTGTTCTCTCTGCAGTTCCTGTCTGTTTACACATCTTCCAGCCCACTAAGGGAACATTTACAGTTTCATCATGGCAAGCTTAAGTTTAACCCATTTTGCTGGATGTTTGACTAAAAGATGTACAAATCTTAGTGTCATCTCCCAGAGTAAAGTTTCTTTTCTGAGACACATGAATGCTTCAGTGATGTCCAATAAGGTTGGAGAGGCCCTAAAAGCGCCTTACCTTGCGGCCTGATAGACTGCGTGATCACCATGGGCATCCGGACCTGGCCACTGACAGTCCCTCCTGTCTTGACACCCTTAGGAGAAAATTCTTTTTTAAGATTTTTGAAGAAAGACAGAGATGAAAAACAAAAAGAGGAAGAACAAGCAAACTTCTACTGCATGCCTGGTTAACTGCTGCTTCTTTGTATAAAGGATAATAAGTTTTCAAATCATTTACTGGAGAACATGAAATTAGATAAACTGACCAAAAGCTGCTTAATATTGATCTACATTTCCTACTATCTACAATTTTGCCATATGTACAGGTTCCTGCTACAGAGTAGTGGAGTTTGGTCCAAAAATTTAGTTTTGGTCACATCTGATCAGACCACCTTATTCCACATGTTTGTTGTGTCCCCTAAATTGCACACAAGTGACCTCTGAAGGCAGTTGATTGAACTGGATTTTTTAGGGGTATCAGAGCAAAGGGGGCGGTGATACGCATGCCACAAATCTTTTTTTTATATTTGTAAAAAAAACTAAAACCATGTATTATTATGTTAGACTTCACAATTATTGACAGCTTTGGGTTGGAGTGTCACATACAATTCCTATTAAATACATTCAAGTTTGTGGTTGTAAAGTGACAAAATGTGAAAAGTTCAGGCGTATCAATACTTTTACAAGTTGCTCTCTGTGTGATCTACATTTGCCTACATTTCAGATAACAAAAAGGCGAAATAAAGTCAGGATCGGGGGGAAATAGTAGTTTAGACAAAGAGGGAGAAAAATAAGATGGAGCAGAAAACAGGGGGAGCACGATGCTGGGCTATTAGAGTCACTTCCTTCCTTGGTAGCAGCTACAGGCCGAGCCTCTGGCTCAGCCATCCATTCCTACCATTTTGCTTCTTGCTGCATATTTTTTAGCCTTGTTTTCCATTCCCTGACACATGCTATATTACTGCTCAAGCTACTGAAAAAAAAGACAGAGGCTATTTTTCCCAGAGATCCACTGCAGGGGTCTGCAGGAGTGGGAGGGAAGGGTAAGAATACATTCATAATAGGCAGAGATAGCTAGCACCTCTGGCTAGCTGGCGACACAGTTAACACAGGAAAAAAAAATAAAAAGCTAGAAAAAGGTAGGAAGTTTGAGAATCACAAAGAGAAGGGGTTAACAGCAAAACTGCCGTGCCCAGCTTACATTTAAAATGTGTTTAACTAAATGTTAGGCTTCATTTAAGAATAAAATGATTAATGTATGCAACAGCATTGTTTTAGCAATAAAGTCATTGGAAGGATGTTTAACAAAAGTTCAACAAATCTGAATGTAGAAGGTGACAAATTTGGACAGCAGTTTTACAGTCAGTTATTCTAAAAGGAAAACACACTCTCAATTGCAACTGCAATAAATCAAAATCTTCATCATAGTTTCAATGTTTAAATCAAAACCGCAAGGGCTGCGGCATGAAGGTAAAATTTAGTAAACCTTTATATTTGGACGGTGTAATTTGAAAGTATATATTTTATAAAGTTTGCACAATGTCCCTCTGGACACATGAAATACCGCTATAGTGCACGGAAGCATGTTTGTTGCAAACCATCCGCAACATATAAGCACATATATATCATGCAAACCTTCAAGCACAGTACTGCATGGTTCAAGTTAATAAAAGTTAATTAAATTCCAATTTTAATCACAAAATGAGGATTTTTGGCAACACTGAGCAAAAGCGGATCAGGTGTATAACCCACAGGTCCAGCTCTAGGCAAAAGATAACCGAGTATTCCTCTTTGCAGTTTGCTCTGAAAGCAGAACCCCCACTTTAGCATTTAACATTTTTTCTGATCCTGGGATGACAACTTGTGACCCCAAAGCATGGAGTCAATCCCCTTCTTACTAAAATCTGTCAAATGAGAGAATAATTGAGATTTTACAGCCACTAGAATCAAATATTACACAAAAACCTTCTAAATATTTAGTTTAAGTGCCCTTTTTAAGTATTTGACTTTTTCACATTTTGTTACATTACAGCCATTAACTTCAGTGTATTTTATTGGGATTTTATGTGATCGACCAATACAGTCCTCCATATTTGTAGGTTGGAAGAAAAATGTGAGCTCGGTTTTTCCAAAAACTCCATCCATCTTCCAATCAGCCCTCACCAGCTCCCCTCTCACTGCTGCAAAAAAGCATCCCCACAGCTTGATGCTGCCACCATCATGTTTCTTAGGATGATGCACAACTAATTGTCCTGTCACCAGATTCTCCCAACTGAGCTATGAATCTTTGCAGCTCCTCCAGAGTTGCCATGTGCCATTTGGCTGCTTTCTCTGAAACACTGCTCTCCTTTGTCCAGACTTTCAGTTTTTTGAATCTGAATGTTTTGTTTGGGGGTGTTAGGGGGGACTGAAGGGGTCTAAATACAAAAAGGGATGCAAATTTTTATTTGTCACTTCACAATTATACACTACTGTGTGTTGGTCCCTAAAATAACACCCCAATAAAACACATTGAAGTTTGTGGTTGTAACATGAGAAAATGTAAAAAATGTCAATGCTTTTGCAAGCCACTCGAAGCTGCCTGGTGTGAAAAGGATCTTACCTTTTGAAGAATTAAGAAGATCAAATTTATTTTGAAGCAAAAATGTGTACATTAGCAGGCATGTAGATTGCACTACAAGGATATAAAAAAAATTTTGTTTTCATGTGACAATGTCAGTAAACATTTACAGATAAAAATGAATGAATATGTTCGATAAATTACCATGATCTCTCAATATTTAGCAAAATAAGCATTATCACCATTTTAATTAGGATTATGCAGCCCTTAGATGATCAGGAAGGTATAGCATTTCCAACCTTTTTTTAGATAGTACACCATCAGTATATAACAATATTCTGGAGGCAAACGTGAGGTCCTCTGTCCGACTGCTGAAACTCAGCCAACTTATTGCAATCATTGCAAAATATCTGCCACAGGACGGCTGAAAAAACAAAGCAATGCAAAAGCCAAATTAATGTCCAGACTTCAAACTAGATCCTTTGCTGTGGTGATTTTTTATACAGTAAACAGCTACCAAGTACAATTAGCTGAAGAATTATGGTACTAAAGCGTGGATCAAAAAATCCTCCCCACTGATGTGACATTGTTCTGCAGGCTGTTGGACTATGAAACAAGACCAATTCTTTTCTCCACATACCTTCTCTACAATGTTGCTTCTTTTTTTGAGTAGTGACAAGTAATTATATTACCTGCTGTTCATCTGATGTGGTATTTATTTAATCGATTGTTAAAGCTTGAACTTATCACCTGAGGGAGATGAGTACAACCATCTCTCTCAAACATAGAAGCACTAGTGCAAGCTTTTATTTCTTTCAGATTTCCCAAATTATAATATATATTACCTTCTGGTGTTCATAAGCATACAGCAGCAACTAAATTCAGTTGCACATTTGTTAACAAAAAACATAAAGAGAGCACACATCACCCCAAAAATAAACTCTACACTGGCAACCTATTGCCTTAAGGATTGATTTTAGGGCCCTTTATGTGTTTATAAAGCCCTTTACTGTTTAAGTCCATCTTATTTATCAGAACTGTTCTAATTTTATGAACCCTCCAGAACCCTCAGGTCTTCCAGAAGCACGATTTTACCTAGGACTTGATCATTATTATGGTCCTCACCTCTATAATGGACTACCTGAAGACCAGAGGATAGCTGGGAGTGGGGAAATTTTTAAAAGTGATGTAAAAATTATTCTACGTTCTCTAACGATCTCATCTCTTCACTCAGGTTCTAATTATGTCCTTAATTTTATTTTACTAAATTTTAATGTTCTTTTTTAACTTTAATTTTCCCCTGATATATGAGTAGGGCCTACTATATTTTTAGCATTTTACCATTTATAGCTATGATTCAAATCACCTATAAACTTCCTTGGACTTTCATGCAGAATCGTGATTTATGAGTACTTGTTAAATTAGTTTGTACTATAAACATTATTACTATTATCACTATTAGTAGTATAATTCATTTTTACAATTTGTATTAGTTACTTACAAAATACATACTGTACATACAGATACAACTTATCGTTCTTCCAGGTTTCCTCATACATTAAAGGGAATAAGTAAGTGATACTTTATTTATATACCAACTTTCAAGTTATAATATTCACAAGGTACTTCTCAAAAGCCAACAATGCATAAAACTCAATAGAAATGAATAAAAAAGCAGATCTGTTTTTAAGCGGCTTTTCAAAGAGACCACAAAGTCCACCGATGTCAGGTCCATAGGAAGAGTTCCAGAGTCTGGGAGCCACTAAACAGGACGCTCTGTCACCTTATGTTGTCAGCTTTGTGTGGGTGCAGAAGTCCTCTGAGATAACCTGGTTTCTGTCCCAGTGAGTTAAAGAATCTTAATCTGCACTCTGAAATAAACCAGAAACCAGTGTAGCTGCATCAAGATTGGAGTCACATGTGAAACTTGGGAGTAATTTATTAGACAAAAGGCCGCAGCATTTTGGACAACTTGCAACCGTTCTAGGGAGGATTTAATGTAATCATATTGTAGTGGTGTTGGATGGAGTAAGGGGGAGTCAGGTTTAGCCTAAACCGGCTCAGTTATGGTTGAGGTGCAAACACACCCTCCATTTCTGCTACCTGTATGACCCCTTCTCTTTTGCAATGGTTATAATCAGTCTGACAGAGAGAGGTATCCCAATCCTTGTGGTTTTTAGTATAACAATGACCATCAGTGGGATCCTTTGTGGGGTGCCTTGAAACGACATTGTTGAAAATAAGCACTGTTTAACTAAATAATCTGAACTGAAACTTTCTGTGTAGTTATGCTGCTATAGGCTTAGGCTGCTGGAGGACATAATGACCACTTTCACCCTCTTCGCTACATCCTCACCCTACTCTCCAATTTTGCATTATTTGCTGTTATTTCACCTTTTAACTTTGTTCTCTCTCTTTTCTCTTCCTAGAAGCTACACCTGGCCTGACTCTGTGTCTACCTATGACAACTGTCTGGAGAGGGGCATCGTCCGAGCTTCTGCTGGCAACAACTTAATGCTCACCCTCTACCGATGATCCACATGGCCCTGTCTTCCAGTGTTTAACCCTTTCTCTCTCCTAGACATGGCGATTGACTGAGCTTCTACTGTGACTAACTCTATGTGCTCTCTTCAGACTCTAACCTTGAAAACTGGCTCAGAGTTTATCTGTTCTTTCTTTCTAGGTGAAACGACTTAAGGAGCTACATCCATTAACATTTACCTTTTCCTTCCCATAGAAAGGACTCCTGGATCAGTGCTTCTTTGTTCTCTTTGTGTCTCTGCTCTGTTCTCTCTAACCCCCAGTCGGTCGTGGCAGATGGCCCCTCACATTGAGCCTGGTTCTGCTGGAGGTTTCTTCCTGTTAAAAGGGAGTTTTTCCTCTCCACTGTCGCTACATGCATGCTCAGTATGAGGGATTGCTGCAAAGTCAACGCCAGTGACTGTCAACTGTCTCTACATGCTTATCCAGGAGGAGTGAATGCTGCAAGTCACTGACTGGATGCAATCTGCTGGGTTTAGACAGAAAAACTTTTTATCCAATTTGAATAAATAACTAACTCTGACTGCACTGTTCAATGATTAGGATTAATTGGAATGTATGTACCTGACTTTTGTGAAGTGCCTTGAGACAACATGTGTTGTGAATTGGTGCTATATAAATAAAACTGAATTGAATTGAATTGAATTGGTGCATATCCTTGTGTTTTAGGAATTAAAAATTATATTAATTCCTAGAAACACTAGGAGGCAGGAGAGAGAAGAAAACTATCAGGAAACAGAAGGAAATAAACAAACATGACTACAAAACCCCGAAGAAATAGAAACAGAAGAGTAAACAAATGCAAAACCACAACAAAGTCCAACATGGCAGATCCTGACATCAACCTCTGTCACGGGACATTCTGGATATGGAAATGTTGGCATTCCTTAGGAAATCTGGAAGTTAAAGTACGGACCTTCATTTTCTAGAGTATACACAATGAGACAAGAATAAATCAGGATTCGCCAAAATCAATGTCAGCAGGTCAAAGCAGTAGATCGAAAATCACCCACAAAGATCTGATAGGTGAACTTTTGATAAAAACGGGAACAATCCCAATCTCCTGTCTAGGCACGCAGTAGAGTACTTCTTTGTATGAGATGGAACATTTTAAAAATCATGGGCATCTCCATAGGCGCAGACTTTTTCCTGCACCACTGCTTGAAGAAAGTGTCTTCTGAAAAACTGGCTGTAGGTTTGGAAGTTGATTTTGAGTCCAAATTTAATTTGAAGATGTCCAACTAGCTCAACTTTAATAATACCAGCCCATAATAGAACCCACCTCCACCATGCTAGCGTCTGAGTCGAAGCAGAGCTTTGTGCCCGTTACTGATCCAATCACAGGCCCATCCGTCTAGTCCGTCAAGAGTCACTCTCATCTCTTCACTCGTTTAAAACCTGTGAGGAATCTGTCTTTACATATTTCTGGCCCAGTCTTGACGTTTCAACTTGTGTGCCTTGTTCAGTGAAAACTCCCTACCTTGGCCATGTCTCTGAGCACTAAACATTGTGTACTTCTAGGCTCTCCAGATAAGTTTTAATCATCCAGATGATTTGGACAGAATTTTAATTTTGATTTAATTTATAGGTTTAGTCTTCTGTCTTCATGATCCTATTCAATTTGTGCAATGCATCAGTACCACTGACAACAACCCCCAGTATGATGCTACCTCCATCAAGTTTGAAAGTTGCTGTAGAGCTTCTAGCCCTGAAAGCCTCACCTCGACACCTCCAAAAAAACGTTTTGTCATATTGGGCAAACACCTCAATCATTGTGGCATTTGGCTTTTCTATGTGGCCCTCTGCGAATTTCAATCCAGCTTCAAAGGCGTTGATTTTGGAGCAAGTGCTGCTGCTCCAAAAGTCAGTATTGAGGATAAACATGAGAATGAATGAAGCTAGAAGTTTCTTCATGACCACAAAAAGCAGCTGGTTTCTCTGCAACTTGATGAGACCCCTTTATCAAAGGTGGGGTGAATCTACATATTTGAGCATTTATGTATAATTGCAGTAAATCACATTAAATTCAAACTTTTGCATCAAAATTATTGTAGTCACTTAACTCTACACTCTCCAGCAAAGAAATGTAGTACAAACAAAAACCATGAATCAATACACAATGATATAACAGTAATCCAAATATTTTCCTCATTCACGTTTCATAAATTCAGGGTATCAGGAAAGCAACAGTGTAAGCTTTTTTCTTCCTGTGAGTCACTGAGGGCATTAGTTCAATTTAAATTGGACCCATGCTCATAAACATGGCTGTCCAATCTGTGCCTGCACAGCAGCACTGCTCTACTCTGTACATACCATGGCAGCTGCATGCCCGATGGTCCCGGCGGGCAGCGCGGTGGCACCCGCAGTGGTGCTGATGCTGTTAGGGTGCCGTATGCGGACAGCTGGCCCAGCTACCATGACAGGAGGGGTGCTGCCAGCTGCTGGTTTGACTCCCTGCTGCAGGGGCTGGGTCAGGGACTGCTGACTGTTCAGCAAAGACAGCCTCAGGGCCGGGAGGCTCTTCTGTTGATGAGCGCAGGGAGGTCATGAAGATTACAGTCATACAGCAAAACAGACAGATATAACAAAACAGCATATACAACTGAAACAACAAATCCAACTGCTGGATTCACTGCTTATTTTATTAGGATTTATTAAATAATGACTAAAAGTGACATAGGTAACCATATCAATGAGCATTTGTCATAAGGGTAATAATAATGTACAAGTTACTTTATTTCCATTTGTTTTAAGGAGCCTAAAGTAGCTTCCAAAAGTATTCATACCACTTGAACATTTTTGCATTTTGTCAGATTACTACCACGAACTTCAACCTTCATGATATTTTATGTGATCTTTGCCTGCATGTGTTCGGCCCCTTTCAATGCGTAAAAGGAAGCCACAAACCATACATAGGACCATAGGACACCAAACATGTGAAAGAAGGTCCAGTGGTCAGATGAGATTAAAATGATTTTTTTGTATCTATGCACTACACTGTGCGTGAAAGAAAACTAAAACTGCACATCACCCTGAACACATCTTCCCTATAGCAGCAGGTGGTGGTGGCAGCATCATGCTGCAGAGATCCTTCTCTTCAGCAGGGACAGGGAAGCTGGTCAGAGCTATTTGGAAGATGGATGTAGCTGAATACAGAACAGCCCTGAAGAAAAACTGTTAAGCCTTGTAAAAGCTGAATGATTTTAAATCACTATAATCTTAATAGCAAAATGTGCCTTTTGTACGTTAAAGATGCCATTTAGAAGCGATCGTGAAAGAGGAAGATAACAAGACATCTGTAGCAGCAGCAATCAAAAACATTTCTCACATTGGTAACGTTTGGTTGGCAGACAGCTAATTTGACGGTCAGCGTCCCTGTCACACTAAACAACAGCAAAGGTGGCTTCAAAAGACCTAAAGATGGGACGGAGGTTCATCCTCAAGCAAGACAACGACCCTACACACAGCCAGAGGTACAGTGGAATGATTCAGACCAATGCATATTCATGTGTTTGAAATTCGAAGGAGAATCTGAGCAAGACATGAAAACCGATGCTCAAAGGCATCCTCTAACCAATCTCACTGAGCTTAAGCTTTTTTGCAAAGAAGAATGGGCAAAGATATGCAAATCTGATAGAGAAATATTCTAAAAAAACTAGCAGCTATCAATGCAGAGAAAGGTTTTCTACACGTATTGACTCAACAGAGTTAAAGCCAAATGCACAAATACATTTATGATTTTTACTTGTAATAACAATTAAAAACCAAGTGTCCTTTTCCTTCCACATTACATTTATGGACTACTTTTTAGACTATTACACAAAATCCTAATTAAATACAATAAATTGTGGTTGTAAGGTGACAAACTGTAAAAAAAAAACAAGTTCAAATGGTCATGAATTGTTTTGAAAGCCAATGCGCTTGTTCTGACAGCGAAAGCTGACGGACCACAGTCAGGGGTAGGGCCAAAAAAGGTTCGATTTCAGGATTAATCTATAAAACTTGCCTTGAAAAGTTTTGTCATGAGGTAAATTTCTGCTGTAGATATCAATGTAGGAATCAACTTTTAATATCAATGGCAAGATTAAAAGGAAGTCGCCAAACAAAAAACACACCTTGAGAAAAGGCACCAGGTAAGGCTGCGGAGACGACTTGAGCTCAGTCTGCAGCCTGCTGGTGAACTCCTCTGGCTCAATCTTAGCATCCTGTCGGGTAGAGAGAAGGGAAAAAACAAGGACCAGGCAGGTCAACATGTTGACTTGAGCATAATATCATGAAACCCAAACACTTCCAAACATGATAATCCTTTTAAACCCTCATTCTGGAACCTCGGGGTATATCTTAATGTGAACGCTGAAAATTCATGATAGAGAAATTAGATTTTGGAAAAAGTTTCATGCTGCCATCTACAGGTTGGATATATTCAATACAAAAACACAAAGGTCAAAGTGGACTTGTTCAAACAAGTTACATGTTACTCACTGTTACTCACTGAAGTAATTCAGATGCATAAGGAATACAGTTTCATTAATATCTGCCATGTTAAAAAGAGCCATCTGTTAGCACCAGTATGTACTTCCTGTAATAATTAACTCAATAAAGTTTGTTTGCTTTCGGACACCCACCAGCAGATCCTGAACCAGGGCCTTGACGTTCTTGGAAGTCTCAGGAGAGGGAGAGTTGTGAGAAGCCAGCTTAATAAGTGTGGCCAGGAAATTCTTACACTTCTTCACATTTTCTTGCATTTCCTGTGAAATATAGTGAATCATTATTTTCACGTTTTCAAAAAGGCATTACTAAAAATGAATCAAATGAAAAAATTGAGATCAAACTATTAATACATTTTTATGAAGGCAATTTATCTGCCTTCACCAGATGGGTGCTGAAATGTTGCATGTTTCTAATCATACTATTAGTCACATGGGTATTTATGCAGTGGTGAGGATCTGTTTGTCTGCATTAAATGTTTGTTTATCTATGTGTCCATGTAGCCCTACTAGTTCCTGACTGCATACAAGCAACACTTCATGGTGACCCTGCATGTCCTTTAGTATGCAGTAGTGTGAATGCACGGGTGCAAATGTTTGTGGGCATGTGTGAGACTCCTTGTCCATGCCCAGCTGTGTGACGTGGTAAAGCTGAGGGACTTGTGATGCAGCTGCCTCCTGGCGGCTGTCCCCCTTAGGGTGGGCGACGGTGGGGACAGACCTGGGACACGACTGGAGCTCCGGGGGCCGTTGTGATGCTCGTCTGTGTTGGTTGCGCAGGCTGGGAGGTAAACTGGGCTGGGGCCTGGGGGGTCATGACCATGGGGGTCTGCTGCGGAGATGTCACTGCCACTGTCGGCGCTACAGGGCCCTTCTGGAAGAACAAGGAAGAGACAGAGAGATAAACAGGACATGACGCTTTGCTCGCAGCAAGGCCAAAGAGAACAGGAGGCAGACGCCACGGCGCTCCTGTCACATCTGGTCTACTGACTTCACTGGACATCTTTTAACAGAAAAGGAGGAGGAGAGGGGAGGAAGTGACAAGCAAGTAGCTTGGAGAGACAGTGATCTATTAAATTATATATCAAATGACATATTTATTAACAGCTGCATGACTGAATGACAAGACTAAACACATATTGAGGCGCTATCAGCAGTTTCACCTTCTAGGCTTCCTCTTGGCATTACAACACATCTTACGTGATACTACACTCAGTGCCTTGCAAAAGTATCCGTCTCCCTGAAGCATCACAATACAACCACAAACTTTAATGCATTTTACAGCTTTCTTGTTATTGCTGGATAAAGGCATTCCCACATCATGATTCTGCCACTGCCTTGTTTAACCATGGGGGTGGTATGTTCAGGGCAATGTGCAATGTTAGTTTTTAAACTATCCATTTTACAGATGATTAACTGAACACTGCTGACCTGTCTCCTGTCTTCATGATGCCTTTTGTCCACTAATGTTATCTAACATACCTCTGAGGCCTTTACAGAACAGCTCCATTTAGTTTAAATACATAAAGGTGGACTCCATTTACTAATTAGATGACTTCTGAAGGTTGCACTGGATTTTATTTAGGTGTATACGAGTAAAGGAAGCTGAAAACAAATCCACACAAAACTTTTCAAACTTGTATTTGTAAAAAAATTGAAGAAAATGAATCACTTAAGTATGCACTACACTTACATAAATTGAAGTTTGTGATTGTAGCGTGCTAAAATGTGAAAACCTTAAACGTTCTTTTATAAACCTTTAAAACAAAGCCACATCCTAACTTTGTTTCCTGACATGAGCTTTAAGGAAGGCTGCAGGAATAAAACGTGAATTCTGCATTTAAGGACTATTAGCTCACAGGGCGGAGTGCAGGACAAGAGGAGGAGGAGGAGGAAGAGGAGGAAGAGGTCTGGAGGGCAGGGCTGGAAGGTGTGGGAGAGGGAGACGGCGTCATCTTGGCTGGGGTCAAGGGACACGGCCTTGTGGTCTGAGAGGTTGCAGGAGACTGCTGGAAAGAAAAAGAGCAACAGGATAAGGAAAAGGCAGCAGCATGCCTTGCGGACACGTAGGGAAAGGTCACGATGGCAGGAGAAAAGATGGTGTGAGCTGATGGCAGTGGTAAAGACTGACACAAAGTCAAGTTGATGAGGCTCGGGATTTCATGCAGGCACTGGCTATTCCCTTTTATGTAATGTGTAAATGCAGAAAAAAAAGAAGCACAATACGTTGGAAAAAATCTCATGAGCAGGGTGAAGGGATCCCTTTCCTCCAGCAAAAGGCAAATACAAAATATCTCTATTAGATGAAGGAACATCTGCCCAAAGGCACAGGAAGGTGGTCCAAATCTCTGCTGGGTTCCTTCTGCTTTAAATATCTTACGGCAGGGAGTCTAAACTGCTTTTCAGTTTTTAGAAGAAAATGCCTGACATAAATGAGAAAGTACTGCTAATTCACCAAATTGACTTTATAATTGTTTGAAAACACATTTTTTAGTAATGCAAAGCTACATTTTTACTCCATCTTATCAATAAGAACAGGATGTCACCCAAAGTTTCGCATTATTTACATCAAAGCCACATTTATTCCTTCAGCTGTTAATACCTGTTGATTATTACAGCTCTAATAATATCATCTATACCATTGCTGTATTTTTGATATCGATAAATAAACATCTGCAAATATATTAACACCTGCTACATTTTCTGCAAAGAGAAATATTTTCAGTTGGATCTGTATTTCCTATAAGCCAGGGAAAGCAACAAGTGGGGGAAGGGCTGTGCTACTATGTGCTCTGCTAGCGTGTCTACTGGCCAACACTGGTCTACTGACCTCTGGTACTCAGACAGCCCAACAAAGTCAGAGAACTGCCTCCATGTTCTTCAAGCTTTTGCAACTCAGCCACTAAATGTGGCTGATTGAATCGAGGACAGTCAGAGATCATCAAACTGGCTAAATGTATTACTGGCACTCAGTGTGTGAATGCATGGCCCTTCAAATATGAACTCAATTTCTTCCAACCAGTCCTTTGAGAATGTAATATTGCAAATATTGATACAGCGATGCTGCAATTCTATATATTCTGCAGTTTTACACTAAACTAAACTGCAGAGTTTTGCATACAAGAAAAAAAAGGGGGACATGCAGAGGGGGAGGAAGTAGGGTAAGAAGAGGAGGAAAAGTTTTGTACAGCTAAAGAGTTGGGGGAAGTAGGTGTATGACGGATGAGGGTAGAGGGGATGGGGCTGTGGTGCGTGCTAGAATGGGGGGATAGGAGCCACGGGGTGCATCCCACCCCCAGCTATGCCCCACTCGTACTCACTCTCTCTCCCACTCGAGCACATTGGAGAACCAAAGCCTTGTTAGCTTTTTAAAATAATCAGGCAGTTGGAGGATGAATGATTTAACAGGTATGGAAGGAAGGAAGCTCAGGATGCCTTCCGTTTCTCCCCTCAGGCTCATAGGAAGAGTGACAGGCCGACAGAGGGGTTGAGCTCTGGGAATAAACACCATTCCCTTTCATTTCGCTGCTACTGCTTTTCCTGTCGAGATGGCAACGCTGCGGCCCACTAATTTGTCAACAGAGTGGCTGGGAGAGGCAACGACAATCTGCGACTCTCTTTTGAGCTGAGCATGTCAGGATGGAGGCAGGCTGGCTTTCTGGAAGCAGAGTGTTGCTCTGAACTGGTACAGATTTCTGTCTTCAACATCCTGACCAACTCACTGTCAAATATTTTACATTATTTCCAATGAATATTTAGGTGAAAACCTTTAATGAGAACAACCACTCAATCACAGGTTAGAAAAGTTTATTCTTAGAGGGAGCAGAACTGCCTGCAAGGTCAAATTATACACCAGAATAATACGCTGCTGAATTTTAAAGCCTGGTATTCTGCATTGTGTTTATGAGCTCAGCCAGAGGATACAGTTTTTTAACATTTTATGTCAGTTCTCACATCATTTCTGCATTTGTCTCATTATTATGTTAAAATAATATCTGGTTTAACTTTCACTGCCATCGATAGACTTTCGACAAAAAGTATAGCAATATAAAACTAAAATACTATCTTATCTTGAGTTTTGCACAGAATTTAGGAAGGACAGATCACAGTAAACATCACTGACTAAAATGCAGGAGTCGGGTCTCCAAACTGGAAAAAACAAATAATGAGATGCTGCCCTCTACTGTCTGTGTTTTGTCTTTGCAGGTAATGATTTGATTTAATTTGACAGATCGATTTATAGTGTTTTTGCAAAAGTTTTAATTTTGCAACATTGCAACCACATTTTATTCAAATTTTTATGAATGTTTTTTATGAACTCACTAAAACAAAGTAGTGAATAATTGTAAAGTGGAAAGAAAATAATACATGATTTCACAATGGCTTTCTGCCAGATTTCTGAAGCTCATGGCCAATAGTTGACTTGTCCACAATTGTTGGACCTGAGCTGTGGATCTCTGCAGCTCCTCCAGAGTTACCAGGATCTCTTGGCTATTCTCTCCAAAGAATTTTTCAAAACTTGGTATACTGTTTTATGATGCTAACACTGCTTTAAACATCTTCATGAGGCTGTTTGTTTATTAATGTTCTCTAACCTCTGACCCCTTCACAGGACAGCTGGATTTATTCTGACTTCTGAAGGCAAGTGGTTGCAGTGGATTTTAGTAAAGGGGGCTGGATCTGTGAAAAAAACTGAATTTAAATACTATTTTCCTCATAGTGACAAATCAAGGGATATGCACTTTTTTTTACAATTCAATGAATTAATCGCAATTTCCTAGATAAATGATTAAACAAGAATTTAAACAGAAACATTTAAATGCGGACTCCAGATCAAAATATTTAATATGCTAACTAAAGTGTTTAAAACCACAATAAAACACAGAGAAAATACTAAGATCTGTTCTGAAAATCAGCAATAAAAACATTTGTGCACCTGGCAGGTGTTCTGGTGTCAGTGAAGAATCTGAGCTGAGGACCTAAACTTTTACTAGCCTTATTATTAAAAGCAGTTAATTTCCAAAGGTGTGCACCCAGAAGCATACGTTCCAGCTTTCAAATGAATGATGTATCCACAGGTGATAATCAAATTCCTATTAATGATTCAGTAGCTTGTTAAATATTGATGAGAAGACCCCATGGAGTCACTGAGATGTTAATTCACCAATTAATCTCAATTGAATATATGGATCAAATAATCAAGTATATTCATTTGTCCTAATTATGCATTTTAATATATTAATCACACTGCAATTAGCGACTAGAGCTAAACCGTGCATTTATTCAGGGAGTTTGGGCCCAACAGTGTGAACCAAGATCAAAGTTCATCAAATTCAATCAGTCAAATTAGTTTTCAGAAAGGTCACCGACCGTGACATTATCTCAGATTATGCAGAGCTGAAGACATTGGGTTACGCCTTAAAAGTGATCATGCTTGCTCTCTAGAGCTAAGAATAGTTGATTCCTCTAAAATTGTACTTCAAATTGCAATTAACTTTTTGCTGCTATTTTCTCTTCCTTTAAAGTAGATAGAAACTGTGTGTTAGTGCACATATTAGGAAATTTGGGATTAACGTTGTTTACTTTTTGTTCCACACAAAGCAGTTCCTATCAGAAATAAACATAAACTTAACTAAATCATTAATTAAAAAAGGTTATATGTTTTATCGGATATGGTGAGTTAATCAGACCTCAATTTAGCACTAATCAAGGGTACAGGAAGGTAGGAAGGACACAGGGAAGCCAGAGGGACACAAAGAGGAAGGATAAACAGAAGAAACAATGAAAAGAAGGAAACACATGAAGGAGGAAGGAGGGAAAGAGGAGACAACACAAGGAAGAAAGGAAGGAAAGAAAGGCATGAGGGAAAAAAGAAAGAACAAAAAGAAGAGAAAGTAGGGAAGAAGAACAATAGAATGAAAGGAGAAAAAGAAAGAAGGAAGGACGTTAGGAAGGGAGGATGGAAGAAGGAAGGACACAAGGAGAACAGACATTAGGTAGAAAGGAAAACAGAAGGATAGACATAAAGGTGAAAGGGAGGACATGAAGGAAGGCAGGATTCAAGAAAGGAAATGACAAAATACTTAAACAATAGGATAAGGAATAATGTCTGGTGGCACAACTATTTTTTTACGCTCTCTTCAGTTTTTCCAGACTTATTCAGGCCTGGAAAATACTGAAATCAATCTAGAGTTTTCTAGATTTGCGTAGGAACTCGCATGTGACTTCTGCACTTCGTTTGATAGGACCTGATGACCACAGAGGAAACCAAGGCCTCTGTAAAACCTGTAAACTTTTTCGGTTGTTCTGCTCTACATCTGAGTTATCTGATGCTTTTACAAAAGGAAATGCATGAAAAATTATTGTCAGTCATTTCCTGAAAAGTGGGAATTCTGAATTCAGTAATTCCAAAACCTTCTTTAGACTTCTTGTAATAACTGGTGATTTCTGAGACTAAACGGTTGTGATGGTAGGTAACAGATTTTGTTACTTGAATAGCAAGAATATTTAGAATTTATAAAACTGGGAAAAGAAGGGCAACTGTGCTCCCCAATAGAACATGAGAGTTTCAAGACTTTTTTAAGTATGCACAAAGCTTCCCTGGTGAAACTGTGAAGGTTTGTTATTGTTTTTGCAGTGTTTTCGAGTCTTTGGTGTTGCAAAGAGGAGCCTGGGTAGCAGCAGAGGTAGTTTATCCATGACTTGTGGATTGCGTAGAACTACATGATTTGGTCACCTGAGAATCTGAAGGAGAATAGCCACGCTGGTCTAAAACCCAAGGCACAGTTTCCCTAAATTCCCCACAACCAGGCCGGGAAACCTTTTTAAATTTGGGCCAAATTTTAGGGGTAACAATTTTTTGGCATGGGCCCCTCCCGAAGTTTGAGGCCCCAAGACACCCCTCTGCAACAAAGAGGATCTTACCAAGCAGCTGAAAAAAAAAAAATTTTGTTCCCCCCCATTATGTCCCCCTTCTTGTTTACAGAAATAGAAACGTGCCCCCTAGGGATAGAGCCCCAAACCCGGGGGGAAAGCACTCATACCTCCGGGTTTGGGGACAAGGGTTTGGGCTTGGAGACCAAGGGACGTTGTAAAATCTCTAGGGTCCAGTTAAAACAAACTGCCCTTTTGGGACTTTGTCAAAGAACCCATTGTATTTAGGGGCCCAAAAAGGAAAAAAAAAACCGAAACCCAGCAGCTCATGGGTTTTTATAATATGTCTATACCCCCCTTGCCCTGGCAGGGCCCCTTTGGCAAAGAGGGCTACCCCGTTTGGGGAAAGGACACCAGTCCTCAGGGGGCTTCACGAAACCCCACACGACAAACAACCATGCACACAAACTCATACCTAAGAGTAAACAACAATCATTTTTTCCCATGAAAGAAAAAACCCCGGGGCTGGGATTGGAACCCGGGACCTTTTGGTGAAAGGACAAAAGCGCTAAAAAAACCCCACCAAAAGCCCGTGGGAAATTGTAAAATTCAAAAAAAGTCCTTGGGGGTTTTGGGAGCCCGGACTGATCTTTAAAAACAAAAATTTTTTTGATGCAGAATGATAAAATTCTAGAGCTATATAGCATGATTGGCAGTACACGAGTTTTACCTTGAAAGCCCCCCCAACCCCTTCCCCCTTTAAATTTTGCTGAAATTTTTCTTTTTAAAAACATTAATTTTCCCCCACAGAAAAGGAAAAGGAAAAAAATTTGAGGGGTGAAGGGGGCCAGAAATCTTTTAGTATAAAAAGGGAATTCTCAGATCATGAAAAAACATCCCATTGAAAAAGTAAATTACCTGTGGCGACAGCATTGTAACTGGATGGACAAGAAAGCTGTACGGTAAAACCTATGTGTGGGAAAAAAAGGCTTTTAGGGTTACATTGCCTCCACGGGGAAAAATTATTTTTTTCTAAGTTTTTTCGTGATCCAGAAATTTTACAAACGTTAGAAAAATTCTTGGAGAAATATATTTTGGGGGGTAATCTGGTGTGAAGGGGGCCTTACTTTCAGACTACACCTGGACAATCCTTGAAAGCACTGAATTTATCTCTCACAGAGTCTCTTAACACTTCAGTTAGAATATTAAGCATCCTATTAGCACTTTGTGTCACGTGGATATCATTAGAATTAAGGAGATCAAGCTCTGTATGCTTCGGGTGTATCTGCTTTTATTGCCTGTCAATCCTACCAACAGGTGAAATATTTATGTTTTTCTACAATTAATAGTTGCATAATTACATTTTTATTCTCAATATCTATACTTTTGTCAACTCAAAGAAACTATGCTGTTTCAGTTTTCAGAGAAATCGTATAGCAGCACCCAGAAAACTAAAATCATCTGAAGAAATGAGAAATGGAAGAAAAAATAATTTGAGTGAGTCTATATGTAAGTTAGCATACTTGCAGTTTTTGTCCTTACCTATAAACAACCAGATAATAATGAGTGTAAAAGCAAACCATGCCACTGTGACACATAACACAGATCATAACAAGCGATGTCATGGGGAACAACCAGATATATTTAAATGTATTCAAATAGCAACACCGTTAACCTGTGCCAGTCATTGCACGATGGTATCTAGCACTGGGCTCTGGAGGTGAGTCTCACCTGTGGGGTTGTTACTCTGAAGGGCGTCCCCGTGGTAGGGGCAGCAGGTCTTGGGGAGATGTTGTTCTGGGCCTGAGCCTGAGCTTGAGCCTGAGCCAAAGCCTGCTGAGGAACCATCACCAACTGGCCCAATTCAGTACGTACTAGCACCATTCCTGCAATGCAGCAAGGAACAACAATTAGAACTTAAGCCATATCAGTATTTCATCACATTATCACAGACAAAAAAAACAGTGAGCTATGCTTACTATAAGCACATAAGGCCCCATCTTCACTTCTCCGTTGATTCTTCTACAGAGGATTTCCTTTTGTATATCCTCAACATTCTCTCGTCCACCTCTAATTTCCCTTCCTCTGCTTTTCTGCAGGTCCTTCCAGCACATGTTTCTCATTTAGTCAAAACAGTGTGCACCTCGTTCCTTAGTCTTCTTCTTCTTTTCATTCTTTCTGAACCTGCACCTCTCTCGGTCGGCTGCCCTCCACAAGTCTGTATTTCTCCTTGTTTTAACCAAGGTTATTTCTCCCAAATGTTAACAACTATCCATCGAAAGGGAATTTTAGGGTGTCCACCTTTGTAACATGTGACTTCTGCAGTGAACTGCAGTTTTATATAAATCTGAATGAAAGCTTAGCAGCGAACTTGTTATGGTCTCCTGCTCCTTTACCGGGTGTAGCTGGGTGTAGGGCGGCTTAATCACTGGGTCGACTCATAACCCAGCCAGAGTAGAAGAGAGGGGATAGGAAAGGTTTACTGTCAAGAACAAGATCTACACTTTTTCTTTGAGGTCTGACTTGCCAATTCAGATTTGAATACATTTCACAAACTGTAACACATAAAAGAGCCAAAACTGCACAGCAGGTTCTATCAACTAAGATAGAAACTTTGGAACCAACAGAAAAATGAAGAAACTATAAGATCATCCACATCCAGACATAATGCATATGTCTCTACCTTTATTAAACTCAAAGGAAATGCATTAAAGCACATGCTGTTGGTTAATGCATATATAGATTGGCCAGTAACAGCCAATTAAAGTACAATTGTCTGATTCTGATCTCTGGCCGACTTATTGGTCCATCTCTATTTAAAACAAGAGCAATCTGTCAAAGTTTATTGTCACTAACATCAGCAAATAACATTATTAAGAGTTTGATTATTACACATTTACTTGACTTGAGCTTCCATTTCATGCAAATTTAGATACACCACATTTTCCATACAGCAGCACCACTGCTGAACAGCTCCCATGTCAGGTCAAACTAAGCTAACATGGCTAAATAATAAGGTTAACTGCATATTCTGACCCTGCTATGGTACTATTAGACTGAACCATTATTTTTCTTTTGAGGTCAGGTGACTAAGAGCAGCATTAAAGGGCAGTACAGAAACCCTTCAGGCTACTGACCATGTACATGCAGAATGCAGAGGAAGAATAGTTGCACAATGAATAAAACTGCTAAATTACGTCTAAGAAAATAATATATCTATTGACTAAACTGTGATTTTCATTTGGAGAAATAGATTAATTCTCGGTTTGAAATGCAAACTAGATGTCTGCATATATGGAATATTTGAAATTCAGTGATTTATATTTGCCCATCATGCCTGGCTCAAAATATTTCTCTGTAGATCCTCAAGTTTCCATCAGCCAGTAGGCTACACTGACAGACTTTTTAAATGCAGAATCTCTGTGATCTTAGCCCTTTTCTGATATCGGTTCCTGTTTATTCCTATGATTCAGGACGTATTGCATGGGTTGTATGTCTGTTCTTGGCTCAAATCATTCTGAATTTCCCAACAAGGATGAGTTTATCCTGTGATTATTGCTTTGCATCTGTTTTTTTATTATTATTATTATTATTATTAAGAGATAGATTTAAAATGAAGCCTGGTGGAGACATGGAGCATTAGTACTATTATCTACCAGAGCACTAAGTTTGTTGTAAAAGGAAAACATTTGATTGGTGGTAGTGAAACTGATCTCATTTATGAATCAATTCCATAAATAATTATCCTTAGCTGTATGCAAAACCCACCTGGACTGCTTGTTACCTGTAAAGCTCAATACAAGTCTCATCTGACTACTGCACAGGATTACAATTATAGTCAGTAGTTTGGCAAACGTCGCATATTTAAATTTGTGATGCCAGGACAGAAAAAGCTTTTTCTTGGCATGTGGATAGCGTCTAACTGTTGTTATAGAGATTTGATGACCTCAAAATGCCACTATCATGAGATTTTTTTGGTTGGCAAGATAAACTTGGGTCCTGGTTAAGCCTTGTCTGTCACAGTTCAAGTCGTTTGAAAACTTGTTAATTATTACTTGAACTGTACCATTAGGCCTGGCTAGGCCGCTACAAAAGGTTAACCTTTCTTCTAGTCAGAAGAAACAAGTTGTTAAATTAAAGGTAAATTACTTTAAACCTAAATCTTCCAGGATCATGAATGATTCAAGCTTTAATAGGGCAAATTGCTGTTTTCTTGTTGCCGTTTCCTACCTTGCAAAGATCAACACAAATCATCCCTACTTCAATGGCATGTTCTCTTGTCTTTCCCATTCTGAAGAACGGCTAAAACAAACTGGCCTGTGTGTAACATATTTGTACCCCAGGGAAACTGGAGGTAATGGATTATTAAATTTCTTTTATTAAAAGTCTATAGACACTCTGATTAGCTTAAAAACATTTTAGTATAAATGACAAAACATATCGCAGTTACATTGTTTTATAGTTATTGTTCTAAGACTATATACCACAGCTGGCACTTGGATTACCTTTAGTGGTACTTAAAGTACTTAAACTAAACTGTATCAATGAGATACTTCTTTTAAGGAGAAGTGCAGTGGAAAATATTTCACTTTCCAGTAGAAACTGAAACAGATGAAAGAGAGGCGAGAACCAAGAAGTGCTAGTGATTTTTATTGTTCTGCTCCATTTACTTCTGAAATTAGATAAGACAATACATGTAGCCTAACAGGCAGTACACTGGGTTACCAGCATTTAAGCATTTACAAGAACGAGAGGAGACTGCAAGCAGTAGTGTGAACTTGATTCCCATTATTTTCTGGTAATACTCAAGCATGTTTGCACTTTTAAAACAGCACAGCAAATGGGAATTGTACATCAATATATTGCCGATTGAGAAAGTGTAATTATTAAGTCCAGTAATTCTTAAGGAAAGTCAGTGTTTAGTTTATGATAACTTTTGAAAAATAAATCTCATTCGTTATTAATATTTTATTCCTAATTTAATTTGTTCCTTAAGTTTGTATTGAAACTGGGGAGCAGCAGTGGTGTGGGGGCAAAACGCGCGACCCATGTTCTGGAGGCCTTAGTCCTCGACGCAGGCCGACACGGGTTGGAGTCGCTGCCCGTTGACCTTTGCTGCATGTCTTCTCCCCTCTCCTTCCTGTCAGCTCACTACTAAAAAATATGAAAATAAAGGCCCCTAGTGCCGCCAAAAAACATTAAAAAGGTTCATGTTGAAACAGATACGATCTTAGAAACGAGACTTATATTTTGAAATCGTAATTAGATAAAACCATTTAAGGCAGAAAAATTATATTTTCATATTTTATCCATACAGGCCAGCTTTACTTGTAGGATTTGCTCTTTTTCCTACCTATTGACCAGGCTAAGTACAATTAGAAATACAAGCTAATAGCAATGTACGCCTCTGCATTTTATGCATTCAAACACTCAAGATATATGTTCACTAACATTTTCCAACATTACTAATGTAGTAGTAATGTTGGAAAAGGTCTTTACAGCACGGCGGTAGTTTGAAAACTTTGGATTTAGGGAGGTAGTACAGCACATTCAGTGGCGGTCCTTCCATCAATGGCACCGTGCGCAAGCCCTTTTCTCTGGGCCACCGACCTGGACAGCACCAAGGCCTCATAAATCTCAAACTGTGTCTTAAAAACCTGAATAATCTAGTTCAGGTTTAACCGGTTTAAGTATTTCATTTTTTTGAACTAGAGGCACAGAAAACAAACATGCAAACAAGTGATAGAAAACACAGCAGGAGTGCATCTTTCGAAATGCTTGTGCCGCAACGCCCCCCACCCAAAGACATGTCCCCCTGGGCACGTAGCCACATCGCTTCTCACAAAAACCACCACTGGGTATTTGTTATGAAAAGTTTGAGAACCACTGGGTTTTTTTGCAGGAATTTTGAGGGGTGCCATTAATTCTAAAAATGGTGATTTCCCTAATATCAATTAATTCATGATTTGGGATTTTTCCCCCACTGAGTAAATCCACTCATCTTAAAAGTTGGATTTTTCGTTTTGTGGGGTTATGCTTCAACAACAAAACAATAGTTCTACATCTTTACCTCTGTTGACATTAATTCTGGAGGGCAAAGCTTATACATAAAGAGCTTCCCTGTAACATTTACATTAAACAAACTGGAGAACAAGCAGAAAGCAGCCCTCCATAAAAACCTTACCCGGTGGGATGGTAAAGCCAGGGGGAAGCTGAATGGTGGTCTGCTGTTGTGAAGGTCTGACAATCAGCTGGGGGGCTACTATCCTCTGAGGCGTTGCAAGCCCTGGACGGGGTTGAGGCTGTGCAGGGGTGGCCACAGTAGGTGTTGGAGAGGGAGCTGTGGGCCTGACCATGCTCATGGTGGTGGTCACAGATGTGGTCTGAACGGTTCCACAGACAGAAATGGTTGCCATGGCTGTGGGACACGCAGCTGTTGTAGTAGAGCTCAGAGGCTGGGTCACTGTGGTGGTGGTGGTAGTAGGAGCTGCTGTAGTGGATGTTGCTGGTGTGTTAGCACAGGACGCAGACGGTGATACAGTGTTTATTACAGAGCTCACACTACCAACCTGGCTTTGTGTTACAATGTTGGACGGGCAGTCGTCTGTTTTGGAAGCTCCAGTGTCCGTGGCCACTTTGTTGAGATCTCCCGTGGGGGATGATGCGGTGGCGGGTTCTTGAGGGGTACCCTGCTGGACCAGCGCCGAAACGCTGGTCCCGTTGCCGTTCTGGGCTATACTGGCTACGATGTGATTCGGAAGTCTGTGCAAGGCAATGGTGGGAGTCCCCCTGTCCAGAACAATAGCTGACTGGCCCACGGGGAGGTTTGCGTTGGATAGGGTGAACGTGGTAGTGTTGATGGAGGAGGTGGACGACCGAGTGGAGTTTGGCGGAGTCGCGACGGGATCCACCGAGCTGATGATGCCGTCGGTCACCGCAGTGATGCTGCTCCTCCTCGTCGTTACCGCTGCGCCGTTCAAACTCTTAATCCGCGCTGAGGGGCTCCTTCTCGGCGTCGCGACGCGCTTTCTCGGAGCGCTGGCCTCTGTGGGCGCCTCAGCTGTTCCCGGGCTAACCTTAGAGCTCCGGCTGGACGCGGTGCTGATGCTGTCCTGCGGGGATGCCAAAGTTGACACGCCAGATGCAGTTAGTGGTGTGATGGATGCTCCATGTGATTGAATGCCGCTGCTAGTGGCGCTCACACCGGCAGTCGGAGTGGTGGGAGCCTCCCCAAAAGAAGAGGAGCAGCCCGGTGACGGAGAAGTGACAGTTTTATCTGGGCTATCGTCTTTAGAGTTTACCTCCTGGCGCACCTCAGGTTTAATCCGCCGTCCTGGTTGTTGTTGTTGTTCTAGTGTTGTGGCACTCACTGGAGCTGGGAGCGTTTTTCCTAAGTGATGGTTAGCAGGGGCCACAGAGCCAGCGCCTCCGTTTTCATCTGCTTTCCCCGCTGAGTTGCTCTGCCCAGCCAACTGAGACTCCAATGAGCCCACCAGGTCGCTAACAGCCTTCTCATCCACCTCCGAAAAGAGCATATCTTCCAGGGGGTCTGAGGCACCCGCCATCTCTGCGCATCAGATAGCAGTTTTATAGTTGCCACACCGCGCCTGCGTGTTACTAGGCATTGTGGGAATGTGCCTAACGTCATCAGTTGAGGGGTGCAGAGAGGGGGGAAGAGAGGGGGGGGGGGGGGGGTGCTTCACGGGAGATTTTAACCCTCCAGGGTCCCTGGACATTTGGTTTTTTGTGCTATTTTTGCTTAACTTTACTCAGGTAAACGGCATAAAGCGTGTTTAGGTTGTCTATTTGGGGTGGGGGTGCGGATTTGATTTATTCTTTTCATCATTTATTATTTTTAATCATTTATTATGATTTTACATATGTGCTGAAATCCTTCCAATTTCATGCATTATACAGTTGTTCCCAAAATTATTTATACCCCTACCAGATTTAGATTAGATTTTTTTTAATTCATCCAAAATGTTTGTTTCTGACAGGAAATGAAACAGGAATCTTGCAAAAGATTAAAAAAAAACAATGTAAATGAAGTATGTTTTTTACGATTTGTGTTTTCTTACATTTAATCAAAATGGCAAATTATTTATATCCTTCTGAATATTTAATAAAAAGGATCTTTATTGGCATGAATTAAACCCTTCAGATAATTTCTAACCACTTTAATTGTGTCTTTCCTCGGATATATTGAGCATTTATTGTTGGTGACCAGGTCTAGGTCTTTGAAGTTGAAAGGCCTCCTTGCCATTACCCTAATCTTCAGCTCCCTCCACAAATTTCTATCAGAAACAAATTGAGAGTGTCCAAAGCGCTTCCAAACATTCTTATTTCTTTAAGTCAGAAAAAAAATGTTGTTATAATTAAAAGGTTACTCTGAACCTAAATCTCCCATGGCTATGAATACATTTGGGCTTAAATGTCTGTCTCTCAGTTTAAATATAATGGATGAGAGAAAATTAACTTTTGGTTGACTATTTTAATGAATTTGCATAAAAACAAAAAATGTATCAGAATCGGTGGAATTTTTTTGTCTTGTTTTTTGAAAGAGATGTGAATAAATATAACTGGCATTTAAGGAGTTAAAAACTAAGATAATTGTCAGATATTTGTATTTATGTATGTATGGACTGAATTTAATATTGGCATTCATAAGAAAATTGAGAAATATATTGATACATGGGAACCTTTAAAAACCCAACCAGAACCCTACTGGATAAAGGCAGTAAAAATATTTAAATTCTTGCTGCCTGTTTATTAGTCTTTTCAGCATTAAACATACACTTGGAACACGTGTCCAAATAAAGATAAACTCAGAAACGAGGTTAATTAAAAGAAAAGGTCCATTTCAGTCCTGAACTGGGTACTGTTGGATTTCATATTTGACTCATGCTTATAGATACTGAATCTTTCAAATGAAAACAAGTGGTTCAAACTGAAAGCATTGCCTAACCTCTAGATGTATAATCATGGCTTACAGCTAATGAAAGCCTTAGTTCAGTGTCTCAGAAAATGTGAATGTTACATAAGACAAATAGGAAAAAGGTTTTGTACAGAAAATTAATAATAAATTAATAATATTTTTATGTTTTGTTCATACTGGCCAGCTCAAATTGTGGGATTTGCTCTTTTTGTTACCTATTAACCAGGCTAAGTACAATTAGCAATACAAGCTAATAGCAATGTACGCCTCTGCATTTTATGCATTCAAACACTAAAGTTTCATGTTCACTAACAGTATTGATTTGGGGGAAAAATGTAATGAGATACAAACTGGAGAAGTACAAAATTCCTTTTATTACTGCAACTATAACCATGTTTTAAATGCAGAGCAGCCATATTGTGGATGCCAACGTCAGGGTAGCTGAGAAAGATTTGGTTTCTGGGGCAAGCCCTTTTCTTTGGGCAACGGACCTGGACAGCACCAAGGCCTCATAAATCTCAAATTGTGTCTTAAAAACCAGAATAATCCAGTTTAGGTTTAACCGGTATAAGTATTTTATTTTTTTGCACTAGAGGCCCAGAAAACAATTATGCAAATAAGTGATAGAAAACAAAGCAGGAGTGCATCTTTTCAACATTGAAACGTTGAAAACGTTATAAAAGAATTCTGGCCTCTACAACGTCCAAAACCATTTGAAGCCTACCTTTGGCTGAGGCTGACCTGACAGCGCTCAGGTCAGGATTTCTATCTCAAGACACCATTTGCAAGGACAGAAACTACAGGAATAAAGCAGATGTAAGCCACAAAAAATTGCAAGAGGCTGACTGTTAGCATGTATTCAGGCATATTACTGGGAAATTGAGTGGAAGGAAAAAACACCATTGTGGGGGGGCATGTCAACTGATTGTATTTGTATTGTCTTCTCAAATCCCAAATTGGCATAGTCATTTACCAGAATGTTTTAAAGCACTTCATGCTCCCCTTTGGAAATAAACCTCATGGAGATGGTGATTTTATTTTCTTGGAGGACTTGGCACCTGCCCATGGTGCCAAAAGTACCAATACCTGGTTTAATGACCATGGTTTGATTGTGCTTGATTGGCCAGCAAACTGGCCTGACCTTAATGGGATTCAGAAACTCTGGAGGTATTGTCAAGAGAAAGATGAGAGACACCACACCCAACAATGCAAATGAGCTGAAGGATGATAATAAAGTGACCTGGGCTTCATTAACACCTTAGCAGGAAGATTGCCTCTAGTCCATGCTGCATTGATGGAGTAATTCAGGGGAAAAGAGCCTCGACAAGTTCTGACTGCAGATTCTGTACATTCATCCATCATCAATACCTGCTTGTCATTGCAGGGTCTATCTCCAGCAGTCATTGACTGAAAGGCCAGGAACACCCTAGACAGGTCGCCATTCCATTGCAGAACAGACACACAAGGCAAACAAACATGCACACACACACACACACACACACACACACACACGCACATCATCAGTACAGGAAATTGACATACATTTCAATAAGCTAATATTTCTATATTTTTTTTTTATTTTATTTTATTTTTGCTGTGCTTACGCTGTGTACAGCTTAGAGTACACCAAATCCCCACTGACATGGTGTGCAAATAAGGAAAATATAACACGGTAGGGTGCAACCTATCGGTTCGGGCCATGTGTAATATCGCGAGAGGACAAAGAGGCTCACTGTCATTGATTTATCTTTTTTTAGGCCAGAAATTAAATTTGTTATGCTAATATGTATTGTATATATTTGGTACTGTCAAGGAGACTGATTTCATCCTTGTATTTTTACATGATCAACTGCTTAAAGAGAAAACGGAGAGAGGATGCGTTTTTTTAAGAACACAATCTTTGTCCCAGAAGTCTTTGCGGCGGAAGAAGCAAAATGAAGTCGGCCATGTCGTGTTAGAGTCACGGAACGGACGAAACAACTCACTTATCTGTGTTGTGCAAACGTAAAACAGCGCCTCAGAAAATTTAACATTTGACCTAACTTTGCACGATAAACATATTATTTGGAAGTAATTGCTTGAGTTAACTCAGCTGATAAAAATGAGCGGAGGAACGCCGTACATTGGTAGCAAAATTAGCCTAATCTCTAAGGCCGAGATCCGCTATGAAGGGATTTTATACACCATCGACACTGAAAACTCGACAGTAGCTCTCGCTAAAGGTAAGAAGACGCACCAAAAATGTATTTTATCTCTGAAAAAGTAATAATTCTGGACTTTCTGGCCGTAGTTCTTCCACTGTGCTTCTACCGCAGTTAGCGGAGTTAGCTAGTGTTTCGTTAGCCGGCTAACGGCTAAACGGTGTTCTGCTGCTCTCTTTTGTTTACGTTGATTTCGGCCTCATGTTTAATCCGCCGTTCAGAGAACAATAGAATCAAAAGTTAGCTTGTCGATACTGTAAACTATTGTTTGCTGTTTCAAATTATATTTAAGTCTGGATTCACGGTTTTTGATAACATTATAGGGACATTGAAGTCACATTTTAATATTCTCAAACATTTTCTTTAAGGTTAAACATAAACACTTGATTTTTATCCGTTACATTTTAGTAAGTTTTAAACGTTATGATTAACTGATCGTACATGGTGAACGTGGACACTATTCAAGTGTTAGGATGAAGAATATTCTAGGCTGACATCACCCATTGTTCGTTTTTTTCTGAATGTTCTCATTGATGGGATCTTTGTTAAAAAACACACTTAGAAAACATGAGATGTGGAGAGTCATTATAGTTGAAGTGTAATCAACAGTTGTATGTTAAAACAAGCTATTTAATCTAAGAAGCGTAAAAAACGCTGAAATGACACCAAGATATTGGGTCTACTTTAGAAATTAGGAGAGCTGTAGTGTTTTGTTAAGTTATGTGTCTCAATTTACATTAAAACCTGGGAAAACTTTAGACCCAAAAACATCCATTGTCAAATATGTATAGTTTCCAAAGAAATTCAATGCTTGAATGTTTAAATTTTTAATTAACTTCTGATAGTCTTTTATTTGGCCAAAAGGTCAAGTTTGTTACTGGCTCATGAAGGCAGCATCAGGTATTTGTCCGAAGCCATGTGCGGCTACTTCTACAGGTATTTATGTGTTCTGATACTACAGCAGGCGATACCGGTGTGACATGAGCTACATGTTCCCTGCAGTAGATGGCATCAGTCTGCCCACACATACTCCAGCCCAATAAGCAGCAGTAATATAGCAAATTGAGGCAAGACGGGTAAGGAGAAGGACCAACGTCACTGAAATGCATCATGATTTTCCTTAACTTAAGAGTCTGGTGGTAGAGAAGGAGCGACGTCAGCCTTGTGGAGGTAGTTCCAAGTGAACAAAGGTGACAAAAGTAAAGCAGAGGGCAGATTATGCCCAGCAAATTTGTCAAGAGGAGGAAGGAAGCCCAGCACATTTAACACTAGCAATTTGACAAAACAATGAGGGGCTGAGTTCAAAGAGTTTGCTTCCAGCAGAGTGGAGACATGGGGGATCCTGCTGCTGGCTGGTCACACAAAGTACACAAAAATGCAAATTAATTACTTAACATCACACCATGTGGGTTCCTGGATTTTTGTTTAAGATTCTGTAACTCAAGGTTGAATAGTACCTATGATAAAAATGAAAGACTTTTTACATGCTTTGCAAGTGGGAAAACCTGCAAAATCAGCAGTGCATCAAAAAAATCTCACCATCAGATAAATCAGAAACGGCTTAGTTAGTCTAAAACTTTGGTGCTGTGGCCTGACTATGTTGTTAACAGAAAGTAAATAAATGGGCAACATATTGAAGTCTGGGTATGTTTATCAAATGGGATTGTTAAAACTTCAAACCTTCCATAGCAAATAAGAAGGTGCTTTTGATGGGACATCGCTGCCAGGACCGTAATCACCAATCAAGCGGTTAGAGCCACAGAATCACTGATAGTAACACACCTACTGTTTGTAATGTTGCGTTTTTTTTCTTCTTCTCCAAAACAGTTCGCTCCTTTGGCACTGAAGACCGTCCCACAGAGAGGCCTATACCACCTCGGGATGAAGTGTTTGAGTACATCATCTTCAGAGGAAGCGATATAAAAGACCTAACAGTTTGTGAGCCACCCAAAGCCACTAGCACCCTGCCTCAGGACCCTGCTATAGTTCAGGTAAGTTTCTATATTTGCAACAAGACTGTTTAATATGCCGTTTTTTTATGTTTTCTGTGTTTAATGTTGTTTTGTCCTTCAGCATGTTGACTTCATAGGTATTGAGAAAACACTACCTTAGACCTCAAACCGGTGTCTCTTATATATCGCTGCTGTTGGACAGAATCCTTGTATCTCTAAAACTGCAACTTTTCAGGAAATAAAAAAAACCCAAAGTGAAATACAAGGTTTTTGTCTTACAGCGACAATATGAATAATATGGCAGGGATGGATATAGATGGAAAAACTCCAAGAAACTAAACACAATAAAGGACCCCTAGCTTATTTTTTTTATCTTGAAATGATCCATAATTTATACAAGGTGCCATATTGGCCATTTTAAGCTTACACATATTTATCAAAAGGTAAAGAGCCACCATCTTTTTAGTTTTACAATTGGAATCTCGAAGTGAAACAGATTTACTTTGTTGTTCTGCTGTGAGTAACGACGCAACACTTTATTATGAAGTTAGGCTTGAAAATGGTTTTAATAAGGTTTTGCCACTTATTGTTAGGTTTTTTTGTTTATTGCATATATTTATTTAAGGAATCTCATTTCAATAGTACATTTTCTTTATGTAAATCTAATATTTTAAGCAAAGTATCTTTATTATGCCATGTGACTAATATGGCATTAAACCTAAACCTACTACTACTTTAAGTCCGATTTTATTTAGATTGTGGCATTAAAATAAAATAAAATATTTACCGATATATTTACTTAATTGTGGGGCTTTTAGCCCTCCACATATTGGTTTGCTGGTTTATCCAGAAAGTGTTTGTTTTTTTATTAAAAGTGCATGTCTATTATATTCAGTGATGACCTTTTTTCTTTACATTAAATCACATATGACCAAACAAATTTAATTTAAAAGTACATTTATATCAAGATTTAAAAGCTTGACAAACTAGATTTAGTATGTATTACTGCAGTCATATCTTTAAATTTGGTAGTATATTTCTAATGGAGTTGGGATATATAAAATATAAGAACAATCCTTTTATTGTGCTCAGGTTTCATATAAGCCTTCCTCATGGCGTGTATCTTCTGCTTGCATCCGCACATTTGTAACTCTTAACTGCAGCTACTGAACTGTGGGTAATGCTCACCTAAGTCGAACTTTGACAAATATGGATTTAAGTTTCTAGCACCCATCACGTCTTTTAGATAAAAAATATCTGCATATTTTTACTAAGGGTGTAACAGTGCGTGTATTCATACAGCGAATACTTGGTACAGCCCTTTCGGTTCGGTACGCACGTGTTCAGAATGTATGTATTGTTTTAAACCTGAACACGTGCAGAATGTTTATGTTCAGAACTAAGTGCTCAATGCTACATTCTGCTATGCAGCTTTAAAAGGTGAGACCAGAACGAAACAGAGAGGACTCCCAGCTATCACTAAACTTTATTTGGGAAAATTATGGTTTCTCGCACAGCTACAGTGGAGAAAAAAGGTGGACTGAACCAAAACATTGTTAGTCCAAATTGTTACTTGGAGCGTCCCCGTACGTTGTATGAAATACAACAGGAGGCGAGATTTTCCCAACAGCATGCTGCATTCAGGTGCAGCTAGGACACTTGTTGAAATATCAAAACTATTCCAAAGTAATTTAAACTCATTTTATTCTCAACTATGGGCACTACTGCTTACACTACTTTAGTCATTGGAAAACAAAATCCAACCAAATCTGCAGTCAGTTCTCAACTTTCCACTTTTTAATGTTTTAAAACATAATAAAACCTAATTAATTTCAAAAAGTGAAAAAAAGATTCTTTGTTTCCTCCTGACCAAAAGAAATAATATTGTTATATTTTTATTTATTTTGATTGAGGCTGACTGAAAATGTACTAAACCATGAGTTTTGTGTATCGTTACACCCCTAACATTTACTATGACTGCAAAGAACTTGTAACTGTGATATCATTGTTGGATGTTGCAGTTGAGCTACATTTCTCTATTTTCTATAAATCAAATTTTCATGTGCAGAAGATTTGATATAATTTCTTGCACAGTGCTAATTCGCAGCACTAATAACAAGGTGTATTTAACAGGTTTTTAAATAGCAGTCTTTGTCTTGTGGGATTATATGAAATAATTCTGCTCCAAATGTGTATTTATGTTCCCAACTGGCTATGCCTTTATTTATTAGTCATCCATTGGATCCACCAGTGCAGCATCTGCACCATTATTCCAGTCTGCTGGTTCCTATGCATCATTCAGCAGGGCCTCTGTTCCATCGTACAGCCAGTTCGGCGTTACACCAATTGGATCGCAGCAGTTTGCATCCACTGGAGGTAAGTAGTAGTCTCAATTCAAAACGAGATACTTTAGATTTGAGAATCTGGAATATGACTGTTTTTTCAGATATTCTGATACGTAACCATCCATGCGATTTTGAGAATCATTTGCTGGCTATTTGTCTGTGGATGCTTCTGTGTGCCTTCCTGTAGGTGAAATTGGCTTGTCATTAAATAACAAAGGGAACTGTCTTTATAATGAAATCAAAGTTTTAAACATTTTATTTTGTTTTACCAGTGAAGTGGACTTCTACGCAAAAGATGGCCCAATCAGTGGTTTACAAGAAAAGTTGACCAAACATCCTTTGGTCATAGTATTGTCAAATACTTGATAAATACTGAAAAGAATGATAGTTCATTTCCACCTGTTTATACACAGCTCTTGTGAATTGGGCAAAGCTGTGTAGAAATCAGCAGGCAGCCTGAAATAAACTTGCTGCCTTCAGCTTATTTTCTTTTTCTTTTGCCCTGTAGGACGAACTAGTCCTCAACGGGACCCTTTGGCAAAAGGTTCCCCAGTGGAGCAGTCTGTGAAGGCTCCCCCGCCAGCTGCCCCTGGTCTATCTGCAGCTGGTGGACAGAGGAGTCAGATAGGAGTGACCACCAAACCCACCAGCTCTACCACTGGCACCCAGAAACCCCCTGACCTTCTTGAGCAGAAAAAGGGTGAGGCTTTAATAAATTCACAAAAAGTTTGAATGCAGTCCCAGATATTTCATTTGCGCGACATAAAAAGACACAATCAGATTAAACGGCTCCAGTTTTACCAAAGTTAATTTTTGTTTGCTTAAAGCCAGAAGAAAAATGAGTGTTTGCATACACAAATATTCCTATGCCTTTAAACAATTTGGTAGAGCTTCTGATTGGTAAATTTACAACATTTAAGCTAAATATAAGCACACCTGTTGATGTATTTTAAAGCAAAACCTCAAACAGTACTTCCTTGTTTGACATCCTGAGAAAATCCAAAGAAATCAGGCAAGATATCAGGAAGAGTTGTGAATCTCCACAAGCGTGGTTCATCCTTGGGTTTAAAGAATCTCATGCAAGTGTAAACCCCATAGGAGTGTCCAGCTGCCATTCAGGTAGGAGCTGGCTTTTGTGTCCCAGAGATGAACGTGTTCAGGTGTATTAACTCCAGAATAAAAGCAAAGAGGCAGGCTGAAGATGTTGAGAGAATGTCATTATCCACAGGGAAACGAGTCCTGTACTGACATGGTCTGAAATGTCACTCAGAGAGGAAGAAGCCATTACTTTAAAAGCTATATAAAAAAGATGGATTCAAGTTGGGGACAAAGATTTACATTTTTTGGGGTGTGTAGAGACCACTGCACTTCATGGCATCACAAGGAAAGAAAAAAATGATGTTGGAGATATTATAGCAAAATTCTCAGGCCTATAGAAAATGTGTCGGCAGAGCTGAAAAGGTCTGCAAGAAAACAGAATGGATGTTTATTTGTTTTTCCGCTCACATTCATGTCTGCCTGGTCGGTTGCTGCATTCCCTGATAAGCATCACAATGTCTCATTATTCAGCTCCTGACGTTCAGAAGACATCCCAGCCAGATCATGAACAAGGTGCTGTTGAAAACCGGGACCCCAACAGGCGTCACATTGGTAGGTGACATAAAGTACATACTTTAGAGAAATCTGTTTTTTCCTTTTATAGTATTGTTAACTTGAGGTTTTTAGTATTATTGAGCATTGAACAGTGGTAGTAAAAGCCCAGAATTTGTCAAATGTACACTATATTCTTATTTCGAGTTTTCTCCCTATATTAGCTGGCATTCAGTCCAACCGCCGAGGACGAGGACGAGGAAACCGCAGCAGGGGCAGAGTGAACATACGCAAGGATGGCACCATGAAGTTTGACGAGGACTTTGACTTTGAAACCGCCAACGCCCAGTTTCACAAGGATGAGATTGACAAGGAGTTCCAAAACAAGCTGAAACTGAAAGGTAGCATTTCAGCACAGTTACGTCCGATACAGCAGCTACCGGCGTTAGCTAAACTGCACATTGTATGAGCGTAGCTTGGGGAGCTCGGTATAACTCTCACCTGACTTTGGCCCAGGTGCAGTTTCTTGTGTAAATGTTTTTTTTTTTTTACAGTGCTGTTAACCTTTCAATGCAACCCTGGATGTCAACTTTAAACTAATACAGATGCTTCTTCTGTATCACCCAGTTATTTTTCCTTAGAAATTAAATATACATTCTGTCAAGTCAGTTTTTAAAAAATCCAAAATGTAGGACGCTGAATAATTTTACCTCCTAATATAACAAAAACAGCTTCTTTAAAGCTGTTTTTGGACATGACATGAAGTGGAATTGCAGCCTTTGTTAATGCACCTATTTGTAAAAGAAATAAATGTCAGCCATAAATTAAGATGACAAACCGCTGATTGGTGTACAATCGATATAATCGACACTAGAAAATTAATTATTTAAGGATAATAATTTGCATCAAAATCACTAAAAACTGACCTGTTCTTCTTCCGGCGGCAGCAGCGCTACAATATCAGAGACACTCAGCCCTTCTTACCTGTAGCCTCACCTGACAAAACCGTGAGCTGCTGCTGGATGTTTAAACTCTACTAACATGGCGAGTACAAACAGAAAAGAACATTAGCTAACATCTTTAGCCGATAAAGCAAAGACAAAAGCGTTGGTACTTCCCTTATGAGGCAGATGGACAGGAGAAAAACAAAATGCCGAAGGATTCTACATGCTAGCTGCGCTAACGCAATGACACTGATGTTTGAGAGCAACTTAAAAAGGTCAGTAAACCTCCCAGGTGGCGTAGGCTAAAGCTGTATGTTTAAATATTAGCTACATGGACAGCCAAACGACGGAGTTCTGTTGGTCTGAGCTCAACTCCGTTTTATTGCGTTACGAATTAGCGCAGGACAATATTACTGAGCTGACTGCTCAGACGGTTAGCAAATAGTGACGCAGCAACCAGGAGCCAGACTGAAGCTGACGATTAGCAACGAAAAAAGTAGCAACCTGCAGCAACACATCCTGCTGCTGTGGCTGATTGTTAAAGAAACTTCTCAGCAAAATTACCAGAAAGACAGAAATCGTACATGAATACATTCGCATGGACCAGATTCTTGTTTGCACTGTAAAAAAAACTGTTTTGTATGCATCAGACCCATGTTTGTTTTTTAAACACAATTAATTTTAGTATAAAATTATCCTTTATTTTTCCCTTAGGCTGTAATGAAATGAAATTGACAGGAAAATGGACGCACACAGCATCACACTAAAGATGAGCAGTTATAATAAAATAAATACACTGAATACTGAATCAAAGGTACTTCCATAAAGGATATTAACATTTATGCTAAATGTTATATTAACTATAGTTATGCCAACAGGGAAGTGACACTTCTAAATTGTTCCATACTTTCATAAATTGTTTTTGCCCTAATTAAGAAAGTTTAAATATTGTTGTATTGTAACTCATCGTATGTTTTTCTCTTAACTAGAAAGAGCTCTTATAACATGCAGAATATTTTTCTTAGTACTGCTATTGATTTTGCGACCGTACCACTGATCCTCCATCGCAAGACAGGCTCCTCCCTCTCTTTAAGAGATGAAGCTCTCTAAGAACAATACAAAAGCAGATTCAAAGAGTTGTTTCCAATTTCTTCCCACAAACAGATGACAAACCTGAAAAGGCACTCAATGGAGAAGAAACTGCTGACTCAGAACATCCAGCCAATGAGGGCACCACTGAGGAGGAGGAGGCTGCCATAAATACGTGTTACTATGACAAGACCAAGTCCTTCTTCGATAACCTGTCCTGTGAGGATTCAAGGTACTACAGCGTGCACACAGCTGATATGGCTCCCTTCATGTTTTATTATTGTACCTACAGGGGTTGGACAATGAAACTGAAACACCTGTCATTTTAGTGTGGGAGGTTTCATGGCTAAATTGGACCAGCCTGGTAGCCAGTCTTCATTGATTGCACATTGCACCAGTAAGAGCAGAGTGTGAAGGTTCAATTAGCAGGGTAAGAGCACAGTTTTGCTCAAAATATTGAAATGCACACAACATTATGGGTGACATACCAGAGTTCAAAAGAGGACAAATTGTTGGTGCAGATCTTGCTGGCGCATCTGTGACCAAGACAGCAAGTCTTTGTGATGTATCAAGAGCCACGGTATCCAGGGTAATGTCAGCATACCACCAAGAAGGACGAACCACAGCCAACAGGATTAACTGTGGACGCAAGAAGAAGCTGTCTGAAAGGGATGTTCGGGTGCTAACCCGAATTGTATCCAAAAAACATAAAACCACAGCTGCCCAAATCACGGCAGAATTAAATGTGCACCTCAACTCTCCTGTTTCCACCAGAACTGTCCGTCGGGAGCTCCACAGGGTCAATATACACGGCCGGGCTGCTATAGCCAAACCTTTGGTCACTCATGCCAATGCCAAACGTCGGTTTCAATGGTGCAAGGAGCGCAAATCTTGGGCTGTGGACAATGTGAAACATGTATTGTTCTCTGATGAGTCCACCTTTACTGTTTTCCCCACATCTGAGAGAGTTATGGTGTGGAGAAGCCCCAAAGAAGCGTACCACCCAGACTGTTGCATGCCCAGAGTGAAGCATGGGGGTGGATCAGTGATGGTTTGGGCTGCCATATCATGGCATTCCCTTGGCCCAATACTTGTGCTAGATGGGCGCGTCACTGCCAAGGACTACCGAACCATTCTTGAGGACCATGTGCATCCAATGGTCCAAACATTGTATCTTGAAGGCGTGCCGTGTATCAGGATGACAATGCACCAATACACACAGCAAGACTGGTGAAAGATTGGTTTGATGAACATGAAAGTGAAGTTGAACATCTCCCATGGCCTGCACAGTCACCAGATCTAAATATTATTGAGCCACTTTGGGGTGTTTTGGAGGAGCGAGTCAGGAAACGTTTCCGTCCACCAGTATCACGTAGTGAACTGGCCACTATCCTGCAAGAAGAATGGCTTAAAATCCCTCTGACCACTGTGCAGGACTTGTATATGTCATTCCCAAGACGAATTGACGCTGTATTGGCCGCAAAAGGAGGCCCTACACCATACTAATAAATTATTGTGGTCTAAAACCAGGTGTTTCAGTTTCATTGTCCAACCCCTGTACATCTGTCTCAGGACACCACTGAGTAAAAGTCAACCCGTTGAGTCACACGTTGGCTGTCATTAACAATTCACTGAACAAGGCACATATTAGAGCCTGATTGAAGACTGGGTCATCACTGCCTGAGCTGGATCCTCCTAAAGTACTTGGCATGTATTTCAGCTTGTGAAATGTCCTCTACTATCACTGAAATACTTTGTGTTTTTGTCTCTTCAAGGAAAATGGGTGAAGGTGGATATCCAAAGTAAGTAAAATATTCTCTCTCCATTCACTGAGGCACCACATTTATAACTGACTTTCACAACATGGTCAACAGAGTCGAATCTCAAGTCATTGTATGTTTAATTAATTTTTAGATTGAATATAGTTAAAATATGAAGTGGCCACATTTTGTTTTTTTCTATTGAGTTTTTTTTTTTTGTTTAGAGCCAAAAGCTTTGATGCTGTTGTGTTAAAAACTGTGTGCTGATTTTGTGTGTGTGTGTGTGTGTGTCAGGGAGCGCAGGTCAACCTGGGCAGAGGAGAGACGAATGAACGCGGAGACTTTCGGCATCCCGCTCCGACACCATCGTGGAAGAGGAGGAGGTTTCCGCGGCCGAGGGTTCATGGGGCCCCGTGGAGGCCGGGGGCGGTCGTCAAGCAGAGGTTTTTTCGGGCCGCCCCAGAGGGCCATGCCGTTTTTCAGGGGCGGATTCAGAGGTGGCAGAGGAGGCCACGATTTCGATTTTGAATACAGGGTGAGTCAAATGAGCACAAGCCTATTATCCTGTATTTGGTTATGCAGCAGGGTTTCTGCAGATTAATAAATTTAAAGCTTTTAAAAACGTTAAACTCAATTCTAGGACTTTAATATTAAAAGATTTTAACTCATTTTAGACTTTTTATGCCTTTTTTTTTTAAACCTTCATATTTATTAATCTTCCTTATAATCCTTAAAGTTTAAAAGTTTAGTATTGATAATAAAGTCAATTTTAGGCCTTAAAAGGCCTTGCATTGAGATTTTTTTATAAAAGTTGTATTTAGTTGTGTTCTAAATTTGTAAGTTGGTTCATTTGTGGCTTCATTTGTGGCGTCTCCGGCCCAGGGTTCGATTCCCGACGATGAGACCACAGCTGCACGTCGTCCCCCCATTTCATCTCTGCTCATTTCCTGTTTGGTACCTGTCAATCAAGGCCTCTAGTTCCAAACAAATCAGCTCCGCAAGTCCAAAAAACGTTTTATGTATTCTAACAACTAAACAAAAGTTTCATTTTTGGCTAAAGTTTAAAATCAAGCTGGCCGGCTGCAGTGGGCAGTGGAGTAAAGAGTCCTTAGAAGTGAAAGGTCATAATCCAAAAGTTGATTGTAGTTTTAATATCCACTAATTAGCCCATAGGAAAGTACATTTAACAAGGTTTGGCTTGAAAACAGGTAAGTTAATGTTTAGTTAAGATCCATTCCACTTGTTGTAGAGCTTCACCGCCTGCTGTTAGAAGGGATTCATGTTGGGTGGAAAAAGCTCCGTACTCAAGAGCCCAATGTTAAATCTAAGTTATTATACAAGCATGATTTATAACATTATAAATGCAAGATTTTGTAGTCTGTGTAGATCTTAAACTCAAGTATTATGCTCTTAAAAAGTTTGACTGGCAGAAAACCCGTTGCAATCCACTTACAGCTGATTCCTAAATCTTCATTTTCCTCTATTCTCTTCCAGAAGGATAACAAGGCGGCTGCGTAGTTCTTCAGTGACGGATCCACCGGAGAATTGTAGCCACTTATTATGAAATTATGTCAGTTGTAGAAGTTTCCTGTGGTCTCTCCATTAAAGACAATATATGGACACCAGCACCTCGGTGGACTGTTTGACATCAGGGGGTACTGGTCCTACTCCCTCTCTCCACTTTGAGACTTTCCAGTTTCTTTTCCAGAGGCTTTGTTAAAAAATTAGAAGACCACATGTAAATACAAAGCTTTGAAGTATTTGCGTACTTTTGCATCAGTCAAATTCCTTTCTTACTAAAGTTGTCTTTGATATTAGGAGCAGTACGCGCTCTCAAACTGTGAGCAGATCACAGCGGAAAGATCGATAGCTTTATTCCTTTTCCCTCAATTTTGATATTTTTCGGCACCAAATCTGTCACCACTGCCTGTTGCACCGTGTATTTTTTCTGCTCAGTTAGGTTGCCGTGTGTTCGTTTGTACTTCGTTGGTATGTTTTTTTTCCCCCTTCAACATTCATTTTCTATGAAGTAGTGCAGCTAAAGGAATCCTAAATCAGAACTGGTAATTTGTAAAGAATGAATGTAAAACTAGCTCAAACCTGATGATTTTTTTCCTCCCGTTGAGTTCTGTGTTTAGCCTTGTTAAATCGGACGCAAGCCGTCAGACCTCCTGCGTCAGGTGACTTGTTTTCCTTCTAGTTTTCCTGCTGGATATCTGCAGGTACCGGGGGCTGTCAAATGCAGGCATCCGAGTCCTTGGGTTTGGTATGTGTCACAAAGCTTCAGCTGTACAGGGATTTTTATTTGGTTCTAGCTGTGTTTACGTAGTTAATGACACAGGATGATGATTTTTCTGATCTGTGTACATTAGAAAAGTTGTTTATTATTATCTTACAAGGTCTTAACAAAAGACACATAAACAAGTTCTATTTACCTAAATTTGCTGTTTTGCCAAAAAAAAGTCATTGCAATAGAAGAATTGTCATTTATATGTACGCTCTTGTAATTTCAGTATTTCTCAAAATTTCCTTGTATGTCAAGGCGTTCCTTTGTATTGTACTTTTGTCTCATTGACTTTGCCCCCACTATGTCAACAGCCAGCAATTCACACTGCTAAATTAAGCACTTGTAGCGGTACAGGAGTTGTATACTCAAGATGGGACATGTCGGAAACAAATTCGGCTACATTTTTAACTGCATTTCTGATCAGTTTAACTCCATTTGTTGCAGCGTCAATGTGATCGTTCTCAGGAGTGAATTTATTTTTTTACTGACTTGTTAAAGGGACAAAAGCTGGATGTGGTTCCGGTATTTTCAAGGTTCTCAATCATTTAAAAAAAAAAAAAATCTAATCCTCAAACCTTTTTAGGGAGTGCCTTTCGCCCCATGTTTCTCCCTTTAACTTGGATGTTACATTTTGAGAGAAGTGCTGCTAGCACTACGAGGTGAAAATGGATCCTCTTCTGTAAATGTGGTTCAGATGGCAGCGCAGTAAATGTCTTAAAAGGTTCTCACACAAACAGCTGATAAATGCACGATAGCCTGTGGAAATAATGCTTTATGTTGGCTCTAACAGCAACAAATTAGATTTAATTTGAGGCAAAATTGTTATACGATTCAGAACTGACATTTTTCACGTTTGCTACTCCTTCCAGTCACTGGAATTGTTTTCTTGGTTATTCATCAAAATTGAGTTTTTACGAAAATAAAGAGTTGTACAATTTACATGTCTTCCTCTGTTTATTATATTCCTGTTTGCATTTTGTTGTAGCACTGGTGTCTTGCAGTTAAATGTCCTGCGTTCAAATCTCGTGCATGCAAAGCCTTGGTGTGCATGTTCCTCCTTTGCATGCATGGTTTTCCTGCTTCTTCTCATCTAAAAACCTGTTCGTTTAACTGGCCACTCTAAGTGTCCCTTCAGTGTAAATATGTGTGTCCATAGTTGTCGTGTGTTGCCCTGGTGACCTGTCCAGGCTGTACCCTGCCTCTTGCTCGTAAAATCCAGTGCAGCCAATTTCCTTCTTGCTTCCATGAAAGTTCCCTTCCTGTCAAACAGCTCATCTAAGTCTGCAAGCTTTCTTGTACATTAACTTTCATTGGCACAATTTGATTTGTGCAGGTATTTGTTTTGAATTTCAGGGAGAATAAATTTGTTCTTCTAAAAATGCAGTCAAACATGATTTCTTATTCTTGTTTAAAAAAAGGCCATTATTTACATTGTTTGTTTTACAGAGCTAGGATGTTTAACTGTTGCATTCATTTAATTTAATTTTAGATACATTTATATTATGTTTCAGGGGTGTACATTTTTGAATAAAAGTGGCACAGGTTGGGTTTTTAACCAGAGGACTAAATAAAGATTTAAAGCTGGATCATTTTAAATTTCTTATGTATTTATCAGATTTCTGCTTTATCATTAGATTGAGCTCTTTACAAACAATGGATCAAACAAAAACAGAACAGTGTTTGTCAATGAAAATAGTGGACAAAATGTTAAGATCATTTATAAACACCTTGTAAATCCTTAGATGAGTAAAAACGAACTTCATGAGAAGCTGCGTCTGACCCTGAGCTTTCCAGCAGATGGCGCTATTACTGCGGAGGCAACACAGCCGTCATTGAATTCAGGAGACGAAGAAAACGTGGGCCTGAGGGAAATGCGCGGCCATCAGACGTAAACAAAAGTTAACAAGAGCTTTCCAGACATGTCGATTGTCTTTGTCCCAAAGAAACTACGAGGAAAGGCAAAAATCAACCAAGAAACAATACAGAGGGTAAGAAGCTGTTGGGTAGCGTTGAAGAAGCCAGCAGAGTAGCTGGTAGCAAGCAGCGACAGCATTTGCTAATGCTAAAAACAGCTTTAGTAACGCAAGCTGCTTCTGATAGAACAAGATGATGGCCAGTAATGGTCTCAATGCTGCCTCACCTGTTTTGTTTTTTTCTGCTGTAGCTACTGGATGAAAACGATCAGCTGATAAGATGCATCACTGAGTACATGCAGAAAGGACGCGCCGTGGAGTGTGTGCAGTAAGTTAAATCCGTTCATTGTTGCTGCATGTTTATGCTGAAACTAGCCTCTGATTTCCTTCGATCCACGTTAGTTTATCATCTAAAATACTGCAGCTGGGCCTTTTTTCTCTAGATCCTAAAGCTACATTAATTAGACATATTAACCCAGGGTAGGATTATAGAAAACATAGTTTGTGATTTGTTAAAATTGTATGTGTGGAAACACAAAGTAGGGTATTAGACTACCTGAAGGTGACGCACCCTCTTGGAGCCATAAATCATATAGTAGCATTTCACAGACTGGGTATTTCTTCACAAATCATAAACTGTTTAATATAATCTGTCACTGGTGTAGAATATTCCTGTCCAGGTTTGAGTTTTTTAAGAAGGATCCTATCTTAGATGGTCTGATACCCAAAAAAGCCCTAAAGTCAGCCTTTTTTGTTTTCACAAATAGAATTAAAGTTTCACAAATCACAAACTTTATATAATTGAATCTGGTGTAAAACAATTCAGGTCAGGTTTGAGCATCCTAGGTATGTTACATTTAAGCCAGAAAGGATGAAAGGTTACCTCGACTTGGTTGCCAACGTCTGCCTCGTGGATTGTGGTTTTAAGCCGTGTATTTTACTTCTTTAATTTTACCCAAAGCGACAGGACATAGAAAACATAATTTGTGATTTGTTAAGGTGTAGTATAATTCTTTCTGGGTGGTGTAGTTCTCAAACTGGACCCCATGAAAGTTGTTCTTGAGCCAAAAAAGCCTTAAAGTCTCAATCTTGGGATTTCAGTAATTGTGTAAGTTTGAAAGATCAAACTTTTCTAAGATCTGTCATTAGTTCCTAGTATTTCTGTCCAGGTTCGACTTGTCTAGATAGTATATTTTACATATTTTTTTACATATACATGGACCCCGTGTACATTGTCAAGAAAAAAAAGCCTCAAAAATCACCCTTTGAGTTTTGATTGAAAATTTTTTTCCTAAATCAGAACCTGTTCTTATAAGCCATCAGTGGTGCAGAAACGTCCTAAAATAGCTGGAGTTTTCACAAATTGAATAAATGTAATGGCTATAAAACGATCCATATAGGCTTGAACCAGAACAGATCGAAGGTAGTCGCCGTTAAATTACTTCAGCATGACTTGTTCTTCTTGTGAAACAGGTACCAACAGATTCTGCACCGGAACATTGTTTATCTGGCGACCATAGCTGACGCCAGCCCTGATGACATACCGGCCATCACAAATGTAAGAAGGACCAGAATGCTTATTAAAGTGAAACAGTGAGGGCTCATTATCCCTAACTCTGTTCTTTGTTCCTAGTGTTCCTCTAGCAACGCCTCAACACCTGCTCTGAATGGACACGGAGGGACTCAGTGACTGTGGGTGAAAAGTTTTCACATTCAAGAGGATTTTCATAATGAAATATTTGTGACGTAAAAATTGCAGCTAAATGGTTGCATTACCCTGTAGTTCATGCACGATGTGTACTTTTTAATGTCAGTGGAATGTACAATAAAGACTTGTTTTCAGATGTGTAAACTTAACCTACAAAAACAACGCTTTGCATTTTAAATTGCTAGTTATTTTATTCATTTTTTGCATTGCTGGTACACTTGGAAAAAAAGTCAGTTGCCAGCTCAAAAGAACAATAAGCAAAATAAGCCAAGCAGTCCCCCTTTGTCTCTTCTTTCAGGGTAACATGTTTTTATTATTTTTTCTCCACCTTTTTGTAGAAGCCACTAGTAAACCATTTGTACACAGCCGAGAAGCTAACAGTTACAGTCCAAGGTCTGTAATGATGTCTTTAAAAAAAAAAAAAAAAAGGCTGCAACAGTTAGGGAGATAACACAGACAAAAAGCAACAAACCCTATATCTTGATTGTGCAAAGCACATTAACTATAAAAAGATATATATTTATAGGTATATACAACAAACGATTCTCTGTAAACATGTTAAGTATGTTAGTTATTTGAAAACATGGTGTCATTTCATAAATACAGGCAACATTGGCATCCGCAAACACAAAAAGAACATTCTGGGCCTTTGAATGCAGCCCACTGCCATAAAACCGAAGGAACAAGGGCTGTAAAGAAAACCAAACCCCTCTTCACACGTTCTAGTGTTTAGCATGGTATATTTGGTAAGCTTTGTAGATCTATGGTGTAATCTGACTGTTGGAAAGAAATGTGCTTTTTTTCACATACAGGGGAGGTGGAAAATAACTTTTATGTAATGTCTAAAATACTAACATACAGTTATGGTATAACGTAATACAAAAATAAGATTAATACTGTCAATACTTGTACACAAAAATATCTTAAAACATTAGGTTTACGGGAGTTAGTGTCTTACTTTTTTTTTTTGAATTTCCAAGCAAAAGGAAGAAAAATTAAGCCAATTAGAGAGGAGGAAATGAACTTCATGTTTGTCGGTAATCTCGTCTCCTCAGCACCATTCGTCCTCTGAACAACGCTTTGGTTGGAAAAGTTATCTGCAAGTGCTATCAATACCAACATGGCACATAGATACAGCTATAACTCTGAACTCTGGTCAGTTGATGTAAAAGTAGTGTATTTCTCTCAAATTACACCTCTGCAGTGGCTTACTTTTTTATGCTGAGCCTGCTCAAAGCCTCTCGATAAAAAGAACTAAATATTTATATTTCAACTTATTTTACAAGCTATGAAACAGTAGATGCTAGCTGTACTCTGAGTCATCTTGCATGAGATTTGGCAGTTACAGCTATGTAGACACAGTATACTTATTATGGGCAGAAAGGAGAGCATTCCAAGCCCTTGCCCTCTCATAATCCCCTCCCTCTAGTCACACACACACACTCACACACACACACACACACACGCAGCTGCAGAAGCAAGTGGGTGACGGCCGTGCACGTCTCCAGCTCTTGTCTGAGGACAGAGAAACAACCACTAGACTAACTGCTGCCAGAATGACACATGCACCGTTTCCTAGTTAAAAGATGGCAGTTCAGAAAACATCAAAATACATCTTTTTCTTCTTTTAATATGGAGATGTTTGACATGGAAAAATATAAATACAAAAATGCTGAGCCAGTGTGTGTACTTAACGTCGCCTCTGAGGCTTACAAATCTTCCAATTCAGTGGGTGTGGAGTGTAATGAGTGGAGCTGCAGATCCTCAGTGGCACATTACTTTGGACCCGTTCAATCAGTACTGATGAAGGTAAGAGGGCCTATGCTCGTGTTTGAGGGGGAAGGATTTGAAGCCCTTGGTCATGGGTTTGTGTTGTTGCTGCTGCTGTTGGGTGAAGGGGAAACCGGAGGAGATCCCAGTGGAGGCGGAGCAGTCACTGGCAGTTGACCACACAGGGGACTGCAGCATCTGCATGGAGTCGCTCCACTGGGAGGAAGGAGGCAGGTTCATCTGGTACAAGGAAGAGCTGGGATTGGGACTGGGCATGGTGTGGGTGTGAGTGGTGTGCTGCCACGGTGCTTTCGGGGGCCAGGTTTTAGTTTTGCTCTCCTGTGGGGCAGAGAGTTAACAGAAAATCACGATTCAACAATCACTTTCAAACTGGAAATGAAGAACGTGTTTCGGTTAGCCTGTTACCTGGTTATCATCGCCAATGTGATGTAGAGGGGGTGATGGCAGGGTGCACACCTCTGGCTCACCACAGCTGTGCTTCCTACACCAAGAAGGCATCAACATTTAACAGGAAGTTTCATTAAATTGGAATCATAATTTTACTAACGGTTGCATCTCAGTAATAAAATAGTTAATTTATTTCATAATCATGTTCAAGAAGTGAAACTCATTTACTGCATAGAATCCTATATTTATATATAGTGTTTATTTCTGTTAATTATGATGATTGTGGCCTGCAGCTGGAGAAAACTCAACATTCAGTTGGTTAAAAAAATCTAAATATTCAAAAAAAACAGTCGATGAACACGGGCCTCACCTCCTTTGTTTAACTGCTGCTACGAGGTCTGGCCCGGAAAACATGGAGAACAGGCTGTCACCATTGGCTGACGAAGTCTCATCACTGGAGCTGGCCGAGTCTCCCTGATTGGCTGCCCAGCCGCTGTTTACGGCCTCCCTGAGAAAGCAACCACTGTGTTTTCATGACGTTCTTAGAATAGCTCATCATTTATATAGCTGAAAAACAGCCTGGGACCTGCTGCGACCAAGTAAAGGATGTTTAATGGTAAATAAGTGTCATGCATTCATTTAATAAATGTTGTTACTGCATGAGTGGAGATGTGAGATGACAGTGTTGTATTGGCTGCTTGTTTACCTCTCGGTTGCTTTCCTGGACTATTCTGTAAGCAGGGTGGTGTCTCACACTTGAAGGTGGAAATAAATGACATCAACCATGATAAATGTGGCAAATTCCTTATGGTGTCACTCGTATTACGACTTTAATTAAAACACTGACAGTCGTTATTGTGAAAGATGATGAAACACTGGTTTAAATAACTCTCCATCTGCCCCAGTGCGGTTCCACTGCGTACAGAAGCATGACCTGCATTAGACCCAACTGCTTCTAAAGTACAAGTCAGCTTGTTATTATCCAGGTACGTCAGACTACACTCGTAATGTGTATTTATAATACAGTGGGCGAGTGAATGCGTGCTTCTCTGCTGGCTTCTTTACCAGTAAATCTGTTAAATCTGTTTGCATCATTTCCACACTAAGAAAACCAGCAGAAGGAAAGCTTCGATGTCGGTCATCAGTGCCACCATGAATCCCACTTGGCATCTAGACGTTTAGTTAGTTTAACTTCCAGCTATAAATTATGACCAGAGCAGGTTAGGTGACATTTACAAGCATGGTCCTGTGTTGTAGAGAAATGCCGCAGAATCAACAACCTGATCACTGAAATGGAAAAACATTTTTGGCTGCAGGCTACAAGAATGACTTCAACTGATCACAATGAGTCAGTGTTGTGACACATAAAGATGTTTTGATCCAGACATTTTTGATCAATTCCAATGTTCATGTGAAAAAATCTGTACTTCTGCAGAATTTATTTTATTCTCAGTCATTTATGCATATTTTCAACAGTAAGATAGAAAAAGTGCAGTATGGATGGATGGATGGACAGTATGAAATGGATGTAGGGTACCATGAAGGAGGGAAGAAGTACAGAGGGAAGAAAGGAGGACACTGTTAACAGACTTGCAGATTTGCAGTTGTGTTTGGGAACTTTGTTCTGTTGATGACCCAGTTTGGACCAAGCCTCAGTTGTCAGGCAGATGGACTCCAGATATTTGGTATACAGAGGAGATCACTGTCAGCTCAATGACTGCAAAGTGCCCACATCATCAACACTCCACCACTGTGTTTGACAGTTGACATGAGGTGCTGATAGGCGGTTTGGTTTTCACCAAGAATGGGGCTATGCATCACGACCAAACATCTCCACTCTGGTCTTGTCTGTCCAACAGGTCTTAAAAAAGGTTTTGCAGTTCATTCAAATGCAACTTTGCAAACCCATGTTGTTTTTAGAGATGCTTTGACCTGCCAACCATTTCAAAACCGCTAGTTCAGTTTGTTACTCACTGTAATGTCATGAGGTTTAACATTTAACATGCTGACAGATGCCTGTAGTCTGAGACGGAGCTTCTTGGGTTTTTTGCAATTTCTCTGAGCATTTTGCAGTCAGAGCTTGGGATGAATTTGCTGGGACATCTGCTCTAGCACACGTCTTCCATGTTTTCCAATAAATGTTCTCAACACTGAATGATGGAATTGAAGTTGTTCTAAAATGGCTTTATAACCCTTCCTAAAGTTGATGGGCAGCAACAATTGCTTTTCCAAGGTCACTGCTGATGGTTTTCCACTTTGACATTGTGTTAAAACAGTGTATGCTCCAGATCCACAAACTGCCAAAACATTTGCTTTTTATAGGGATGATCACATGATACCGCGGATGTGTTTTACGGACACCTACCCCTCAAAGTACTCCGGATGGGACCAGGTCCTGTGTTGCTCATCAGGCATTGGCCAGTTGCTGCGCGTGTTGCTGGGGCGACGGATGTGCTGCGCCTGCCTTTTCTGCTGCATGGCCTGACTGACGCCGGCAACGTAACGTGCAAACTCTGGGTCAGAGCCGACTGTGCATGAACAGAGAAAGGGGATAAACACATGTGAGTTTCTGACGCCCTCAGCTTTTCTCTTTCGTACCCAGGAGCTCAATCCATTTAAGCCAGACTGTCTACGATGGCAGAAAAATCACAATAGCCATAAGTCAACTCTGCACAGTCTGCTTTGACTGCAACCAAAGAGTCTACAGTGCTGCACTGTGAATAGAAACAGATAAGCCCAACTCAGCACATAACCTCAATTTATACTCAGATAATGCAGGGGAAAACTGTTTTCCCCTGCATTAGATATCCTATTAGATAATTCAAATTAGTATGGTACATAATTACATACATGATTACTAAATGGTATTAAAGGGCTTTTGTTTGTGTGATGACCCGATGTTCTCCTATCTGGCAGTCCCTCCTTGTTTATTTAATTGGATCTCTGCAAACTAATTTTCTTTTATGAGCCAAGAAAGATTTCAGTTTAGGTGATAACCTTTTTATGGGTCAGCAAAACACCCAGTGCCCACATTCAGTGGTTTCAGTTGGATTTTACAGTTCTGCTCACAGCAACCTCTCCTGGTGCAACAGACACCCAATATTTCATTTGTTGGCATCTTTACACCACAATCAACTGGCTTCATCCTCTGGACTGATGTCAGCATTAAGAATGACTGTGTTCAAGTTCAAACAAATGAAACCTGAACAAAAACATCATTCAATTTATCATAAAAAGGGTATATGTTTGCTTGTAGCATCCAGTTTAATTCATTTTCTTCTAGGTGAAAAGACCAAATATGGAGAAATGTTCAGAAGTGAGATGATTGTGATTTAGAACATCATAAAACAGTTAGATGACGACAGCTGAAGCTGCACCCCAGGGTCTACATCTAAATTCTACCTATTTTTGGTTGAGCTGTTCTTGAAAGTCCCTTGTTACTGTGATATACAGACATATTACTTGGAAAACTAAGTGGAAGAAAAACATGCAGAAAAAGTTGCAGTCAACACATTCTGTATCTTCCTCACACTCTTATATGGACCTTTTTCCACAGTCTTATCAAGCCTGTGCATCTTTTCCGCCACGCCTTTTCCTTCCACTCGACTTTCCAATTATTATACTTGGAAACAATTAGCCAGCTACTTAAGCACAGACCTTTTGGATTTTACTCTCCTTGTGGAGGGAGATAGTGACTTTTTGCTGGACAACCGCCAGGTCAGCAGTCTTTCCCATGATTGTGCCATGACATAGGCCTCAATTTAACATATTTATGTCTGTTTAGAAAAATGCAATGGCTTAATGTAACATTCTACAGTGGATGGGCCACATTTATCAAACTCAACAAAAATAAATACTTGAAATATATCACAGTGTGTGCAATGAATTTGTATGAAAGAGGTTTTACTCTTTAACTAGATATACTAGATTTCGAACTTATTAAACTTTTTGTGATGTTCTACTTTACAGATATGCACATGTGGACAGTAACTCGTGGCCTCACCTGCTGGGTCAAAAGGTAGTGTGTCTCCCAGGACTCCAAACATTCCCTCACTCTGGTCCCTGTTGGGCCAAGTATTGTTGCGGGGCCCCTGTGGCTTCTGACCCAGCATAGCTGAGATAACGCTTTCCATGTAGGTGCTGTCCAGGCCCAGACTGTACAGGTCTGAACTCAGGTCTGGCAGCCCGGGGGATCCCCACTGGCTGATGGGACCTAAGGGTGACAGCCCTGCTGGGGGGGCTTGTGCTGCAGGCTGTTGCCCTGAGGTGCCAAGCCACTTGTTTGCCACCCTCTGTTGTGGTAGAACCTGGGGTGGGGTCTGTTGGGGAGGCAGCTGGGAAGGAGGAGCCTGCTGCTGGGTGATGGGCTGCAGGAGGTGCTGATAGTACTGCAGGGCAGGTGGGGAGGGCTGCTGAGGAGGGGGAGGCTGCTGCTGTTGCTGGGACGGGGGCGGCTGTGTTTGAGGCTGAGTCTGCTGCTGCTTCTGCACTGATGGAGGAGGCTGAGGCAGGGAGTTAGATGCGGTCTGTAGAGCAGTGTAAGAAATAGACTGGGAAGCAGGTGGATGACCACTGGAGGGCTTGAGCTCCGCAGGGTTAGCAGAGGCCACAGAGTTCCTCCTCTTGACCAGGGGTGAGGCCTGCTGGGATTTGCCCATGTTGAATCCTGAGAGAAAGTCAATGACATCTTGCATCTCTTGGTCAGTGGGAAGGTTCATCCCCTGGTCATCAGATACTGACCCATTAGCCAGCTGGTTTTGCTGGGTGGTGTCAGGGGTGCTGGAAAAGACGCCCGTCGGTAGAATACTCTGTAGCCTTCCATCACTGTGCCCGATGCCTTTGGTCTTATCGTCAGAGCTACTGGTAGAAAGCACGCTGCGAGATGGAGTGCTGGGGATGGAATAGCTGCCTCCACTGTTGGAGCTGGATGAGACCTTCTTGGCGAACTTGGAAGTCAGTTTAGATATAGTTTTTGGCAACCCACTGGAGGTTTTGGAGCTGGTACCCGTAGGCAAGTCTGTTTGACTGCCGTATTCTGGGCTTTCCCGCTGAAGCTGTATCTGAATGGTCGGCAAGGTCTGCTCCCTTTTTCGGAAAGAAAGACACAGAGTGTTACCCACAGTGATTGAAACAACCTGATCATAGAAATAAAACAGCTTAACATCCTCTTACTTTCTCTCTTTCCATCTGTTGATGTCAAACACTGCTGTGTAAAGTACATCTACCAGTCCAAGTGTCTTCTCTGGGTCCAGGCTTCGCTGGAGCAGGGACATGGTGGCAGGGTCCTCCTTCAGACACCTGAACGTTAACAGGAAGATGTAACATTAACAAGATATTCAAAACTATGTGGTGCAAATCTGAGGTCCCAGCCTTGAAGATAAATATCTCACATGGGGTCCTGTCTACGATTTTAATTTAAAAACAAAGGTTTTAAAAAGTTTCAAAGCCAATAAAAGTCATACTGCTCCTCCAATTTCATGTCCTTTTAATGAGATGTCAGTTTTTTTTTCTGCCTGCATGAAGCATCGAGTAACATAGGATTGCCCCACCCCAACCTGTTGCTGCTAACTGCTGGTCAGCTGGCATTTTTCGACTATGACACCCTGAACCATTTTACCCCCTGATCTTAATTTCCTGAAATTTTCCTTAACTCCGGGCGTTTTTAGAGAGTGGTACCACCAAACCAGTGCCTTTCACAGACAAAACTGCCGAAAGTGCTGTACGGAAAGCCAATAAAATAACTATTAACATTAGGTACATTGACAGCCAATAAAAAAGATAAAATACACAATAAAAATAAACATTCAACAGAAAGGATGTTTGAACAAGGAGGTTTTCAACTGCTTTTTAAGAGTCTACAGAGTCAACTAAATGTAGCTGTAGAGGTAGACAGATCCCACAGCCTTGGTGCCGTGGACTGAAAGGCTCGGTTCCCATTAGTCTTCAGTCTGGTGCGTGGAACAACTAGAAAGTTCTTAGCCTCTGAACAAAGACAGCGAGTGGCAGCATAGTTTGGCTGGGGTGGGTTTGCTTGTTGCCCCCCAGCTCAGCCGTCTCGGGATGGGGTTTACCCCAGTGGATGAGAGGGTCGCATCCCTGCGCCTTCGGGTTGGGGACAGGTCTCTGATTGTCTTTTCGGCCTACGGGCTGAGCAGTAGTTTGGAGTACCCGGCCTTCTTGGCGTCCCTATCTAAATCCGAGTGATGTTTCATTGTTGGACTTCTGTGCTAGTCAAGGACTGTCCATAATGAACACCATGTTCAAGCATAAGGGTGTTCATCAGTGAATATGGCACCAGGACACCCTAGGCAGGAGGTCGATGATCGACTTTGTTGTTGTGTCGTCAGACCTTCGGCCACATGTTTTGGACACTCGGGTGAAGAGAGGGGCTGAGCTGTCCACTGATCACCACCTGGTAGTGAGTTGGATCCACTGGAGGAGGAGAAAGCCGGACAGACTTGGCAGGCCCAAGCGCATAGTGAGGGTCTGCTGGGAACGTCTGGCAGAGCCCTCGGCCAGGGATGTATTCACCTCCCACCGCCAGGAGAGCTTTGACCAGATTCCGGGGGATATTGGAGACATAGAGTCCGAGTGGACCATGTTCTCAGCATCTATTGTCGATGCTGCTGCCCGTAGCCACGGCCGTAAGGTCTGCGGTGCCTGTCGCGGTGGCAATCCCCGAACCCAGTGGTGGACACCGGCAGTAAGGCATGCTGTCAAGCTGAAGAAGGAGTCCAAGCGTGCCGCGGCCTGGCCTGTGGAAGAGGCAAAAACTCGGGCCTGGGAGGAGTTCGGTGAGGCCATGGAGAAGGACTACCAGTTGGCCTCGAAGCGATTCTGGCAAACCATCTGGCGTCTTCTGAGGTGGATGCTTCGCCAACACTGTTCAGAGCTGCTGACCTCGACTGAGGACATTATCGGGCGGTGGAAAGAGTACTTCGAGGATCTCCTCAATCCTGCTTTCACGCATTCCCTGGTGGAAGCAGAGGCTGGGGACTCGGGGTTGGACTCTTTCATCACCCAGACTAAAGTCACCAAGGTGGTTAAAAAGCTCCACGGTGGCAGGGCTTCGAGGGTGAATGAGATCCGCCCTGAGTACCTCAAGTCTCTGGATGCTGTTGGGCTTTCATGGTTGACACGCTTCTCCAACATTGCGTGGTGGTCGGGGACAGTGCCTCTGGACTGGCAGACTGGGGTGGTGGTCCCCCTTCATAATTCGATTCAAATTCAAAGATACTTTATTGATCCCCAAGGGGAAATTAGAATTCCGGTACAACCCATCCAAACATACATCATGACACAAGACAAGGGAGGACGGGTCACCGAGGCTTTGCTGCCCACTCACAGGCGCTGCCCTTCCTAGATGAGAAAAGAGGCCACATTAGGTAAGTAGAGGGGAAAAAAATCATATTTCACACTTTATCCTTAGCAGGATACAGTTTGAGATAGCAAAAAACCTCAGCACAAAGAAGCAACACATATGCAAAACAACATCATGCCGCATCGGTGAAGGCGGTGTGAGAGTGTGCATATGTTTATCTTGAGCATGTGTGTGTGTGCAAGTGAGTGTGTGCAAGTAAGTCCATGAAGCACTGTCACAGAGACCATTGTCCTTGATGGTACGTTGGAATCTTCATCAACCGGACATTCTGAGCAGCTCCACAGATGTCCTCAGGGAAGGGAAGGGGCAGAGGGAGCAGAGCATCATGTTTACATAACTTCCAGGAGAAGTTGAAGATAGCCAGCCATCAAGGCCATGCAGGGGAGCCAGATTCAGAAAAACAACAATTATTTGGGTTAGGCTGACTCTTAATTTTCCGTCAGCCTTGAGAGTCTCGCTGGTGCTCCTCAATGGCGAATCCAAACAGCCAAATTCCTGGTCTTCGCCAGATCCGAGCAAACAACTTTCTCCAAGAATTATCCTATTTCACCCGAGTCCAGGAACCACAACCTGCCTGCGATCCTGTGTAAGGATCACATCCAGTCTGCGATTCAGCCCACGTAACATCTCAGTCTGAGAGCGGATCGCCCTGAACATCCCATCACACATGCCAGGCAGCCTCACAATTGCCAGAACAGCCGCTGACATTCTCTGAATTTCTCGATATGCCAGGTAACCGCAGACTCCAAAAAGCAGAAATCCTGATATCAAACATCCAATTATATACAAATCTTCCACATCCTCGACTGACATTATCGACAAACACACCATCCTCCACTTCTGCCAGGAGTCCATTGTGTATCCAGAGAAAAACGTCCCGTCCGGACAAGAGGGTTCTCCTCCACCCTGTCTTCTCGTCGAGAAAATTTGATCAATTGCATTGAGAGACCAGCTGACCAAATCCATAACTCAAATTTGGAAGATATGCAAAAAGAGGCTCCAAAAAGAAGACAAGACACAGAGCTGAAGCAGGGCAGATATGGGAGGGGTGCGGGAGACAGAGAAAAAGCGTCCTCCTCCACCGAGAGCAGAAAAAAGAAAGAAGGGTGACCGGAGGGTGTGTTCTAGCTATAGGGGGATCACACTCTTCAGCCTCCCTGGTAAGGCCTACGCCAGGGTATTGGAGAGGAGAGTCCGGCCGATAGTCGAACCTCGGCTTCAGGAGGAGCAGTGTGGTTTTCGTGCCGGCCGTGGAGCTCTGGACCAGCTCTATACCCTCTACAGGGTACTCGAGGGTTCATGGGAGTTTGCCCAACCCGTCCACATGTGTTTCGTGGACCTGGAGAAGGCATTCGACTGTGTCCTTCATGGTGTCATGTGGGGGGAGCTACAGGAGTATGGATTCGGGGGCCCTTTATTAGGGGCCATTCGGTCCCTGTACGAGCGGAGCAGGAGTTTGGTCCGCATTGCCGGCACTAAGTCGGACCTGTTCCCGGTGCATGTTGGACTCCGGCAGGGCTGCCCTTTGTCACCGGTCCTGTTCATAACTTTTATGGACAGGATTTCTAGGCGCAGCCAAGGGCCGGAGGGGGTCTGGTTTGGGGACCAGTGGATTTCGTCTCTTCTTTTTGCAGATGACGTGGTCCTGGTGGCCCCCTCTAGCCAAGACCTACAGCATGCGCTGGGGCGGTTCGCAGCCGAGTGTGAAGCAGCTGGGATGAAGACCAGCTCCTCCAAGTCAGAGGCCATTGATCTCGACCCGAAAAGGGTGGCTTGTCCTCTTCAGGTTGGAGGGGAGTTCCTGCCTCAAATGGAGGAGTTCAACTATCTTGGGGTCTTGTTCACGAGTGAGGGAAGAATGGAGAGGGAGAATGACAGACGGATCGGTGTGGCTGCCGCAGTAATGGGGGCGCTGTGCCTATCCGTTGTGGTGAAGAGAGAGCTGAGCCAAAAAGCGAAACTCTCGATTTACCGGTCGGTCTACGTTCCTACCCTCACCTATTGCCATGAACTTTGGGTCATGACCAAAAGAACGGAAACAAGTGGCTGGAATGAGCTTCCTCCATAGTGTGGCCGGGCACTCCCTTAGAGATAGGGTGAGGAGCTCGGCCGTGCGGCCCTCCAAAGAAATGGCACCCCACACCATTACTGACCCACTGCCAAACCGGTCATGCTGAAGGATGTTACAGGCAGCAGATCGCTCTCCACGGTGTTTCCAGACTCTGTCACGTCTGTCACATGTGCTCAGTGTGAACCTGCTTTCATCTGTTAAGAGAACAGGGCTCCAGTGGCAAATTTACCAATCCTGGTGTTCTCTGGCAAATGCCAAGCATCCTGCACGGTGTTGAGCTGTGAGCACAACCCCCATTTGTGGACGTCGGGGCCTCATACCATCCTCATGGAGTCTGTTTCTAACCGTTTGTGCAGACACATGCACATTTGTGGCCTGCTGGAGGTCATTTTGCAGGGCTCTGGCAGTGCTCCTCCTGTTCCTCCTTGCACAAAGGCGGAGGTAATGGTCCCGCTGCTGGGTTGTTGCCCTCCTACGGCCTCCTCCATGTCTCCTGGTGTACTGGCCTGTCTCCTGGTAGCGCCTCCAGGCTCTGGACACTACGCTGACAGACACAACAAACCTTCTTGCCACAGCTCGCATTGATGTACCATCCTGGATGAGCTGCACTACCTGAGCCACTTGTGTGGGTTGTAGAGTCCGTCTCATGCTACCACGAGTGTGAAAGCACCACCAACATCATCAAAAGTGACCAAAACATCAGCCAGAAACATCAGCCAGAAAGTATAGGTACTGAGAAGTGGTCTGTGGTTCCCACCTGCAGAACCACTCCTTTATTGAGTGTGTCTTGCTAATCGCCAAAGATTTCCCCCTGTTGTCTATTCCATTTGCACAACAGCAGGTAAAAGTGATTGTCAATCAGTGTTGCTTCCTAAGTGGACAGTTTGATTTCACAGAAGTTTGATTTACTTGGAGTTATATTGTGTTGTTTAAGTGTTCCCTTTATTTTTTGAGCAGTGTATAATAAAGATCCCAACTGCTGGGGTTTCCTATCAACACTGGCCAAACCCTCATTCACTAGAGCCAAAAATAACAGGAAGTTATTAGCTCTCGTAGAAAAATCTGTCGATAGACCCACCATGTAGAGGGAACCTGGACCACCACCTTGGATCCCTCCAGAGTGATGTGGGGAGCGTAGGCCTCCTTATTTTCAATCTGAGCCGTATCAACAACCACCTGTAGAGACACAAAAAAACAGCTCAATCAGCTTCTAACAGTTTGCACACCAGTCCCATTTTAAAAAATGAAATGAATTGGAAGAACCTGCAAATGAAGCAGACTTCCTTCAACTATGCAGTAACTGGATAGTTTATAAACCATTTTAGATTTGCCACTTGCAGCTGGTGTTTTGAATTTATTCACCACCTAGCAGCGAGGGCCAGGTCAAGGCGAGGAAGCCAAATCCTTTTAATCAGACAGCGCCAAAGCGGCATGTCTTCCTGCTAGCTGTGAGCAAATCTATTCACACGTTCTCTGAGAGCGGCCGTGGCTCCTCGAAACCGATGTAAGCTGGGTCACAGAGAGGGAGGGAAGCAGGGAGGAGCCCATTTCCTGTATTACAGGAAATGACTCTATTGTTTTTGTCAGAGCAGGTGTATCCTTAAAAAAACCCGCTTGGTGTTTTGTTTTTTTTACCTAAAAAGACTGTCAGTAAGTCATTTCAAATTTATCCAATAAAGATCAGCAGCCAAACGGACATCTTATTTATTTTACTGATCTCTGAAAGTAGAAACTATAATTTCATATTATAATCGTTATTATAATATACAGTGGCTCTGATCTGGGATCAGCAGGTCAAATATTCTTCTACCATTCATCAAATGAATCAAAAATAAGAACTCGCACCGATTTTGCTCCATTAGTACATCGACCAAGAGGATGTATTTTAAAGCACTTTTCTGATTTCAATAATTGGTTCTAATCACATAAAATTTGGGGACAGTTTGATGCATACATGAAAATTATCTTGTAATCCCTTTATTTTCCTTTGGATTGAAAACCTCTTTGCAGCTATCAAAGACTCTGCAGCACATCGTTTTACCGTTTTCTGTGTTACGTTGAAGCTTATTTACATTTTGGTATATTCTGAACAACTTAATAGGTAGACATCCATAAGTCAAGATTTCAGTATCAAATCTAGCACTAAATATGCCCTCTGGTTTTCAGTCTTCTGGATATACAACAATAAAACTTCCCTGCATCTTCTAAGCCATTTTGTGAAAAAAAAAAAAATAAATAAAAATAAAAAAAAATATATATATATATATATATATCAGAAATATGGTCAAAAATCTTAATTTCTGTGCTCAAAGTGTAAAGTCTCCAGGAGTTCAGCAGTGACTGCCATGTGAGCAATGAAGAACAAACACCGACAGCAAGTGAGTAAATGCAGGTGTTTTGGAAAAGAGCGAGGAATTTATTATGCGTGTGATTCCCCATGCAGGTAGCGCTCTGGTCTATTTTCAGCTTAGAGGCGATAGGCTCAGATAAGGAGCTAATGCAAAGCCCTCATTTATCATCCAAGGGTTGTTTTACAGTCTGAATTGAGCTGGGGGGCTTGATGGGAAAACTCAGTTTTAACCCAAGAAACAAGGAAGACTACACAGAGGGAAAAAAACTAACAAACACAACTATGACCCGGCTTCATTTTGACTCCTCGGTTTAAACAGTGAAAGGGGAAAAAAAGGATAGAGGGCAAAGGCGCTTTGTTTGTGGACCCGTACAGGCAAGCCTATTCTGCATTCAGATGCTGCAAGAATGTTTTTTTTCTCTTTTGCGTCTCCCTGGTGTTTGTTTACGCCTTTAAGCCATTACAGAGATCTGCTCATCTCTTTTGCTAATTTAAATAATGAACAGACTTAAAAGCCAACATAAAGTGAAAGGTTTGCTTCTCACCAGACCAGCTTGGGCAAACAGCAGCTGGACAGCCGTCTTACAGGCTCCCCTCCAACTGGACGGGCAAACCTGACTGAGGACCTCGGTGACTGGAGACTCGTCCCTGGGGGTCAATCCATTCTGTCCCAGGAGCTCTTTAATGAGCTGAAGCATCGTGTGCTGCAGACAAAACATTGGATGGACATCAACTAATATGTCATCTGATGATGTTACAGCAGAGACGGCACCAAGAAAATCCACTAGAGCCATTCTCAAAGTATGGTACAGGCACCACTTGTGGTACTCTGTCTGCCTTTAGTAGTATTTAGACAACCAGTGGGAGTTGCTAACTGAGATTCTCAGTGACCAGGCTGACTGCTTAAAGCAATTAGAAATGGGCCTGTTGGCCAGTTTACCGATGATTTAAACTGTCATGGTTTCAAAATTCCTCAGGTTTCCCATCATATTATTGCTACAATTTGAAATCTTTTTACTGATATGCCAGACAAAGAAGATTCCTCCAACTCTACGGAGCTTGGAGTAACACAGTGCTATACCTACCAGTTGCTACACACTTCCAATCCGCTGGCTGAAAGAAGGCTAGTAAACTTATCCCTCACTGTCAAAGACAAACTGAGCTGTTTGGAAATATTTCTGTTGCATAAAAACATGTTACTGTGTTAAATAAGAGCAACCTGATTTTGAACACTGCAGTAAAACGCATAATTTTCTGCACAACAAGCATGGTTCCTTGAAAAACTCTGCACGTTTATTTAACATTATTTAAACTGGAATAATTTTTTGCTATTCTGTTTTAAATTAAAGTAATTAGATCACGTTGTGTACTTTTTTAATTTTTACGTAAACATCGTGGTAAAACTAGGGTATATTTAAGCAAAGTTATCATACTGTAAGAATCTCACATTGCTTCATGCCTGTTGCAAAAGAAATTTGTTCTAGTTAAATGAACACTAAAGGGGGCCGCAAAATACTGTGCCTGGTAAATTTAGTACCATACAAATCTTCAAAAGTGTGAATTAACAGTTTTTTGCCATGACTATCACCAAGTTTTTCACAATAGGCAGACATATTGGATTTTGAGGTTGGTTTCATGAGAAAACAACTTCTCCACTTGGAAAACCAACTTTGTCCAAGCAAGTCCTGATGTAAAACATTTTTATAATGTATACTAGGAAAACTTGGTATTTACTGAGGTGGAACTTGTTATAACAAGTTTAAGAACTTCTATAGAGACGTCATTGTTTCGCACAGAAAATTGGACATTCCTAAAAAACTAGAGCAGCACTTACAACTAAAAATAATAAAACAGAAAGTTGATCATGAAAAGACACCATCTAATCTTTAAGACCAGACTCATATTTTACAATATACAAAAGGTTTCGTGTTTTGTAGAGATTAGAAAACAGATTATACCGTTTTCAATTTGAGGTTTTCAGCCGCTGATTCATTGAAGGAGACCCCTTTAAGGAAGTGTGAGCCGATCTGCACAGGGATGGTGGGAAGCTCGCACTGAATGGACTGGGAGGTGGTCTGCCTCCTGCCTGCCTGCTGAGCCTCAGCCTCACTGCAACAGCCCTTTACAGAAAACAGCCCAGACACATTACAGGAACTCTATTATGATAATTAGTTTGCAAACAGACATTCAAACCTAAACCCATATCTCGTAAAACATTATTAAATCTGTAAGATTGTTAAAGTGAGCTCACCTGTAATGCTGCCTCCACAGCTTTAGGGTTGAGGTAAAATCCTGCATTCAGTGCATACTCACTGTGACCCAGGCTTTCTAGAGCTGCTTTATAGACCTGGATTAGAAGAAAACATGAACAGTGGAGTAAATACATCAATATGTTCAACAAAGATAACTTAAAAAAAAAACAGTTTTACACCACTGCTTCTCAATAACTTTGAATATCACATATATTTTCAAGCATTTATTCCTTTTACTTTTTGTCTTACAGCTAATAAAAACCCAAAATTCAGTTTCTCAAAAATGTTATGTTACTACATAAGATCAATAAAAAATTATTTTACAAAAAACATTATGGCCATGTTGTGGCGCACTCAAACATGGGGAATACTGATGCCCAAACAGTGCCGTTTACAGGCATATTCATGGAAAGTTGGGTGAAAGGAAAATATGTGGTGTAAAGAGGCAGACACTACTAGAGAACAGCAGCCCTGAGAGGACTAAAAATCAATTTTTAGTTAAATTCTTTACTAAAAATCCTTTATTGGTCTTTTGTAATATTTAAATTTTATGAGAAACTGAATTCAGAATTTTCATGCATGTTAAAACACAATCATTTAAACAAACAAAAATAAATGCTTGAATTAGATCCCTCTGAGTGTAGATGGTCTAGATAACACTATTTCCACTTTCTTACTGAAATACATAAACTTTTGGACGATGCCCTTATAAAATCAAACCACTAGAACAGCAGCTGCTTTTAAAAGGCAAAATTAGGTTTGATGAACTGGTTGAAGGCATACCTGTAAAGCGCTGTCAATCTTCATGTTGAGCTCCTTCAGCTGGTGTTCGGGGATGGTGGTGTTGTTGGAGCAAAAGAGCTGCTGAACCTGGAGGCCAGCCAGGCAGCCGTCCCGGCCCCTTTCTCTCAGTCTGGCTGTGGCCTGAAGACAGAACAGCATACAGCCGAGTTCAACACACTCACAGGAGCAGTACAACTACTTTCAAATTTCTATTTGAACATCATTAAGTATTTACTAAATAAATACACTAGGTAAGTAAAACAAATTACCTCATAACACTGCACAAATCTTGTCAGATACAATTTTAGAAAACAAAAAATATTTTCAGAGTGCTATAAAAAGAAAATGAGTTTTAAAAAGACTCCATGCCGTCACCCTATATGCAGCTCTGGTTTCCTCCAGGGCCACCACTCAGCATGCCAGGGTTTAACAGATCAATCAACCTACTACTCTCCTCTTTGCCTCTCTGTATACAACGATACCCAAATGGGAGCCAAAGAGGTCGATTATCCCAACGATTAGTTGGGTCCTTTTACAACAAAGGGCTCCCTTACATGGGCTGGAACTAGAGGGGTGCAGCCATAGAAACACAGGTTCACAGACACGCTGCAGCCCGGCAAAGAGGAAATAGGAAATTGTGGCTGGAAATCACACGGCTAGCATTCATCAGGAATGTCCAACAAGCTGTTTTTTCACCTCACACTGACAAACCCAATATTTCCATGGCCCAGACCTGGGAAACTCCTGGGTCTAGTGGCTGCATACCTCAGCTGCACCTTTCCATGAGCGAGAGGCTTCTTCCAGCTCTGTTAGGGGCCCGAGGTCAGAGCTTTGGGAGCGGGAGTTAACGCAGCGCTCTTGAGCCTGGGCAAGAGCCTCTGCCAGGCAGTTCTGGGCCACAGGCTGGACCTTTTGCAAAGCTTGTGAAAGAAACTGGAAATGGACCTGCATCACTGTGACGAAGCACCGACCCAGCACCTGGACAGACAAAAAAAAAAATCACCAGTTAAACAAAATGGATACCCCTGGAAGAGAACAAAATATAATCACTGACCATTTATTAAGACATGAAATGTGACAAAAACTGTAAAACTGTCAGATTTGCTTGTTAATAACATATGTGATATGGCTATAACACAAACCTTGTTTTTATTTTTAATTGCAGCAGAATGACCAAGTACAACACATTTTACAGCAGCTCTGCACCATTAAACTGCTGAATCATCTACCACATTTGCCTACATTTGTAGCCACATGACTGTCAGCAGACTGTCAACCTGCTAATCTGTTTAATGATAAGACTATGAATCATTCAAAAGCATGTCTTCCTCCCAGGTGATTACCCTTTACAACTTAATCAGCTTAGGTTTATTTAGGAGACAGTAATGCTTTCTTTTCCTTTCTTATCATACAGTGCCTTGCTAAAACGTTTTCGTACCCATTGACCTTCTTCCTATTGTCACAGTACAACCACAAACTTGCCTTACAATTTATAGAGATTTTATGAGATAGATAAACACACATGTTCTACATATTTTCCAATTAAGAATCTAAAAAGTGTGCTGTGCATTTCTATACAGTCCACTTTACTCTGAGACCCCTTAATAAAATTCAATGCAACACACTGCCTTCAGAAATCAGCCAAACAGTCTAAATCCAGCAGCGCTGTGAAGACCTCAGAGGTTTGATAGAGAAGTGAACAAACGGCATCATGAAGACCAAGGAACACAGCACACAGGTCAGTAGGAAAAGCTGTGAGGAAGTGTAAAGCAGGGTTAGGGTGTAAATAAATACCTCAGGCTTTGAACATCGCAGAGTATTTTTTAATTTATGATATGAACATGAAAACATACGAAGTCATGGCCGTCCACCTAAACTGACAGACTAGTTCAGGAGAGCTTTAATCAGAGAAGCAGCCAAGAGGTTCATGGTAGCTCTGGGGATTTCCGTCAGCAGTGACAGGGAAGCTGCTATGCCTCCTTTTCCATGGGTTTTACCTTGGTCGGCTTCACTACACTGGTTTTGCGACGGAGTGTTTTTTTTACTTAGATGTTGGTACTTGAAACTTATATCATGGTTGGTAGGCTCACACTGAACCATAACACAGTCAGGGTTAATAGCTGCACAGCGCACAACGCTGATGGCTGGAGGCAGGGCTTCAAGCCATAACTCCAGCTGTCAGTGGTAACACAACAGCTTTCGTGCTGAGTAGAGTGCCATCGAGTGGAGTGGAGCCATGCACTGCTGGAACCGTGAATGGAAAAGACGCATTAGGGTGTGCAAAACACTCAAGACTGTCCCAGACTTGAGTGTTTTGCACACCCTAATGCCGGGTTTTGTTTTGAAAACAAGAACAGGCAAACATTTCCTTCTCTAGATGCGCAAAGCTGGTAGAGACATAACCCTGAACACTTCCAGCTGTAATTGCAGTGAAAGGTGGTTCTACCAAGTACTGACTCATAGAGGCAGAATAACAATGCACGCCACATTTTTTAGACTTTGAATTGTAAACGACTTGCAAAACTATGTGTTTGTTTCCTTCCATTCCATAATAATGCACTACTTTGTGTTGGTCTGTCACTGAAAATCTCAATAAAATACAGTGAAGTTTGTGGTTGTAATGTGACAAAATAGGAAAAGTTTAAGGGGTGTTCATAATTTTGGTAAACTATTTCAGGTGACCACCTCATGAAGCTCATGGAGAGAACCCTTAGTAACCAAAGGAAAGGGTGGCTATTTTGAATCTGAAATATAAAGATTTCACACTTTTTGTTTGCTACATAATTCCATGTGTTCATTCACAGTTTTTTTTGCCTTTGGTGAGAATCTACAATGTTAATAGTCATGAAAATAAAGAGACCCGTTCAGTGAGAAAATGTATCTAAAACGTTTGACCAGTAGTGTACGTCCTTTTTCTCTGGAGGATTTTGGAAAGCCCCTTGAATGTCAGGCCTTGAATATGTGCACAAGTTAAAACAAACAAACATTTTCAGAATGAAAGTTGCCTGAACTCTGGCTAAGATTATAAAAGTGCATGTTTGTACCCAACTTTGTGATCAACCATCAACTGTGAAACACATAAAGCACCAGAATAGAATATTTTTTATATTCTTAAGGCAATCCAGAGAATCTGTTGTTTTTAACTGTGCTGGTCTGTCATTTTCACTGTTATTAAAAACAAAAGCCCTTCATTGCTCTTCATAGTGCTTTTTCAATTTTATCCGTACATCGTTCTGGAACTACTACGTTGCAAGTCCATTTGTGCTGAGAGAATAGTTCTGCCTTGTTTGCTGGTTAGCGGGAGAGAAACAGGACACCACAGGGCCCACCATGGATCACAGGGTTTTCTTTTTTCAGGTACTTGCTGAAAATATCTCAAGAGATTTGCTGAGTTGTGAGGACGGAAATATGCTGTCGCATTCCGACAGCAGGCAGAAACAACAGGACGCAGCCACTTTCAGTCCTCAGCACCGCACTTCATGGGAACCATAACTGAGCCGTGTAAATAAGGGGGAGGCATAAAATTCCACATGTTGGATGTTTCATTGGGACAACAAAACACGCTTACAGATCCATTACCGCCGGAGGAATTGGTTGACTCATTTGCTTTGTTGCTATTCCAACCAGATTATTTCAGTGGTTGATCAGCCATCTTTTCTACCAAACACTGTTTGGCCAAAAGCAAATCAAAATCTCAGAACCAACCGATGCTAAGGCACGCCAAGATACAACCAAATAGTTTAGCCCTAGCTGAAGTCTGTTCTGTCAGGGATGTTTTCTTGAAGCGTTCACAGTCTTTTTTTACCCCCATTTGTTTGCTGCATGCATTTAAAATAATGAAGAAAAAAAGAAAAATATACAGTACAGACCAAAAGTATGGACACACCTTCTCATTCAAAGAGTTTTCTTTATTTTCATGACTATAAATATTGTAGCTTCACACTGAAGGCATCAAAACTATGAATTAACACATGTGGAATTATATACTGAACAAAAGTGTGAAACAACTGAAAATATGTCTTATATTCTAGGTTCTTCAAAGTAACCACCTTTTGCTTTGCTTACTGCTCCGCACACTCTTGGCATTCTGTTGATGAGCTTGATGAGGTAGTCACCTGAAATGGGTTTCCAACAGTCTTGAAGGAGTTCCCAGAGATGCTTAGCACTTGTTGGCCCTTTTGCCTTCACTCTGCGGTCCAGCTCACCCCAAACCATCTCGATTGGGTTCAGGTCCGGTGACTGTGGAGGCCAGGTCATCTGGTGCAGCACCCCATCACTCTCCTTCTTTGTCAAATAGCCCTTACACAGTCTGGAGGTGTGTTTGGGGTCATTGTCCTGTTGAAAAATAAATGATGGTCCAACTAAACGCAAACCGGATGGAATAGCATGCCTCTGCAAGATGCTGTGGTAGCCATGCTGGTTCAGTATGCCTTCAATTTTGAATAAATCCCCAACAGTGTCACCAGCAAAGCACCCCCACACCATCACACCTCCTCTTCCATGCTTCACGGTGGGAACCAGGCATGTAGAGTCCATCCGTTCACCTCTTCTGCGCCGCACAAAGACACGGTGGTTGGAACCAAAGATCTCAAACTTGGACTCATCAGACCAAAGCACAGATTTCCACTGGTCTAATGTCCATTCCTTGTGTTCTTTAGCCCAAACAAGTCTCTTCTGCTTGTTGTCTGTCCTCAGCAGTGGTTTCCTAGCAGCTATTTTACCATGAAGGCCTGATTCACACATTCTCCTCTTAACAGTTGTTCTAGAGATGTGTCTGCTGCTAGAACTCTGTGTGTCATTGACCTGTTCTCTAATATGAGCTGCTGTTAACCTGCAATTTCTGAGGCTGGTGACTCGGATGAACTTATCGTCCGCAGCAGAGGTGACTCTTGGTCTTCTTTTCCTGGGGCGGTCCTCATGTCAGCCAGTTTCTTTGTAGCGCTTCATGGTTTTTGCGACTACACTTGGGGACACTTCCAAAGTTTTCCCAATTGATCGGACTGACTGACCTTCATTTCTCAAAGTAATGATGGCCACTCGTTTTTCTTTACTTAGCTGCTTTTTTCTTGCCATAATACAAATTCTAACAGTCTATTCAGTACGACTATCAGCTATGTACAGTATCCACCTCCTGCACAACACAACTGATGGTCCCAAACCCATTTATAAGGCTTGAAATCCCACTTATTAAACCTGACAGGGCACACCTGTGAAGTGAAAACCATTTCAGGTGACTACCTCTTGAAGCTCATCAACAGAATGCCAAGAGCGTTCGTAGCAGTAATCAAAGCAAAAAGGTGGCTACTTTGAAGAACCTAGAATATACAACATATTTTCAGTTGTTTCACATTTTTTTGTTCAGTATATGATTCCACATGTGTTAATTCATAGTTTTGATGCCTTCAGTGTGAAGCTACAATTTTCATAGTCATGAAAATAAAGAAAACTCTTTGAATGAGAAGGTGTGTCCAAACTTTTGGTCTGTACTGTATATATCTTTGACCAGAAGATGGCACTTGATCACATCATGAAATTAAACAAATATATACCGGATTTTATCCTCTGAGGATGATAAATGTTGGAAACAATTTGATTTATTTTCACAGCAATGTTCCCAATACATACGAAGATCTTCAACCAAAACAAAAATAAGCTCTGAGTTGCACATACCAAAGGACACAGTCAGACTGATAGTGAGGCTTTAGCCTCATATCACAGTGCAGCATATCCTAATTAAGATAAAATAAAGCGAACACACGCTCTCAGATCAAAAACTAGTTTAAGTTTGTGAAAGCCTACAATAACCAAGCAAGTAGAAAAAAAAATGAGGACATGGCCTCAGCACAGATAATGGATAACACATGTTATTGGCTGTGCAGTATCTTACACAGTCATGGAAAATATGAGAACTAAGAAGTGCAGCAGAGCCAAGCCGATGTTGGCCCCTACTGCTACCAAACAAGGCCACTCATGAATCCATCACTTTAAGACCTCCATTTTCTGGGAACACCTGCACTATCAGAACACCAAATCTGTATAATAATCAGATGGCTGCTTGGTGGGATTGGACTGCCATCTGATCTGTGGGGGGAGGAAATATATAGGCTCTCTACCTTAGTTGGTCAATGCAAACAATCCTGCTGTGCTTTTTGTTGCCTTTGAAGCTCTTATTTCGTGTTAGCAGCTATAGAGCCATCTCCAAATTACCATTTACTGCAGGGAAACAGAAACGGTTGAGGCTAAGCAGCTAACTGGTGCTCTGGATTATTGCAGCATTTCACTTATGTTCCCAAGGAGGTTGTTCATCCAAAACACCCCTTCTCAGATTCTCAAAAAATATTCCAATACAAAATGATGGAGTTGACTTTACTGTCCACTGGGCCTGGACCTGACCTAAGCCTTTGATACAGTCAACTATCCAATCATGATTGATAAACTGGGTCATTGTATCAGAAACTACCAATCCAATCAGACAGATCCTTCTCTGTAGCCGTTTCAAATTACAGGTCTTGGTCAAGCCCACCCTATTATGGTGTTCCTCAAGGTTCTGTTTCGGGACATTGTTGTTTCTGTTGTGCATTCTCCCTCTTCAACACATTTTGAGCACTTTTAAAGATAATTTGTAATGACTTATGCTTTTTATATTGATTTATACATCTGTTTTAAATCTACTGAGATTTTTTTTATGTCTTACATTAATACTTAGACCTTCCAACAAAAATAGGAAGGCTGAAAATCTCCTCCAACTAAAAACAAAAAATTAAAAAGCCTTGTTTACACACTAGAAAAGATTATACCTCAGGCAAGGGAAACTCTTGCTCCTTTAGTCTCTTATGCTATATCTTCAGAAACCTCTGTTGATGTTCCTCTTTAAACTCTGATTCTCTTGGGAAATAAGAAATAACAGCTTTACGGTCAAAACGTTATTGTATATACACTTATTTCATCAAGACTTCCATATTATAGTTCATTATTCATATACCTAAACAAAATGTCACCGGAGCACCTTAATGTTGTTCAAATTGCCTCTGCCAGGCTTTGGACAATAAGTCGTCCCAAGATTTCACATCGCACTGCTTCCCGGCCAGCCCATCAACTTTACAGTACAAGATTAAGGTCCCAGGTACAGAGCTCTACATGGACAAGCAGCAGTGGATGTTTCAGAACTTATACATCCATATGTCCTCAGCAGGTCCTTGAAGTCCTGTAACCAGGGTCTGCTGGCTTTCCAGACACAAAATCTAAGCCAAAAACATGACTGAGCTTTTACAGAAACAGCTCCAGGACTCTGGAACCCCCTCACACTGAGCCTGACCTGCGGGCTGTGTTGTGTTTTATTTAAAGTTGCTGAATCCATTTTTGTCCCAAATCCCAATTATTTTTACCAGCTTTATTTCCTGAATTTTATTTTTGTTTTTATTGTCTTTTGCACTTCACTGTATGATTTCTTGTCTTGAAAGGTGGTGATATAAATATGTTTTTACTTTTTATTTTAGAAGAACGTTTTAAGAGTTCTATGTACAGGTAAAATTTAACCAAATATTCAGGCTTTAACATTTTGTTAATTTATTTTCTTAAAGAACATTAGTCAACGTTAATCTTTGAACATCTACAGTATACTATGAGCTTACACTTCCCAACTGTTGGGCCTATTTGAGGCCAAAAACCTAACAGGTTCCCCTTAATTGTTTTAACTTTTCTGGTTTATATGGGAAAGAAGGAAGCTCAGAAATGCTTCAACACCAGTCTGTATAACAAATATGCTTACTCTTATTTTAAAACCTTTGTCAGCGTTAATATTTATAAAATGCTGCACACAGCAAGTTATTTATGTATGTGTTCCTCAATAAATCCAGGACATGTTTCAGTCAAAAACAGTGAATGGAAACAACACCTAAAAGGAACTTCTTGGTTTCTTTCTATAAACAAATTAAACCTTTAAATTAAGAACACAATGTTACAGAGAGGCCAGCAATTTTATGAAAAACATATGTCCGACGTTGTAGACAAATATGTTTGCTAGCGGAGATGAGTGCGTGTTTTTTAGATGTCTGAACAAAACTCCCTGGTTGTGTCTGCTTTTGGTCGTATTTCTGTGCTTCAAACTTACAGGTTTCTCCAACAGACCCTAAAAGAAGGACCTTTTCATGCATATTTGGCAGCAGTGTCCCTCTGAGCTGCCAAAGAACCACATTCTTTTTTTGGAATAGAAAGAAGTAAACAAAATGGAGAAAAAGAAAGGAGACATGAGCAAAAGAAGGAAATAAAGAGGGAAAAGCTTCACATACCACAACTCCCCACACTCAAATATCCATTTGGTTCATTTTGACGACCTCACAGTCTCTCCAGCTACCAGACAGCATTCCATGAACGAGGAACGCACAAACCTGCATTAACATCCTTCACATCCCAACATTACAGCAAATAATCCGTAAACAACTTTATTCAACATGCATGTGTTTTTATGAAAACACTGGAAGAAATAGTGAATGCAAACCACTGGCTACAGATGACTCATCATAAAACCATACAGTTCAGTAATAAGTTCCTTTTAAGTGGTTTTTTGGTCAAAACTATTTTAGAACGATACCTTAAACGCCAGCTGCCTTGACCATTTCCATCCATCTGTCCTTTATGTTTAAAATAAGATTAAATTTACTGGCATAATATTATTGTATATACAGAGTGGTTTTGATAAAAGGTTATTACAACTAATAGCAGTCATCCATCTATGCTTAGACAAATGTTCCATTAATGGCAGGGTCCAGACACCGAGTGCAAGTTGCGAGCCATGCGGTCTAAACTTTCACAGACTTGGTCTTCCTCTAATATTTATCTGTGCGACCACAGAGAGTCAGATTAACTGACTGCGGTGCTGAAGTGTTTCCTGTTTTGGGCTCAGCCACATCCACATAGGTTCTGCAGTCCCTCACTAGTCTTGGCTGCTGCTGTATGCCCGTTGGCTGTTAAGTGATAGTTTTGTTGTAAGATCCTTCATCATGAAGGGGACAGTTAAAACACATTCCTCGTCATGTTTGCTTTGTATTGTTATGTTTTAACCATGCAAACCTACTGCCACTCTCTTATTTTGTGGCTACTGCAGACTGGATGGAGAAGTATTACTAAACGCCTATGGCCGTGGCTCAGCCAGTATTGCATGGAGGGCTAAAAGTACCACAATTCAATACATACGTCATTTATAAAGGTGATAACTTAAATTCACTTTGAAATAGATAGGATGAAAAAAAAAATGTGGAATGTTATTGTGGGAATCAATTCAAATATGAATTATATGTTAAAAACACAGATAATCATCAGTGTTCATTTTATTTGTGGGCTTTATCTATCAAAGTCAGTGGGCTTGGCAAATACCGTGACAGACAAGGTGATTGGTCAGCTGCTGTGCAAATTCACCAATCTAATGTTGGGAGTCTATTTAACAAGCTACAGCAACAGCTAAAATTATTTCAGGATGAACTGTAGCACACGAAATATGAAATAACGAAATAATTAGGTCTGATTTTGACATAAATTCAACTTTTACTAAACGATTCACACATTTCCTTATTTAACTGTTCATTTAAGTCACTGACATTTATATAAATATTGATGCATTATTACAGGTTTAATTATCACATAGTCATGTTCAATAAAACAGAATATGCGTTCCATTGAGACTCATCTGTCAGATTAAAAGTACCTATTGAAAATAGCTTTTAAGCAGGTTATTAAACATAATTTAAATAAGCCCACATTGCTATATTAAAATGTCGGATTTAATTAGCTGTAAGCAGGAAATCATCATAATTAACTAAAATAAAGGCTTGAAACCATCAGTTTGTGTGGAATGAGTTTCACTTTGTGAACTGAGTTACTGAAATACATGAACTTTTCAATAGTATTGTATACACAGAATATTTGCATATTGTGCAATAATATCTGCATACAAATATTTAACAAATAACTTATTTGTTGCGCTTTCAACCATTGAATGTTGGGCTTAAATGCACTCGTGAATTTTTGAGTATTAATTAGAAAGTAGAGATAGTCTGCCTGGATTTATGCACCTGAAATCAAGATCCCAGTAGCTTCCAGACTTGGGTCAACCTGCGAATCTACTTAACTTAAGTGTCTTTTTCCATCACAACTTAATCCGTAGGTCTGGGTACTTTCACAGGTCACCCTGCATGCCTTAAAATCTCCATTTAGCAGAGGACAAACCAACAGAAAGCAATCCTTTCCAAGTACAGGGATCATTCCGGAGGTTGCTTGGGTGTGGCGCCCACATAAAAATACACCGACTTCTACTTCTACTATCCAGGCTCTACATGAAATACTTCTTAATCAAACAACAATAATTAAGAAAAACAGATTACTACCAATATAGAATATAAATCTCAAACTTTCTGCAGTTAACGCATAATTTAAAGCTTAACTTGAAGCATAAGCAGCTTGTTAAATGCTTTAAGCTTTTGAATCATTTAGTCCAGATTTTTAACTGGGGCCCCTCTAAGACTGATGTTGTAAACTGTAATGACCCCATGCTCAAGGCTCGACAGAGTCAACATACGTTGTCCAACCGGACTTCATAAACCCAGTGACCTGAGTTTCAAGTGAGCTGAATATAACCAAGATCTGGAACAAAACAGCAAGCTGGGGTTTCCATGATATTTACTTCTAGGATGTGAGAGCAGCCCCCGTTTCAAGAATAAAATATTAAAAAATAAAATTACCTGAATCCATTTTTTACAGATCATGCCGTTTAAAAAAAATATTAAGAAAGGTCCACATACTTGCATTCCATTTGAACATCTGATTTTTTTTTGACTAAATTAGTTATAACAAATGATTTATTCTCATATGAAGTAACCTCAGCATACAATATTTCACAGTCTGCACATCATGCAAGACTGCAAAAATATGGTGCAGGCTTCAGGGTAGCAAAACAGCACTTCTGTTCTCAGATCCTTCTTGCTTTTCACGCCTCACCCTCAGAGATATTGACACTAGGCGTGAGAACCCAGTTTGAACCAGGAAACACTGATTCATAGAGCCAGCCTTATGACGGTGGGCAGCTAAGCATCTCCGCACCACATCTAGAACTTGTTACATTACTTGTTTTGGCGGAAACAAACTCTCATCTAAACCTACAACCTGAACAAGCTATTCTTCTGATGAAATTATGTTTGTCAAACAGATTGCAATCCGTTTGAGCTGGAAAGATGATGCCTTCCTCCGCTGATTGCCCTGTAGGGGTTCCACAAGGCTCCATTCTTGGACAGGCTTTGTTCACATTTTATAATAATGATTTGCCAAATGTCTGCAGACATGTTAATGTCCAAATAGTGATTTTTCTACTTGCAAAAAATGTCAAAGACACATCTTTGGTTGTCACATGAGGTCTGAATCAGGCACAGGATTGTTTTGACTGAATACGTAGGCTGCAGTATATCAGGAAAATGTTGCTGTTATGCTATTGCTGAAAATGACAATACTAATAATGATTAACACCACATTTTCCTGACACTCTTTCTTCAACATTACATAATGTCCCCACCATGCTCCAGAGGTTTAAGTATCTCAGCCACTAAAAATATACATCAGGTGTGGGAAAAAAGGGCAGTTACAGTCCATCCAGCTGGCCAAATATCACTGATATACAGCGTGTTATGGCAAGACACTTTAAATATAGTATCTATCCAAACATTGCTATATTTTACACACTGATATTATAGTGATAATAACGATTCAATATATTGTGTAGCTCTACTGAATCCCAAAAAATCTGCGTATATGATGTTTCCTAAACGTTCCCAAAGATGTAAAGCAATATCTTCAAGGGGTAGAGAGATAAATATTCAGTGGATTACAATTTCTTGGTGTTGTCTGGATTCAACACTCTTTCATCCGTTTCATCTTCAAAATTGAAATCATTAAGACCGTATCCTACAGTTAACGCTGTTAAGGTGCATCTTCATTGCATTTCTCATATTGATTATTCTGGTTATTCAGAAATACATCGAATCATAAAACAACAAAATCCCTGCTCAAGAAAGCGATAAAAGCTGTTGCTAAAAAACCCATGTCATTATTCCTTTCTAACATTCATTTTAAATATGCTTGTTTTAGATAAGCTTTTGCATGGATTTGCTCCACCTATTTTAAGAGATTTGTTTTTAAACAGAGGGCTAGCCCCTTGGTCATATTCTATCTTTAAGGTTCATCTTAAGTGATATTCAAAGGAACACTTAAGCCTTGTGTATTTAACACCTCATTGGTGTTTGTTAGGTATTGTTGGCTTCAGTTGTTGAAGGTTTAATGTGTTCTTTAATTTAATTCATCTTCTAATGTTATACCATCAACCTGCCTGGGACCACAGATGAGAATTAGCCCACTGGCTAAGTCTGACATGTTTAAAGGATTTAACTATGGTCACAAAATGGCATTGTCCCGTCAAAATTAATAAATAAAATGTAAGTTCAATTAAATATAAAATAAACTCCTATGGTCATGAGTTAACAAAAATGTCATGTGGAAGTTTTCTCTGTGAGCAGGTACCTCAACATCCTGCAGGCTGAAGTCGTTCTGGTCTTTAAAGTTAGCGGCCCCAACACTCAGCTCCATTAGCATCTTAGCAATCTCTGGCTTTATTGCTGCAGTCAGCCTGCTGGCCGCCTCCATGACGTGTTCCTGCACGTCCTTCAGTTGCATAGCTGCTTTGGAATAGTGAGAGTTCCTGAACACGCTGCTGAACAGGTCTGTAAGGAAGGCGCTGGCCTTGCAGAACACGTTGAGGGCATCCAAATATTTGGAGATGCCTTGCTGGATGTCAGCAACAGCGGTTGTGGTGCAGGAGGCAGATGGGTGGCAGCTGCCAGGAATGCCTACCCCAGTGCCCATGGGCGATGAAGTCAGGGAGGCGCTCAGGGTCCGGCTCAGCTCAGGCATCTGGTACTGCTGGTGCTGCTGCACTTTCTGCTTGGACCCGCCAAGCAAAAAGCGACGCTTGTAGTCCATTTTACTTTCCTGTGCACTACAACAATACATAGGTGGTGCAACAGCACCGGAAGCTCCTGTCTGTCGTAGTTGTTTTCCACACAAAGCGGTCTGGGCCGGTCTCACAGAAACACGTCAGCAGTTCAACAGTCCTTAAACTGGTCGGGTTAAGTCGAGAGACGGCTCAAGGATTCCACCTGCCAGAGGTTCATCTCAGTGTGCCTCGTAAAGTGGCAACGAAAAAAGTGTGTGAGCCCAGAGGGTGATCAAAAGCCGGTAGGCTGAGTAAAATGTTTACATGCAGCACTGCTGCAGATATTTCATGCCTAGCTTAGAGAACAAGACACACTCCAGCCTCTTTGTTTCCAGGTTCCAAAAAAACGATTAGAATAGAGAAGGAAAAGTATTACAGCAAAGTTTTAAAGTGCATTAACTTTCCTTCAGAATGGGAAAAATATTTCTAATACAGTATAGAAGATTCACATATGTATTTGTGTATTTATATATAATCTTATACCAGCTTGCACTAGTAAAAGTAGAAAATTCATTTAAAAGCCAAAAGCAAAAAATGCATCCAAGGAAAAAGACACACTGGTCAACAGCACAAAGGGAAAATGACAATTTTTTAAAAAGCGAATAAGTTCTGGAGTCAGAAGATGTGACTGTTTTTTTTTCTCAGTGGGAAGCAAAAAGGCAGACAGATCCAGTCCGTCTCAAATCTTCTTCACAAAAGAGGACACTGCAGGCATTGAGTACGCGGCCAGCTGTTGGCTCTGTCTGCGAGCAGAGTCGTGGTTTGTTCCCAGTCTGCTGGCTGAGGTAGATATCACCCACGGAGGAAACAAGTGCGCTTCCAGATCTTGCCGTTTTCTGCGGATGCAGATTAGCGCGACAAAAGCACAAATGTATCGGTAAGGCCTCTAGGTCATCTCCTGAGGGAGAAAAAGGCAGAGCAGAAGAGAGGGTTAACATCATGTCAGAGGAAGGATGGGCTTCATTTCATCTGCTTCACTGACGCATTAAAAAAATAACCAGAATACTAAGCAATATCATTTTCAAAGCTATAAGGAATCTTTATTATGTACAGTGGAACAATTATGAGTTGACAAGCACACCTGTAAATAAGTAGCTCCAAATGGCCAGCCTTTATGAACAACTCTTAAAAACAGAAAAACAGAACTGAAATGAAAGTCTGGCGTGGATGAATGACTCTTCATATCACAAGAAAATCTTTAAAATACACTCATTTATTTTCATTTATTTCGCAAGAGTCTTGTTCCTTTTTTTTGCTTTACTTAACACAAAGTTAAAACTTCATCAAATTGTTAGCCACCAAACATTCTGCTTTTTAAATGTTAAATCTAAAATCTGGGCTCGGTCCTAATTCTCTGAACTCTGCAGTAATATCTCATTAGAGTGCAATACAAAGCTGTGGTTTGACGTTGTGCATTTCTAGACGATTACTAACATCTCTTTCAATCTCTGTAAAAAACTGTCCGATTTAGCAGAACACAGCTGCGGAGACACATTCCTGCAAGAAACCATTGTTGGAAGTCACTGTGGGGGTCTTTGAGTTATATAGAAAGCAGGTCACAATACTCCCACTCTGTCAGACTCGTCTCAGCCCATTTTTGTATGAAATTTAACTCAAATCTTACATCACAAAACAGCCCAATTTACACCCCATATTATGTGTATATTGGTCAAAAGGAAAACCAAACCTTTGCTGAAAATAAATAAGCATCTGCTTGCCAGACTCTTGGGGTTATCATTCCGTGCAACACAGACTATTATCTTCTGGTACCATGCTGAAAGATCCCATGTTTGGTTAGAAGCAGGAAAAACAACTTGTGGAAAGAAAACACTGCCCCTGACTTGATAACGCCGTCCAACACGCTGTCACTGTGGGCTAAACAGCTGGGTGGCTGCCCCACATGTGCAGCAGCTTCCATTACACAGCTCCACCAGACTCCTCCTGACCACCAAACCTCACTTCCTTTTGCAAACAGGGGGATATGGCAAGCACACAGAATAAAAGATCAGACCACCCTTATCTGTCCGGTACCACTGACTGAGTACAGGGACAATGGCGAGGAAAACCGCTGAAGTCCTGAAGGAATAGAGCAGCATGTTTTTGTTTGTTTTTCCCAGTAATACCACATAAGTATCGCCTCGCTACCCAATTATTAATTATTACTACTCCTTTAAGGGTACCTCACTTGCAGACACACTTAACCCTGATGCTAGCAGCATTATTATTGTCCATATTATTATCTAAATACACAGGGTGCGGTGGTCCAATATGCCACATCGGTGCCATCATATAATTTGACAAAATGTGGATCAAATCTCAAATGAATGCTGTGCTTCAGGTTACATTCAGTCGACACAGGCCGTTTTACTGGAGCTGTACTACAGCCAAGTCATTTTCATTGCAACCAAACAGCTATTTAATGTAGGCAACAGCAGAAAGTTGAAAAGCCATAAAAGCCCATCTCAGAGAAAAACCAGAAACCTTTAAACCGATGATCCAAACGAAGAACCCGATTAAGCCTGTGTTGGCTTATAGTATAAAAGCTACACTTTACCCCTTCTTACAACAGGTGAATTCTGCCCACATCCCCATTCAAAACACTGAATATTAACAATAATACATTTCTGTGTGGATACTTTATAGATAAAACAAACAAGAAGCTAAAAAAAAAAAGTTGATTAAAAATATTAACATAATTAAATAAAACCCACATATTTACAGCCAGTGGAACCCACTGGATTAACAATCTGTAACAAGAGTTTTATTAGTGAAATGTAGATGCTGTCTTAACAGGGTATGAATGGTGCTCATACATCAAGAGTGATTGCCTGACTGACAAGAGAAATCAAAACTAAATGCACTGGCTGCAAAATCTGATTTTTTTTTGCCAGAGAAATGAACAAACAATCATTAGGATGGTTGAAAATTCAATTTAAAAGATTAGAAATTCAGGAGCAATTACAAAGAAGTTTATTCTGAAGCTAGGAGCAGTTATCTGTTGCAAGAGAGCAGGCCTCTTAATCCCTCGGATTACAGGCGCAGTCCGAACCTGCAAGGTGCCCCACAATGCCTGCTGGTTGACACAGTTAATAGGATATTAGCCTTTGCAAGGTAAACAGCAAACCGGAGCACACTGAGCCTGAATGAAATCTATATTTAACACTTTCTCCAGATAAAGAAAAAATATTAAGCAAATGATAAATAAGATTAGCATCAAAATTAATTTCTTCAAGTTGAACACTACTGTTTGATGACCCGGTTCTACAGTTAAATTTCATCCAACTCATAGTTTTGACGACATATTAATAATGTTATAACAAGAATAAAGGAGAAGCCATGAAATACACAGGGATTACATACAGGCACAACAACAATACAGTGAGTAAGGACACAAATAAAATATATTTTACAACAACAACGCACAAATATATTGCTAAAGATTAATCAAATCAAGTACGTCTGGAGTTGTAGCACCTTTATTGTCACAGAATCAAACTACATTATCATCTTCCTTAAAATTAACTATACAACATTAGATAACCTTATAAGAAATAGACATGCCCAGGTTAATTATATTATATATCATGTTTCTGCTGATTCCTTGTTTTGTTTCTTCCTTTCCAGAAAGTAAAAATCCTGGATGGATTTGTTAGTCTTTCGACAGCAAAAAGTAGCAATCTAGGTAAGTCACAGTCCATTAAGCTTGAACAGAGCAAGATTCCTGTTTTGAAGAGAACTCTACACCACTTCATCTAGGTAACCTCATTAGAGGATGTCAGTGGTCTACATTTCCGGCCTACCAAACCTTGTAAACAGAGGTTGTCCCGTAACAAGAAGACATGGTATCAATATTAATGAAGAGTCTTGGCCTCTCAGGGTGGCTCTGTTAGCTGCCAGCCTCCTGTTTCAGAACACGCTGCAGTGTAGATCCCACCCAAACAAACACGTGTGATAGAAGCGTCTCTTTGGATGCACTGGAGTAGTGCCAGCCCACTTCAACATCACTCCTTGAGCTGAAGCTGCTTGGGGCTAATGTTCGCCCTATTTCCCCTATTCACCCAACATGTCAGCTGCTCAACTTCAACAGGAAGGGGGTTTATGTTTCCTGCAGCGAGCTCCCTGTCGCCACCAACAAAAACGGCAAGCATAGAGTGACACTGGATATGGACATAGGTATGTAGTAAATCCAGTACCAAGAATGACTTCCTGCTGTTTAAACATATAGGTGCACAACTGGGGCGACCAACTAGTGTCTGTTTAAAGTAGTGAGACTCTAGCAACAAGCTGTGTGAGGGCACCGATTTTATTTCATCATCCTAACGAAGATTTCCCGACAAAATCACTAATGCACTGATCGACTCCCCAGAGATCATAATTGGAGAGGTCTCTCTTCATTGATTGGGACAAGTTTTACTTCAGTGTCACCATACAACCAGTCTAATACTATCACTTAATCAATGTGGCCTCCAGTTTAATGAAAAAAAGACAGAAGCTGCTGCTTTTGGTAACAAAAATGAACGCTAGGAATCAGCACATAACTTCACACAAGGAGGCTAAAAGCTACACATCATGCAGCAATTTGGATCACAATAGTTCTTAAATAACTGCACCCTCATGTTTATTAAAATTAAAAAATAGATTTCTTTTTAAATGGTCTTGGACCTGAAGACGTTTAGGACTTGCTTGTCAGGTATGACTCATCAAGACCCCTCAAGTCATCAGAGACCTGTTTAGTCAGTTTTTCCAGGGCCAGAACAAAACAAGAGGAAGCAGAATTTAACTTAAATGCTCCCTAAACTTTAAGCTCAACTCCTTGAAAAATTGGTACAGACGTTGTTGGCTTCTTTGAATCAGGGCTGAAAACATCATTGTTTACAGAAGCTTTACCATAAGGCTCATTTTATCAGTGTCATGTCCTTGGTGTTAGTTTTAAAATGGGATGTTGTCATTCGTTGGACCAGCAGCAGTTGTTACTTCTGGGTAGTTATAAACTCATATGAGTGGCTGTCACATCACATAAAGGTGGCTTCATAGGTGGGGATGAGGCAGCTGCTACAAATGCTGACAGCTTCTTATCCATCTGCCACTGTGAGGCAAACACAAGCCCTCAGATGATTTAACCACAGGCCCAACATTAGCTCTCTCGTGAAGTCTATTTTGGCCTTCACGGGCAAACAGCTGCCCTTACAATCCACACCGTACCGTTTTTAGATGCTGCAAAACGTTCAGTTCAAAGTAAAACAAACAAAAAAAAATGTTCTCCTCTACATCTGTTGTCAATGAAGCAGTGGAATGCAATTGCGCAGAAGCCTCTTCATGTGGATTCAAACAAGCGCAAAAAAGCAGGGCAGGAGAAACAAACATTAGTTGTGAAACATTGCCGCAAAGTCTCAAGAACAGGACAAACATGTATTAATGTAGTAACTGGCATTGGGAGACAAAGATGGGAAGATGGAATATTTGGTAGAAGCTTTGTTGAAGGAATTTAGAGCACAGAAAAGGTCACAGTTAAGCCCGACAATCAGCAGATAGGTCAAGGAGGTTGGTCCAAATGACAGGACAAGTGCCCTGAGCAACTGTGTGACAGGAGCAGAGCCAGGCTCCTTCTTGCCCACAAAACACAAGGAGTGTATTGTGGCAGGCCCGATCTCCTCATACCAGTGCATAGAAAAAAAAAAAATTAAAAAAACATAGGCTTGCACATGCAGCTGCATGACTTTGTGAGAAGAGGAGAAGAAAGAGGCCTTGGCTGTCATTAAATATTAAACAAGAATAGATTTTCTGCTATCGGTGTGTTTATTCTGGATTTTGGTTCAGGTGATTCTTGTCCAGGTTTGGTTTTACTTCTAGAGCTAATCTTGTTTTGATCCGATTTTTGTGTTTGAATTTGAAACTAAAAATACATTTCTTGAAGCTCCTTTACCCCAAACCATTTCTGCATACTTTGGATGATGGTCAATCTGTGAAACAACAGACCACTGCACACAGTAAAATAAATTCTGTCAAAACTATTCAACCTCTATTCAGTAGATAATTATAGACTAACAAGGAAAAGTCTTTACTACAACTGACATGTGCACAAAGGAAAGCCACCTGATAACGTTTCAACAGATTTAAACTAACCCGCATATCTGAATAAAGCATAAATGTCTTTCAGCATTCACCAGTGAGCAAACTGAATAATCTCTGATATCCTCTCTAAATAGATGTGTACAATAGAGTTTGTTTAGCATGCTCAACCAGTGGATTTCAACAAGTGAGAGCTGTGATGAAAGGCTCTGACGTCAGATCCATTCATGAAAGGCTGGCGGTACCCTATGGGGATAAAAATGCTTCCCTCAGCCTATATTGAGCAAGCTGTATTCTGGAGTTACAAATCGTGTTGCATTCCAGCCACCAGGGAGATATTTTTTTTTTTAGCCAGGACAAAAGTACAAATATATTCTTACACTTTCTTAAAACTGTTTTAAAACCCTAGCGAGTCAGTAAAGATTAAGCCTTTATAACTTTATAAATTTAGCTCTTGTGTTGCTGATCCTGAACTCTTAACAGGCTCAAGAAAAAGCAAAACCACTGCAGTAAGTAAAGAGATGCTTCACATTTTCAGAGAGCAGCCCTAATTCTTGTTCTACAGTATTTGGTCATCTCCGATGCACAAGCAGTCACGCATTTCTCTGAGAACATTTGACTGTGGGGCAAATAGACGACCGCAAACTAACACTGAACCGGTTTCCCAGGAGACGAAAGGGAGATTTCCCAGGCCACAAGCCCTCACCCCCCTTATCTGCAAACCCTCTTGCTGCTTCGCTATGTGGACCACATGTGCCTTAGAAAATGCTCATTTTGTGAAGGAAATCAGCTGTATTAATAGGGGAGGGACAAAAGCAGTGGTTTACAGCTGTTTACATCTAAACCTTCTTGCGCTGCTGAAAATCTGTAGCTTTAGTAGCGTGATGAAACTATCAGAGCATATGAATTGTCTTCTTGATGGATACTACCTGGGTTCATTTTTGTCAAAGACAAAATATTCCTACAGCACAGAAATGCTGCAGTGGAAGGAATAGGACACACAGTTTACTAAACCTATGAAAAATATGAAAAAAGGAGCATGCATTTGTATACATTCCCATTTACTTTCATACCGCTAAATAAAATTCATTGCAATTTGTCTTCAGTAGTCATCTAATTAGTGACACAGATAAAACTAACGCATATCACCATGAACACAACATCCTCACCGCAGCAACTTTCACAAAACACTTTAAGGTGGGATTAATGCGCCTTTTCTAGTCACAGGCCCCCATTGGCTGGCTTCTTTATGGGCGAGCTGGCTTCAGGATATCACCGTGTCCTCTTGTGATTTATGAATGGTCAGGGGGAGTTTGTCTTTGTGGGTTTATGACAGAAATACCTTGTGAATGAGGCACATGAAACATGGCGGTGGCAGCATCATGCTGTGGGGATGATATTCTTCAGAAGGAAAATGGAAGCTGAGTCAGAGTTGGGAAGATGGACCGACCCACATATAAGGAATCCTTTATAAAAACCCGTTTGTGATATCTTCATGTGCTAGAGCTGCCCAGCCAAAGGCCAGGTTTAGATTAAAAAAAGATAAATAAATCTGTGACAAGTCTTTAAAACTGATCTTCGAAGAGCTTTTATACAATATTCTAATTTTTGAAATTAACCTGCATGTACAACTTTTCATCCGCTTCGCAATTATGTTGTACTTTTTGTTGCTCTAATACTAAAAATCCCAATAGATTCAGGTTTGGGATTCTACTGAGACAAAACGTGAAGGACTGTAAGGATCACAAATACTTCTGCAAGGCCCCGTATAAGCTGGTAAGAGTCAAAAGCCTCCGTTTTGAACAATCCCAGTTGTCTATCAAGGTACTTAGCTGTGATAAAAACAAGCATCAAAGGACAGAAAATATGAAACACTGATGCATTGAAGTTATACCTGTATAATCTAATTCTGTGCACCAACAATAACACTAGAAAGCTCCTTTGCCTAAGGAAGCACCCTGGAACTCCACCCGAGGCAAGCACAAACGGTAATCTTGTGACTCTATGTTGACTTCCTCACACAAGCATCCGGACTGAACGCAAGACTGAGGAAAAGTGTCACTTCCAGTCATATCACATGCTGGTGGAAAAACATGACAGCACTAAAGGGAGAGAAAACCGATGGGAGCCTGAGCAGCAGTCCAACAGCTATGTTGGACTAACCTTTCAAATGACTCTGCCACCAAACACTCTGAGCTTAAGCAGAGACAGGAATTTTATAGCGCCAAGCCCGTACTTCCATGACGACACAGCTAAGCCAGATGTCAACACAAGAAATACGCTCAGGGCTTTTATGGAGGTCTGCAAGCTTGCCAAAACCCAACAAAAACAAGGAAATGCCCCCATTTTTAACAGCTTTATCTTATGGCAATACCTAGGTGTTTCCATTAGACATCAATTCCAACTACGACCTAATTACAATTCATTAACTGCTACACCAAATTTATTCTAAAAGCTAAAAAGCTTTTACAGCTTATTATTCAAACTATTCAGCCTTATAAGTCCTCAAAATTAAATCTATATTCTACATTAACAGAAAATAAAAAGCATTTAATGTTTTTTTGCAGCATTAGTGGCCTTTATTTATCTATTTTTTTACCACAGTAAGCAGACAGGAAAGGGGTTGAGTGAGGGGGAAGACATGCAGCAAAGGTCACCTGGGCCAGGAGTCGAACCTACGACGGCTGCGTCAAGGACTAAAGCCTCTAAATATGGGTTGAGCGTTTTACCCCTGCCCCACCGCCGCACCCCCACTTATATTTACACACGTACATAAAACAAACTGACACCATGTTAAATATTCTTTTAGTCCCACCTTGCAACTGGCGAAAACAAGGAAAAATAGGGAAAACAGCAAAAAACGGAGGGAATACAGGGCCAACCGAATGAACCAATCAATGTTTATGCGGAAGAAACACTTGAAAGTTTTGAACCTCCAGCTTACAGTCTACAGATGTACCCCTCTCCAGTTGTTAGCACTGCCGCCTTACAGTGAGAAGGTCCCCAGTCAAAATCCCTGCCAGGGCCTTTCAGCATGCCGTTAGCATATCTCCCCATGCATGCATAGATGCTTTCCCACTTCAAAAAATAGGTGGCTGAATAAATATTACAATATCTAACAGAAAAGCAAAGCTCCTTGCAATAAATAACCACAAAAGCAACAATTATTCCTTCTGCAACAAAGATAATCTAAGGAAAGTATTATTACGGTTATAATAATGTTATCAATTACATTTCTTTTTTTTAACTTTGATACAAAGGTTTAGGTAAATAAACACTTTTTAAATGTAGTACCGGTAGTTGTGAAGTAAATATGCTTATTGCTGCGATGATTGCACTTATTTCCAGTTCAGCTCTTTAGAGGTTAACAAGTACAACAACCATACGCTAACATCTAGAGCCCATGCTTACTGGCAACACATCTCCCGCCATAATGGCTATTTTATGACATAAAAACATCAAGTATTATACAAGGCTTAAAGTGCAAATACAAAACAGAGTAAAAAGATCACATTCATTAAGAACCAGCAATACAAAGTAACAATTTAATTCCATCATCTTGAATAAAAACAAAATGGTGGTGGTGGCAATCATTCATGACTACTTAGCTGCTCCTTAAGTTCAGTTTCCATCTTTCAGGTGAGAAGTCCCACACATTGAAACATCGTATAGAGAAGGTAGTTTATGTGAATCCACCTTAAAATCCACGTTGACTGCTTCAACAGGTTCCTAAATCAGCAGCTCTAAGCTCAAGCTGGTTAATTTTTTCAACTGGAAATATTTCCAAACATCCAAATTTCTCATTTTTGTTGCCTTATTTTAGCACACTGACTTAAAGGGGAGAACTGCTCGACTTTATCCTCCATACAATCAGTATGGCATTTCATTAAAAGCACTTTGAAAACTTGGTATATTTTGATACTGGTAACAGCCCCATGCTTAGTCTATGACATCAATTGGTTGAGCAAGAAACACCACAAATAAAGACTGTGAAGACTAGACTACAGATAACTGGTTCAACTTTATTCATTATGCAATTGCTTCAAATAAATATCCACATAACCAATATCATTTGCTCATTTCCTTTAGATGTTCTGTATGATTCCTCACAGTAGGGACATGTAAAAAACCTCAAAAAGTCCCTCGACCCATTCCAGATACCGATCTATGATATCAGCGCATAATTTACACCTGTAAGGTTCTCACCCTGTGAGTAAAACCAGCATGGGATCTCCCAGGAGAACAGCACCTAATGCTACAGGTTAATCCTAAACCTTCAGTTAAGTACAACACTAACTATTACGTTGAATTTGTAGTCCAAAAACGTTTATTTAAAGACAAGATCACTATTTAGCAGGAAGGTGCAACAGAATCCCCGCAAGCGCCGAAAGCCGGTTTCACCGAAACTCGCTGGGATGTCATAGGAACACAATGTCGCAGCTATTAATACGGCCTTTTAACGCTGTGAATGCAGTGTCGCCGGGAAGGCTGCTGCGGCATGAGTGCATCATTGGGACGACCATTTGAAGAGGCAGTGACAGCGGAAAGACACGGCCTACACAGATGGTCCGTCCACCGCTGGGTCCGTCCACACCCGCCCGGTGGACACACACAGACCCAACACCCGCCTAATATAAAAAAAATTAAATTAAATTAAATAAAAAAAAAAAAAAATCCCCCAAATTCACTTTTCCCACCAGCCGACCAAAACTGTGAGTACGACAACGAAAGGCACCCCTACATGTCGTAAGCCCCGTCTATGTCGCCCGTTTAAATAACGTTAACCTACATCTCGTTTTCCTCGACTGGTCATTAAAGACAAGCGGCACATAACTTCAGACTGAGATCGCCCATGTCCGTTATCGGACGCAACGACCAATCAGGTCGCTTGCTAAGGAGGACACATCTCGTATTTATTGTTCTGCTGCGGCTCAAGGTAATCAAGATGTGGATGAAATCTGAGGCGCCGTTTGCCAGTGACAACAAAAATAAACGAGAGCGCCAACCGCTCCTCCTTCGCTAGCCTTCGCGGAGGCGCTTCACCAGCAGGCATCATGTTATGTGTCGTGGGTACTTAGATATGCTCATCGATACTCACAAAAACTTAAAATGTATCCAAAATCCTGCGGGAACCTCTTTTCCAAATCCCCGTGGAAATGTAAGTTTATGATAGCAGATAAAATCGCAGGCACGCTTGTCTGAGTGAGGTGCGTCCGATAATAGACGCATCAGGAATGCATCGGTACTAAGCAGGCTACCCACAAAGCTAAGCGAGCAACTGTTAGCTAATCAGCTAACCCTCTGCGACACGAATGTAGGCGCTGCGAGGAAAAAAACAAGCAAATGCTAACGGCCAGGAGGCTCTTCATCACAGTATAACCTTTTTAACGCGAGGAAACCTAACAGCCTCGACAAAACACCAAAAAATGTTAACTTAATCAAAGCATAGCTCACCAGCTCTTGGCATCCACCCTCTTGACAGCGAATTCCCTGTCTGTGTGTGACCGCAGTCAAGTGTGCGTCAAAAAGAATCAACTTCCGGTGAAACTTTCTAAATAAAATCAAGATATACTGTATAAACCGTGTTTCCTGTTGAAAGTACTGGGACACGTACAGTACTTAGTAAGTACAATTATGTTTTTGGACCTAAATACCTTACATTTCAGTTTATTTTCCTTAGAAGACTATATATATTTCTTTCAATTTGTGACCTTCAACTATCATTTTATTAAAACTAACTTAATAATTAACAAGATTAATTATATTTTATTGCTATTACAATTTAGAAATGTGTTTTAAATTTATTGGACCTTTGTCGCCCTCTATTATAGACAGTTTAATTTGAAAATCTGACCAAATATAACCACCCATCCATTTTCTATACCGTCTTACCCTTGCAGGGTCCCGGGAGGATAGCGACTATTACCATCAGTCACTGTAATATCTGATACATTTGCATAACAGAAGAATGGAAAATAAAATTATTTTTTCTTTATAAACAAATGTTATTTTAGGTTATGTCAGATTATAGGGTACTTCAACGAATTAACTATAAATTATTAGTCATTTTTTATTAATTTGTTTTACAATTTACAGCTTCTTTTAAATGAGGTTAAAACCTTAAGAGGAAGCATGTATTACATTAAGAGCAAGGTAACATCCACAAACGATATGTTTAGATAGGATTTGGGATGTTTTTTTGCATTTGTCCATTTATATAACGTTTTTGCTGATAAAAAAAAATTAACAATGTGACCTAGCTCACGTCTTTACAGGTTGCAACCATTCATTTGATTTTAGTAATATACAACATAGATTCAACCAAAGTCTTTTAGTGACTGAACTTACAATTTGCAAGTTACTGTAATTGAGCCTGGTAAAAAAAATGTCCCCAGGCTGAACTTTTGTCGCCCTCTATTGTTTAACATTTGATACTACACTCTGTTTCTCACGCTTTTAAGCGGAGTCACTTGAGGGCGCAGAGGTCCTCAGGTTTCTCTTGTCTGGCAAGAGCAGCAGCAACTGTGTCGTATCACACTAAAAACATTTTCCTATTGCAGTCCACACTCATTGAAACACAAAATAAAAATAACCAAGTCATTAACTTTATCCTCAGAACTTTCCAAGATGTTGCAGTTGGTTTGATAAAAAATGGCTAAATAGAAAACCCAAAATTAGTCAGTTTTACATTGAAACAGTGTTCATTCACGATTATTATTTTTTTGTTGTAATACTAATTTATAGGTACAGCACTCTTTTTTTGTTGAGAGGCATGAGAGAAAAATGCTTGTTTCTATTTTAACATGACAAACCTAAAAGTGTGGTGTTTACTAAACACAATAAAGGCTTTGACTCAAACTGTGTGCTTTGGACAGCTGAGAATAAGATTGAACATTTCAACAACAAAAAATACAGAGTACCAGGTATTTCACCAGGATGAGTATGTGGGAAACATCTTGTATTTACTGTTAAGTACCGGTGGAGGATCTAGGCCTCTTCAAAAGCCTCTGGGAACCTTGTTACAGTGTGCGGCTGCAGTGTGCTCCTCCACCTTCCGTTTGAGGATGCTCCACACATACTTCATAGAGTTTAAGGTCCAGAACCTTTACCCACTGTTTCTTTAGCAAGGCACTGGTCGTCTGGGAGGTGTGTTTGGGGTCATTATGTTTAAATACTGCCCTGCACCCCAAGGGAGGGGATCATGCTCTGCTTTAGTATATCACAGTGCAGGTGGGATTCATGGTTCCCCCAATTTACTGTAGCTCCCCAAAGCCAGCAGCACTAATGCCAAACCATGACACTCCCACCACCATGCTTGACTGTAGGCCAGACACACTTGTCTTTGTACTCCTCCTCACCCTGCAGCAATGCTGACAGCATTCATACGTCTGTTAAAAAAAAACCCTCTGAATATTATCCTAAGCACTTGCATTCGTCTTTGGTGTACCATAGTGAGCCTGTTCTGAGTGGAGCCTGTCCTGTTAAACCGCTGTATGGTCGTGGCCACTGTGCTGCAGCTAAGTTTCAGGGTGTTGGCAATAATGTTATAGCCTAGGCCATCCTCATGTAGAGTACCGTTTTTTTTTTTTTTCAGATCCTCAGAGAGCTCTTTGCCATGAGCTGCCATGTTGAACTTCCAGGGACCAGTATGAGAGAGTGTAAGAGTGACAACACCAAATTTTACACACCTGCTCCTCTTCCACATCTGAGACCTTGTAACACTAGCGAGTCACATGACACTAGGGAGGGAAAATGGCTAATTGGACATAATTAGTTATTTTCACTTAGAGCTGTACTATCTTTTGTTGTCAGCGGTTAAGACATTAATGGATATGTTGAGTTATTTTGACGGGACAGCAAATTTACAGTTATACAAGCTGTACACTGACTACGTTGTATCAAAATGCTGTATAAAGTTCTATATATGAAAGTGTATCGTCGGTGTCCTGTGAAAATATCTTGTAAAATATTTACAAAAATGTGAGGGGTGTACTTACTCTGTGAGGTACTGTAAATAAAAAAAAAACAATTAGATTTTGTTCAGGCTTAAAGATGATTGCAGTCATAAGTCAGGTTATCATGATCCATATATGAAACCAGATCTTAAAGGAATGCTTTTTTGTTTCATTATATGTACGGTACATCTTTTTATTAAAAACAAAGTATTCTCAGCGATCTAACCAAAGCCATATACCAAATAGAGTAGATAACATTTGTTTGTGTTGTTTTCTGTCTAGAAAAAGAAATAAACATATGCATTTTAGCCAGTACATTGTTAGACTACTGCTGCCCTTTAACCTTAGTGTGGAAGTGTCAAACGCGTGAGCAGCTGGTGTGTCATGTCTCATGTGGGAGGGGCAAGCGTGAATCTAGACTGAATGATCTTCATAAAGCTTTCTCTTTGACCTGCTCGCTTCCACTCAGCCAGGATAGTTGAGCAGAGCCGAGCACGGCAAGCCTCCCTCCTCTGGACAACATGGGACTCACTCAGGACCCCAACTTTCAGAAGCTGCAGGACTGGTACACTGCCCACGCCCTGAACCTCAATCTAAGGCACATGTTTGAGGCTGACAAAGAGAGATTCAATAAGTTCAGGTATGTCTGTTATGATAAAACTCAGACAGCACCACAGAACAGAACAGGTAGATATTTCTTTCTGTAAAGTACTTCATATATCAATGTAAGTTGGTTATATTGAAGTCATCATATGCATTACAGTTGCACAAATTTGCCAGAAAATATCAAGCAGCTGTTTGAGTACTGCACAGTGTCCTTGTGTTTTTTTGTTCGGGACATTGTTTTCTTACAGCCTCACGCTGAACACCGACGATGGAGACATACTTCTGGATTACTCAAAGAACCTCATCACAGAAGAAGTCGTGAAAATGTTGGTTGACTTGGTAATTAAAATTCTAGTTCTGTTTTTTGTTTTCCTGATAATCACTAGAACACCTCCTCAAGCAAGAAGCAAACATTCATCTTTTACTCTCTTTATTCAGAGTCAGTGTGTGCTTCTTTGAGAGCATTTTGAGACTGAAATATAACCACAATCATGTCAGCAGCACATACAAATTTGTGTTACACATGTTTTCCTTTAGGCCAAGTCAAGAGGGATTGAAGCTGCCAGAGAGAGGATGTTTACTGGAGAAAAGATCAACTTCACTGAGGTGCACATTGATGACCAAATATAAGCATTACTTATCTTTAAGGCTTAATATCTGCTGGTGTTTTGCATTTAAAGGGGCGCGCAGTCCTCCACGTTGCTCTGAGGAACCGTTCCAACACTCCCATCATGGTTGACGGCAAGGATGTGATGCCTGAAGTCAACAAGGTTCTGGAGAAGATGAAAGGCTTCTGTCACGTGAGTGCAAACAGTAGTCGGGCAGGAATTTTCAAAGGTTTGCTTCACATGTGGTGTTTGTGGTAACTGGGTGTTTTGGTTGCAGAGGGTTCGCAGCGGGGAGTGGAAGGGTTACACAGGAAAGGCCATCACAGATGTTGTAAACGTCGGAATTGGAGGATCAGACCTTGTGAGTTATCAAAATCGATCAGACTAGCGTCAACAAATGGCAATGTGTGCCCGTTAATTTCTGAACACAGTAGTTTTTTATTTGGATGATGCGGTTGATTGCCCAGGGCGCCATTTCATCAGGAGAAGTCATGAGCAGTCTGAAAGAAGACGGTATTTTTTTCACTTATGCCTTAAACAATTTTGCTATTTTGCTGCCTATTTCAATTTCCAATCAATTTGTAGTGCACAGATTTAGCACTACATGAAGCCATGACCATGCACTGCTGGTTGGTATGAAATTTGCAGATATCTATTTGAATATTTAAGGTGCTATTTCACACTTTATAAGGACTCTGGACTGTATTTCATCATCTCAAGGTAAAAATACAAAACCGAGTGATTAAACCTGAACTGGATTATTCAAAAAAAGATTATTTGAGGCATAGCTTGATATTTATGAAATCATTACTATTGTCTTATTGCTTCTTGATTGATTGTTCGTTTTCTCAAAAGCAGAAAAACTTCTACTTGTGTTTATTTCATAAACAAAATTATAATGTTTATGGACATTTGTATTATACACCAACACATAAGTCAAATTTGCCAAAACATGACCTAGGTAATGCTATGAGGGTAACAATATGTCTCTGCCAGCTCTCCACATCTAGTGACTGAACTTTTTGCCCATTTTTCTTTACAAAATAGTTTACCCCTCAGACTGGATGGATACCCTTTGTGATAAATTTTCAAGTCTTAATTTGATTTAGGTCCGGACATAGACAGGGCCATTCTAACATATCATTTTGCTTTTCCACATCTCTGACTTTATGTTTAGAGTCATTGACCAGCTGGAAGAATAACTTCTGCCCCAGTATGTCTTTTGGAGCCTCTAACAGGTTTTCTTCCAGTATAGCCTTATATTTATCCCATCCATCTTCCCATCAACTCTGACCAGCTTCCCTGTCCTTGCTTGCTGCACAAACGTGTCTCCATAGCATGATGCTGCCACTACCAAAGAATTTTCCAAGGCAAAGGTGACTGTTTGACTCTGTTCATTACGCTCTGGCTTGATTCATAGGGTCCTCTGATGGTGACGGAAGCCCTGAAGCCGTACTCAAAGGGGGGTCCTCACGTTTGGTTTGTGTCCAATATTGACGGGACTCACATTGCTCAAACCCTCGCTCAGCTCAATGCTGAGACAACCCTCTTTATCATCGCATCCAAGGTAGCTGAAATTCCTTGAGAAGATCTCTGAAATTGAAATAAAAAGCTTTTCATATTAAAGAAAAAGTTTTGCTCACTTTCTGCTTTACATATAAGGTAATAAACCTTCAATGCATGTAAGACAGTGCAATGTTAAGGAAACTTCATCAGAAATTTCTGTTCGCTGACAAGAAGCCACTGATTCTTTTTACAGACATTTACCACTCAAGAAACTATCACCAATGCTGAGTCAGCCAAAGCCTGGTTCCTTGAACATGCCAAAGATGTGAGTGGATAAGGCACAGTTTAATTTGTGGATTAGTTGATATCCTCCTTAATCCGTAATTTGCTTTGTGTCAACAGAAAGCTGCTGTTGCCAAGCACTTTGTGGCTCTTTCTACAAACGCTGTAAGTTAGACAAAGTTTTTTTTCTTTATCCATCTTTAGCATTTTGAAATCTGCATCTGAACTGTTCTGTTTTCCTCTGTTCTCTCTTCAGCCCAAAGTGAAGGACTTTGGCATCGACACGGAAAACATGTTCGAGTTCTGGGATGTAAGTGCTCTTTAACACCCTCGCTGTGTTTAGCTGCTCCCCTTTTCTTCCTAACACCGTGATGGGGCATTTGAGCAGCTGCTATAAATAAAACAGACTTTTGACCTGTGAAGTAGTTGGGACAGAGACTCAGGAGAGCAGCTGCTGGGTAATCAGAAGCCCCTCTCTTCAGGTCCAGTTATTATTGGTAATGACCTTTCCTCTTGCAGAGGTTACACTAAAGGTCACATAGTTCCTTTCAGCTACATTGTTGGTATTTTAAAGGATGCAACTCCAATTAGGGTTTTAAAGCTCAGAGGAAATGTGTAGATATGCAATATATTTTGCCACTAAGGGCAAAGAATCAACCTACCTAACAGAGATTCTGCAAACTCACTTATTTGAGGATAACATTGAAGGTTTATTTAATTTAAGAAATTAAACTCAAAATCTAAAACTCATACAGACAGAATGACCTATTTACATGATTTCAAGCTATTTCAGGCTAATTTGACTATTGAAAACCAAAAATTAGGTTTCTTAGAAAATCAGAATATTACATTACACCACTAAAAAAAGATTTTAATTCAGAATTGTTATATTGTTGCTTATGTTATGGCCTACACAATCTACTCCACTATGCAACCTTATAAATGAAAAGTTGAGTGGAAGGAAAAAAATGTAATGTAAAAAGTTGCACAAACAGCAAGGATAACCCCAGCTCTGCGAGAATTGTGATGCAAATATCATTCAACATTTTGGAGGAGATTCACAAAGCATGGATTGCAGCTGGAGTCATTGCTTCAACAGCCAACACACAGAGGCTACGAGCTACAGCTAACTATAAACCTGTACCAGGTATTTTGAAAATGTGGGTAGGTGCCGAGTTCAGCTGGAAAAATAATGCAGTATTTCCATAAAGAATGTCAGCAGAGGAAAGCACGAAGTTCTTTATTATGCTGGTAGATATTATGGCTGAGTTTGGATTTGATTTAATCACAGTGGACAACCATCAGCACATGACGTCGCTGCCCAATTTATCAGTATTTCTCCAGAGTCTGGAACCCTGATTTCCAAAAGAAATGCAGCATTTATTTACATCTGAAAAGTGTATTTCGGATTACTGAGTAAACCCTAACCCATGTACTGTTTCTTGTGCAACATTTTCCCCTGCCACTCAACTCTACTATATACTTGGAGACCGCACTCTGCGAACAGCCAGCATTTAAGTCAGCAGATTGTGTAGGCTATAGCATGGCTATAATATACAATTTCTGTCTTAAATAAATGTGTTGTTTTTGTTTAGTAATTCTTTCATAATGATTAATGTGGGGTTTTTATTAGCTGTGAGCCGCAATCATCAAAATTAACAGAGATAAACATTTCAAATACACTGCCTGGCCAAAAAAAAAGTCGCTACCTGGATTTAACTAAGCAAACAGGTACGAGCCTCCTATTGCATAATTACTGCATGGGCGATTATGTTTCAGCTGGCGACAAGTTATTTAACCCCAACTGATGCATGAGTTGCTTCTCATTTCTTAAACAACCATGTTGAAAGACACATCCGTGGTCGTAGAAAAGATATCAGTCTCTTTCAGAAGGGTCAAATCATTGGCATGCATCAAGCAGGGAAAACATCTAAGGAGATTGCAGAAACTACCAAAATTGGGTTAAGAACTGTCCAACGCATTATTAAACACTGGAAGGATAGTGGGAAGAAATGTGGCCGGAATAAAATCCAGAATGTTCGTGATCGGCAATCACTAAAACGTTTTGTGAAATCAAATCTAAGAAAAACAACAGTAGAACTCCGGGCTATTTTTAATAGTGAAAGTAAAAGCATTTCCACACGCACTATGCGAAGAGAACTCATCGACAGCTGTGTAGCCTTAAGAAAACCACTAATCAGTGAGGGTAACCAAAAAAAAATGGCTTCAATTCGCTAGGGAGCACAAAGATTGGACTCTGGAGCAATGGAAGAAGGTCATATGGTCTGATGAGTCCAGATTTACCCTGTTCCAGAGTGATGGGCGCATCAGGGTAAGAAGAGAGGCAGGTGAAGTGATGCACCCATCATGCCTAGTGCTTTCTGTACAAGCCTGTGGGGGCAGTGCTATGATCTGAGATTACTGCAGTTGGTCAGGTCTGGCTTCAGCAACAGTATGTGTTCAAAGAATGAGGTCAGCTGACTACCTGAATATACTGGATGACCAGGTTATTCCATCAATGGAGTTTTTCTTCCCTGATGGCACGGGCATATTCCAAGATGACTATGCCAGGATTCATCGGGCTCGAATTGTGAAAGAGTGGTTCAGGGAGCATGAGACATCATTCTCACACATAGATTGACCACCACAGAGTCCAGACCTTAACCCCATTGAGAATCTTTGGGATGTACTGGAGAAGGCTTTATGCAGCGGTCAGACTCTACCATCATCAATGCAAGATCTTGATGAAAAATTAATGCAACACTGGGTGGAAATAAATCTTGTGACGTTGCAGAAGCTTATCGAAACAATTCCACAGCGAATGCGTAGTAGAGTGTGTGACCTTTTCTGTTTGGCGGCGACTTTTTTTTGGCCAGGCAGTGTATATCACTGTGTCTAATGAATCCATGTATGGATTCATATATGAGTTTCACGTTTTGAATTAAATTATTGAAATAAATTAACTTTTTGATAATCTTCTAGCTAATTCAGATGCAATATGTTTGCAAATATGACTTCTGATAGGTAGTTCAGAAGCAGATTAAATTTGTTTTTTGTTTTTTTCTTCTAGTGGGTTGGAGGTCGCTTCTCCTTGTGGTCTGCAATTGGAATGGCCATTGCTTTGCATATTGGTACGAACTGGATTACAATCCACATTTTTGTGTTGTGACAACAGCACAATATCAAATACAGTAATAGGTGCTGGTGCCAGATTGTTACTTTGTTTTTGGTTCATTCTTCTGGACGCAGAAACGTCTGCACAGATGTACAAAGGGATTTTTTTCACTATCAGTATCAATAATTTAGTTCAGCTGCAGTGCTGGATTAACCAACACTGTCAGCTGGGCTGCTCCTGTGCTTAACATTCTGCTCACACTTGATTCAGCTGATGTGCAGGAATTTTCTTATTCGTTCAACTTCTCTCATTTTCTCATCAGGCTTTGACAACTTTGAGAAACTTTTGTCAGGAGCCCACTGGATGGTAGGTGCACCCTGATGAGCCTGTCACCTCTCAAATATAGAATAACTATTCTTAGGGGCCCTTGTGGAGGGGGCCTACCGAGCAAAAAAGGTAACATAGCTTTTCTTTCTCTCCCGCTGCAGGACAAACATTTCCGTTCTGCTCCCCTGGATAAAAACGCCCCCGTGCTGCTGGCTCTACTGGGCATCTGGTACATCAACTTTTTCCACGCTGAGACACACACTATGCTGCCCTACGACCAGTATATGCACCGTTTTACTGCCTACTTCCAACAGGTTTGTCCCTTGGATGCATTACAGCTAGTTTTTAAAGTTTTTTCCCTGTTTGTTTATTCAGGACTGCGGACAGGAACATTAAGAGAGAAGATGCACTGCACCAGATTTAGCCACTGGAGAATCTCCATCTGTAGTTTTCAGGGCGGATAAAACAAAAAGTGTGCAAAACATAAATAAATTATAACTGTGAATTCATGTTGACCCATTCTTGCTAATAAGCAGTTTTTTTTGGTTTTTTGGAGGAAAATAAGGAGGTCCTTACAAGTTTTAGGTTTTTAACTTATTAGGAAGCATGATTACACTTATAATGGCTCTGAACAAAGAAAACAATGTCTGACCTTTCTCTGGTTTTCGTAATACATTTTAAAATGCATCTACGTACCTGTACCTGTTGTTTCATATGTTTAAAAACTAAAAATGGTAGGAGATCCATGTAACGAATAGAAATACAAAAATAAGAATTTTTTAAATTTTAACTGCCGATCGACAATCAGAGCCGATCAAAGAAAAAAAGGCTGATTCTGAAGTCTGGCAGACTGATTGGTGCATCTACAACAAGACTTAGCAAAACAAACCAAATAGGACATTTGAAGGAAGTGATTAGTTGATATGAAAATGACTAAGACAAATGAACAAAGAAACCACAAGAATACACACAAAAGCAAGACCACAAAAACAAAAATGTAAAGGACACCCGGAGATTATGACAAACTTTTCCATTTAAATCCAGTAGAGAAAAGCAGCATAAGCACTTTCATTAGAAAATTATAAAGAAAGCAATGATTATAAAAGTGCATTTTTATAATTTAGGGAGACATGGAATCAAATGGAAAGTACATCACCAACCATGGAGCTCGAGTGAACTACCATACTGGACCCATAGTGTGGGGGGAGCCGGGAACCAATGGACAGCATGCTTTCTACCAGCTCATCCACCAAGGTAAAAACAACAAACACTGCTCCAGTCGCATTATACGTAGATACTCAGTTTGATTCAATGTGTGCAGGTTTCATTTGTACTGGTGCTTGGCAACAGATAATTAGGCATGGACCAGATCAAATAAATTCATTGACATTTCATTGTATAACTACTAACATCTACCAAAAGACAACGTTTCTTTGGAATCTCCTGGTGGGAAAGATTACTAACGGAAAAACAAAAATGAATGAAAACATATGAAATAAGTGCATTATTATTAAGTGCAACTCTGAAACAGATACTTGGCAGAGACTTGGAAGTCTCCAATGATGCTTTCAGCTACCCTCACATCCACTGCATGGCCCTGTTGTCTGCAGCGGCACCATAGTCCCACAAGATTCTGTACATCAACACTATCTCAACCAAAGCTCTGTAAAATGTTGTGACGTTGATGGTGTTAGTCTTAGTTTTCTCAGAAAGTCCATTCTCTGCTGGGCCCATTTCAGGATCCCAGTTTTGTTTTTTGACCTTGTAAGGTCTTAAGAGGTCTGCACTCTGGATCATCTTACTTAATTTCTCCACACACAGCACTAGATTGTTGGTTCTACCCTTAGCAGTTTGACTTCCTTCCTGTACATTAATTTATATTTTAAATTGTTATTTAATATGAGACAATGTTACATTCAAACAGGCCTTCTACTCTACTTAGTACCTAGCTAGCCTTTAGAAAAGTTACATTAAAATGTTGCATCTTATTGAATCATAATCAGTAACAGATCTCCTTGTTAAGACTTCTGCTGTGAGTGGTTTTAAAATAATTTGACTAACTACCGTAGGAACAAAGAATTATGTGCATCAGAATTTAGGAAATAATGCTTTTTTGGGGGATTTGTAGGATCTAAAACTTTTAAAACTTGTTTGTACAAGAACATTACAGGCTTTACAGCAGATTGGTTGGAACGGTGACAGAAAATCAGAGCATGCTAATTTAATTTAGGATTACACTTTATGGTTTAGACATTTTGTTTAAATATCAGCTTCAATTTTTAATTTAACACAACACCCAGATATTTGAACTCATTTACTTTTGTATTTCCTTCTGATCAATAGCAACAATAAAACAACTGATTCTAAAAATACTAAAACTGCAATTTAAAGACAGACAATTATTACTTACCCATGGTCACCATTTTGATTTTCAGCCCCTCTCCAGCCTGTTGTTTAGTCAGTTACATATATGACAGCATCATCTGCATACATCTGAACACCACATTTAGCTCACTCATTGATGTACAAGAAGAAAAGCAGTGGTCCTAGAGTACCACTTCACTACATCACCATCAACAAATATTTTGGGGTTTCAAATTTGAAAACAGGTTTTGAGTTTCAGGGTCATAATAGGAGATATTAATGGAAAACTTTGTCATTTCTTGACTCTGGCATGTTCATTGCAGGGACACGAATGGTCCCAGCCGACTTCCTGATCCCAGCTCAGTCCCAGCACCCCATCAGAGACAACCTGCATCACAAGGTATTACAAAGGCTGTTGAAAACTGTGATTTTAACAATTAGAGTGTATCTGTACAAACCATGCTGATACTCTTTTGAGTATTCCACAAAACTACATTTAAAAGTTGCAGGTCAAGGTTTCTTTTTTTAGTTTACTGACCTTAATGCATACATTCTTTAAAGACCTTTGAGGAAACAGTTGTGTTTATGCTGGGTACTGAAAGTGTATTAATTGCAATTTCATTTATGAAGATATAAAAAAATAATACATGTTCTCAGTGTAAAAATGTTGAAAAACTTTAAAATAAATGTTAATGTGTCTTTAGATTTTGTTGGCCAACTTTCTGGCCCAGACAGAAGCACTGATGAAGGGTAAGACCACAGAGGAGGCCAGGAAGGAGTTGGAGGCAAGCGGCCTGAGCGGAGAGGCTTTGGAGAAAATTTTACCTCACAAGGTAAAATGAAATTATGATAGTTTCACAAAATGCGCTAGTACACGGACGTGCAGGCAGCAGACCACACAATAGATTGTGAAGACTGGAGAACATAGCAAATAGCTCCCCTTAGTGGCTGTAAGAAAACATTACTCTGCAGACTCTGCACTGGCAAATAGATTGATTTTTTCGAAAATTATCTCCATGTGATCAACCCAGGTATTCCAAGGAAATCGACCAACCAGCTCCATCATCTTCAAAAAACTTACACCCTACACACTTGGAGCACTTATAGGTGAGATTTACTGATGATGAGGTACAGTCCAAAAATGCAGTTGTATAATACTAATATGGTTATGTATTATATTATATTTTATTTAGTTAAAACCCTTCATGTCTGTTTCTCCTATTGCTTTTATTTTTATGATTTTAATTTATCAATACCTATCTATCTTGAATGTCAAAATTTTAACATCTATGCATCCTGTCGTGTAAAGTGTAAACAATCCACCAATTTGTTTCAATACAAATTGTTAGAAATTAGTTTCATTTTTTTATTCAACAAATCTGAAAATTAAAAGGAGTTTGATATTACAGACAGAAGTGCAAAAGATAATATATGAGTTACATTCTATTTAAGTCTTTATTGCCAGCAACATACTCAAAAATGGGAAAGAAGGAATAGTGCAATATAAAAAAGTCAATTTTTAAAAAGATATTAAAAAAAATATATATATATAGGTACATCTCAATTAATTTTGCTCTGTGTGAAAAGATTCAAATGGTGTGAATACTTAAGCACAAAATAAATACATTACTATTCAAACATTCCTTGCATTTTGTAAAAGTTTTCAACTGTTACGCAAAAAGGTTGTAGACATTCGAAAGCAGCATATGCCATCATACTAAGCTGCTGCAACATCCTGAAGAGGTTCAGTGAGGACATAGCACACTGTTGCATAGTAACAGTCAGTCTGCTCGAAACTAGGCAGCCAAATTAAGCAAGCATATTATGTTCTATTATCATCTGCTACAACCAAACATTTTGCAAAAAATAGACTAATACATTTCTTTTTGGAGTTATAATATTTATTCTGTTGTGTTGCAGCCATGTATGAGCACAAGATCTTTGTCCAGGGTGTCATGTGGGAGATCAACAGCTTTGACCAGTGGGGGTAAGTTGTGTTACATGTTTGCAAACCAGAGTTTGCATGTTTTTCTAATAGTAAAACTTTAATCAAAAGCAAATTAACTCCTAAAATAGCTGTGTACAATGGTGTACAATGGTGGCCCACATTTATGAGCCATTTTACATGCTTTTAAGGAAGCCTGTTTACCCAAATTTCTATGCACTTATGTAAATAATAGACAGAGTAAATAGCTTGGCATTCTCAAAGATCAGATCTTTTTGCATTATACAGATAATGCTAGGAAAGTACCACCTGCTGAAAGGTGGAGGTATCTATGGTACAGGAAGAAAAAGAGATAAAATCACCTGCTGCACTGTTGGGTTTATGCCTGATATTTCTGCAAATAATTTCTCTAATCAAGCAAATTGTCTAAACTGTGTTTATGATTGTGGAAACATTCCAACAGATGACAACAGGAAAGTTTGTCACTCTCAGCTGTTGTCCTGAGAGTAAAACTGGGACTGAGAGGAGAAGAAGGTCACTTTGTCACTGAAGACAAAGAAAGAGGAGGTTGCAAATGAGTGCGCAACCAGCAGCATGAGACAGAAACCAAACAACATTTTATTTTTTATAAAGTGAATGAATAGGGCTGCACGGTGGTGCCCTTGGTGGCACTTTGGCTTGCAGCAAGAAGGGTCCTGGGTTTGACTCCCGGCTGGGGGTCTTTGCATGGAGTTTGCATGTTCTCCCTGTGCATTGGTGGGTTCTCACCCACAGTCCAAAAACATAAATGTTAGGTTAATTGGTCTCTCTAAATTGCCCTTAGGTGTGAATGAGTGTGTGTGTGGTTGTTTGTCCTGTATGTCTCTGTGTTGCCCTGCGATGGATTGGCGACCTGTCCAGGGTGTACCCCGCCTCTCACCCGTAGGTTGCTGGAGATGGTCCCCCGTGACCCACTATGGAAGAAGCAGTAAAGAAGATGAATGAAATGAATAAGATGTAATCATGCACAAGTGTTACTTTTATTATCTGGATAAAGTTTCAAGTTAGTAGATCCTAGTAATCCTCAAAATATACAGATAATAAAAAGTACTAAAAAGTAAAAAGAAAAACAATTTTTTATATCTTCCATGACTTCAGCTGTGTTTGGGGATGAAGAATTGCCACCTGACACAAAAATAGGTGAAAATTGCTCCCATCTCCTGAACTTAATGGGAAAGCTTGTATTTGCATGTATTTAGTGTTGTAGGTTTTATGAATCCATTTCAAAAATAAAGCACACAAACGCAATAACAAACGTAGAAAGTTGTAATGCTTTGCATTTCCCCCACAGTGTCAGTCCTAGTAATTAGCTGTACCATTCTGTCAGGTACATCCCAAAATATTTATGACAATATATTTTGTCTCTTATTTCAGAAAGTGAAACTCATATAGCATAATTACACATAGAGTGAAATATTTCAAGCCTTTATTTCTTGATGAATATGGCTTACAGTAAATGAAAGCCCAAAATTTTGTGTCTCAGAAAATTTGAATATTGTGAAAAAGCTAAATACTGGAAACTCATTGTGTTACACCCTAATGAGCTAATAAACCTAAAACACCTGCAAAGGTTTTCTGAGCCTCTAAAGAGTCTCTCAGTCTGGGTCAGTATGCTACACAGTCCTGGGGAAGACTGCTGACTTGACAGAGGTCCAGAAAACAGTCATCAAAGTTGAGTGGAAAGTAAAAGCATGGTAGGGAAAGGTGCACCAGCAACAGGAATAATTGCAACCTTGAGAGAAAAATCCATTCAAGAATTTGGAGGAGCTTCATAAGGAATGGACTAAGGCTGGAGTTAGTGCATCAAGAACCACTACTCAAAGTGGAATCCTACATGAACGACAAGCATCTTACCTGGAGTAAGTCTTCTCTTCAGATGAAAGTAAAGTTTGCATTTTATTTGGAAATCTAGCTCCCAGAGTCTGGAGGAAGAGTAGAGAGGCAAAGAATCCACATTGCTTGAAACCCAGTGTGAAGTTTCCAGTCAAACATGATTTAGGATGCCATGTCATCTGCTGGTGTTGGTCCACTGTGTTTTTGAAGTCGTTCAGAAGTCGTTCAGAAAACACAGTCACATTGTGTTTTCTTCTTTGTTGACTGAAGTCCAGTCAACGCAGTCCTGTAGTGTGAAATTTTAGAGCACTTCATGCTTCCATTGTTAGATTTGACAGAGAGACACTAGACCTAACAATGCAGATGACCTGAAGACCACTATCAAAGCAACCCGAGCTTCCATTACACCTCGGCAATGCCACACACTAAATGCCTCCATACCACGCCGCATTGATGCAATAATTCATGCAAAAGGAGGCCCAGCCAGTATTGAGGTTATAGAAATAAATATACTTTTCATTTCTGTTTTAAAATATTATTTTCTGTTGATCTTATGTAATATTCAGATTTTCTGAGACACTGAATTTCAGGAATATCTGTGAGTGATAGTCATCAAAATTACTAGAATAAAGTAGTCAGTCAGTCATTTTCTACTGCTTCTTCCATAGTGGGTCACGGGGAAGATGGTGCCTATCTCCAGCAGTCTATGGGCGAGAGGCGGGGTACACCCTGGACAGGCCGCCAGAATAAAAAACCATTAAATATTAAATATTACACTCCAGAAATGAGTTTATATATTATTAGTTTAACTTTTTTGTACATGTACAGGTTCATTGTTTTAAATAAACCTATACATGATTGTAAACAGTAGCTAAAAAGATCTGAATAAAGCATCAGTGCACTTAATGAATTCTGTTCCTCTCCTCCAATAGTGTCGAACTTGGTAAGCAGCTTGCAAAGAAGATTGAGCCAGAACTCAAGGACCCCGCAGAGGTCCACTCCCACGACTCATCCACCAACGGACTCATCAACTTCCTCAAGAAGAATTTTGCCTAATTTTTAAGCTTTCCCCGAACATCATTACCCTTCTGATCCGTTCAGGATCTGCCTGGACTGGAGTCCCTCAGTGGCAGCTGGTCACTCCCACGCAGCCGAGCTGAAGCACTCGATGTTTGTGCTCTCATTATGAATATTGTGACTGTGTACAGTGCTGTCTTTGCTGTGTCACAAATGTAGTCAGTTGTTGTTGTAAGCAGAGTGAATCATACTCTCGTTGTCTGTACCGCTGCAGGATTTTGTGTTTTTTAAATAAGTATCTTTTATCAGATCCTCAGTTGCACTTTCAAGGCTGAGCTGCTCAGTATTCTTATACAGCATGAGCAAATGAGGCCAATGTGGGTCAGAAAATAGGCCGTCATTAGATGGCACCAGAGAGCCTGGTTTATTTCCTGGGACCATGTCGGCCTCCCAGAAATTACCATTTGTCGGAACAAAAGGGCAAAGTTCATTTCGTTTGTGGTGCTTTCTTCCTCCCAACAGGTCCCTAGACTCCACAGCATCCATTTAGAGAGAAAAGCAAACAGCATCTGGATCACAATCCACTCCTCATTGGCACTTCATCTAAACATCATTAAAGTTAATGGTTCAAAAACATCTGCCAAACTTCCTGTAAATCTCTCATTAAAGCATTAGACCACATGTGATAATCGTGCAAAGAATTGTTCACTGTTAGAATATATATTTTGATAAGATGCATGATTCCAGTATGCCTCAACGTGTATTTTTCCTTTGTCTCAGTCTTTTCAGACCTTCTGTTTGGTACAATTACAGAGAGTGTATGAGGACAAACAGAAAGTTAAAAACGAATCCTAGACCCCCAGACACTGCTGTTGCCAGGCAACACTACATTACTTCAAGTCGAACTTTTGCTTTTTTATCTCCAGCTCTGAAACCAGATACAGAAAAGGGCTGAGTTAATCCAAGGATATCAAAAGCCTCCGTCCTTAATTCGTTTTCAGTGCTCATCAACAAGAAAGGGAAGTGTTGCTGTTTGTACCTGTAGCCACAGAGTCTGAGTGGTGACTGTAGGGTTTGAGTTTACCTAGCAGGGAGCAAGTCAGCATGAGGAAACAAAAAAAGGCCAGTGGAATCAAATTTCAGCCTGAAAGCATGGATAACATTCTGTATGTGATCCTCACTTGTTTGTTGTACAGTGCCTCTGCATACCTTCACAGTGCACTGGATGCTTTCTTGGGGTTACTAGTCAGGCACTACAAATGATCTAGTATTGTTTACAAAAATCCTTTGCAATGCATCTTTGTTGTTGTTGATGCATTTAATCAGGTTGTTCTCCATTAGAGATGCTGGTAATTTCAACCACTTGCAATGTTGTACCTTTGTAGTTTTCAACCTTTTCAGGTGCAAAAAGGAAGCATCAGCCATGGGATGTTTGATATCCTCTTTGACATCCAGCAATTTAGAGTCTATCCATTCATCCATTGGCGTCTACTTATCTGAGATCAGATTGAGGGCGTAACAGGTCCAGGCAGGGATCCCAGACATAACCGTCTCCAGCTAACTTTGGGGATCCAAAGTTCGGTCCTGGAGTTTCCTTTTTGTTGGACATGCCCAGGAGACCTCTGAAGGTAGGTGCTCAGGAAGTGCTCTGATCAGATGCCCGAACCACCTCAACTGACTCATCGTAATGCCAAGGGGCAGTGGCTCTACAACAAGCTCCGTCTGGACGACAGAGAACCTAAACATATTTCTAAGCCTGAGTCCAACCACCTTACATTGGAAGCTAGTTTCAGTCACTTGCTTCCTGGATCTTGGTCATGATCCATATTTCATGACGATAGGTGAGGGTGAGCTTAGCTAGACCCACTCCATCCTACCTATAAAAAAGACAAGATACCTAAACTTAGCTGCTTGAGGCAGAAATTGACAACAAACTCAAAAGGAGCAATACACCATTTTGCTGGTTGAGAATCATGGCCTCAGATTGTCAGGTTCAATTAAACTTTTATTTAAAAAACTCAGAAACCAAACGGACCCATGATGTAAAATAGAAGTAGTAAGAAGTGAAATAACATGAAAAGGGTAAAGGAGCGAATTGATGGAAGCCACAGAACTTTTGTATTCATCGTGAGCTGCAGTGCTGGAAACAGGTTCATTGTCTATTATCCTTGTATGTAATAAAGCTTTAAAAGCCGACCTCCGACAAGAGAACCTGCAGCCACTGTTGTGTAACAGAAGGCTTACAACTGTGCATGAATCTGACTATCTTCCACTGCCAGGTACCTTCAGCGAATGGATTCTCTTGGAGTAAATGTAAGCCCTGCAGTCATAAGACCATGCTCTGACTCTGGGCAATCTCAGGTTGCGATCGAAAAGAGTGACAGAGAAACCCTGGGGGATGTTAAAAAAAAAAAGCCACAGTATCAAGCTCAGCTTCATTTTTCCCACGACTACAAGGGTTATATAAAGAATAAGTTAAGGACGTGGGCAGAGCTCAAGACACTGCAACATAGGAAGCCTGTTGGAGTTCAATAAGGCCTCTGGGGACATCAGCTGACCACATGTTCCTGAGGCTTCCTATAAAATGTCTGCAGATCTGAGAGGTTTTGTGTTATAGACAGAAAGAAAAAGAGAAATCTCAGCAGTACCTCACTAGCCAACATGTAAAACTGCTCTTCTAATAAACTCCTTAATTTATTCAGGACTAATCTAGATTCCTCCTGTTCGAACCACCAGATAGCTCAGCTTGTGTGGCCTGCTATGATGTCCGTAGGTCAGTGTTTTGGCCTGATGTGTATAGTTTTCTTTTCCTTACAAAGAATCCTTTCTGAGATTTTTTTGCCACATTTGAATCTGCAAAAAAAACATAAACAGACCAACATCTGGCTCTCATCTGCGTCACATTGTAATATACATATATATATATATAAAAAAAAATATATATATATATATATACAAAAAACTCCCACGCTGTCTTCTGCTTTGGCTGGAAAAACAATGCATCATAATCACAGCACTGTTTCCAATGATGGGTGAAACTCATATTTTTACATGGATGCTTCTTCTGGTTGTGATCAGAAATTCAATGCCAGATGAGTTGACTGCATGGCTTTTGTTGCCAACAATGTGGCTGTGGGAGCAGGGTTTGTTCTTTAACCTTCAGAGTTAAGGTTTTTATGTCTTTTCATGAATGTGACTCAGTTCAGCTTCAGTAAAACAAAATCTTTTAAGAATTTAATTATGAACAGTTTCTTCTTTAGTTTCATTCAGGAAAAAAAAAGATTTTGACTCTTCACAAATGACAATTTTTATTTTTATTTTTGTGGCTCTAGTGGCATTTCAAAATACTTTTTATTCTGTACTGAATTTAGTAACTGCTCTGTTTTAAGGCCAGCTATTGATTTGAATACAGCGCTTTGCAAAACCATAGACTTTTTCCATATTTTGTCACATTACAACCACAAACATCAATGCTTTTTACTGGAAAATTATGTGATAGACCAACTTTCTACTATTGCTGAATAACAGCTGTGAGAAGTTCAGTTTGTATTGTTCCACATGTTGGAGACTCAGCAAACATGCAGAAAAAAGTGCTTTGGTCCGTTGAGACCAAAATTATTTGTTTTGGTCGACATACATAACACCATGTGTGGCTGAAAACCAACTCTGCACATCACTCTGAACACAACATATCCTCAGTAAAACATGGTGATGGCTGTGAGAATGCTTTTCCTCAGCAGAGACGGGGAAACTGGTCAGGGTTGATGGGAAGATAGGTGTGGCTAATTACAGACAAATCTTGGAGGAAAACATTTTAAAGGCTGCAAAAGACTTAAGACTGGGACAGAGGTTCACCTTCTAGCAGGGCAACAACCCTAAACCTGTATCAAGAGCTGCAGTGCAATGGTTTTGATTGAAGCAATTTCATGTCTTTGATTGGCTAAATCAAAGTCAAAGCCTAATCCAAGTGAGAGTTTATGGTACGACTTGAGATTTGCTGTTTGCAGAAGCTCTTCATCCATCCTGACTGAGCTTGAGTTATTCTGCCAAGAAGAGTGGTACGATTTTTCAGTCTCTGGATGTGCAAAACTGACAATGATGTAACCCAAAAGAGTTGCAACTGTAACTGCAGCAAAAGCAGCATAGCATTTCAGGGAAATTACATTTTACCACCAGTCAGCCATGGTGGTGGTAGCATGATGGTCTGGGCCTGCATTGCTACTTCAGGAGCTGGATGAAGGTATTGACTCAGGGAGGCTGAATACAAAGGCACACCACTCCTTTCAGTTTTGAAAATCATGTATCATTTTCCTTTAAATTCACAATCATGCACTACTTTGTGTTTGCCTGTTTCATAAAATCCCAATAAATGATTTTGGTTGTAGTATGACACAATGTCAAAATGGTAAATGGCCTGCACTTGTATAGCACTTTATCAAGTCCCCCAGAGACCTTTACAATACAATCAGTTGTTCACCCATTCACACACTGACAGTGGTGAGCTACATTGTAGCCACAGCTGCCGTGGGACAGACTGGCAGAAGCGAGGCTACCGTACAATCAGCACCACCAGGACCTCTGACCACCATCAGAAGGCAAGGCAGGTGAAGTGTCTTGCCCAAGGACACAACAACTGAGACAGACAGAGCAGGGGTTCAAACCAGCAACCCACTGGTTACAAGATAAACCACCTGAGCCACAGTCGCCCTATTATTTTTGTTGCCACCTAATATATTTCAAGGCTGTGAATACTTTTTCAAAGCACTGTGAGTTATATTATAATCCAGACTTTCTGTGTCTGTTAATTACTGCTCAAACCTCTCTGCAATATTCTTAAGTCACCCTTCTGTTAAAAATGTCCAGGTCTAGATAACGACTACGATATAATTAGGGTTATATATAAAACTGCGGAACAGCATTGCTTGTCATGAATTAACAAATTTTTGACATGAAAAATCTGCAACACATAAAAATTCACTCACGTCTTAAGTTTCATTAATACTTTTACAAGTTATTTATCTTTCTAAATAAAATAAAGATTTAAACTAAGACACCACTTGAAGGTGATTGTTGCTAGATGCTAATTTGAAGAATGGGTTCTATAATGTTTTGTGTTCAACTGGAGGTATGTGATCAACAATATTAGACATTTCTTTATTTTATATAAACAAGCTTGTAGCTCCACTAACTGAAGTGGATTCCTAACCTGATAAAATGATATCTATGTTGCATGGTTTAACAACAATAAAACTTTAATAAATCAAGAAAAGATGTGCACTAGAAGGCAAATATTTAAAATATGTTTAACAAAGGAAATTAAAACAGCCAAGGGCACATATTGTTAGTAATTATCCAGACAAAACAGCCCATCAGTCCGATCATTTGGGCTTTTTCAGATTAAATCTTTTGCTTTACTTTTAGGAAAAACAACTTTCTCTCTTGTTTTATAAAGAAGAAGCAGATTTGAAACTTTATAAAGGATTCCAAACACTGTAGTTAAGATTAATTAAATGTCTTTGGTATCATTAAAATCTTTGTGGTTAAACTTTGCATAGCAAGAATCCTTGCATAAAGGTTTTGTGTCAGGCAAACCGACAAGCCAAGAAGAGGCGAAAATTTCAAAGGTCACCATCCACATATTTGGCGTGCATGAGGTAATCCCATGGCAAGCCTATTTTCACCTTTTTCCTGGCAGCTAGGGTACCTGTGTCTGCACAGGGAAGGTGTTTTGGATTTCTTTTGTGTTGTGTAACAGAGCTCACCTCACAGCAGGTCCCCAGGGAGGCTCCACTACCTCTGCTCGGACACAGACACACATGTATGCACACACAGAGCTCCCTGAGTCACAGGGTGGAACCCTCGTACGCATAAAGGCTGCTTTGTGCCTCGACTGTTAGAGCTGTCAACCAACACCAGCAAACTCCTCGCACTGAAAAAAAAAACACTGTTCCTCTCACAGGAGAGCTCAGTGAGTGGGCAGACTGCACTCTTCTGTCCGCCCACATAAATTGTATCGGCACCTCCTGCAATCTGTAGATCTGTGGCGGCTTACAAATACAACTGTTTCAACAATAATTGAAATCCAAGACTACAGGGTTGAAAGGGGTGAGCAGGGTTTGACTTTTCTTTTTGAGTTTGAAACTGAGCGCACTGAAGTAGACGTTTCATTTACCTTTCACCATTTTTCCTTTTTTTTTTACATTTATTAAGCATATATAATAAGCCTGCATACAAGTCTAAATAAATTAAGTGCTGTTTGGAATAATTATTACCTTGAGCTGACTTTCACCACTGACAATGATATTCAGACCATTTGCTGTGATAAAGCTGACCTCCGGTGTCTCGTTCGTTCCACGGTCTCAGAATTAACCATGGTAAATTGAATAGAAATAGAAAATCTGCCTGCAGAAAGAGGTGAAAAGTTTCTGCACCATCAAAAAAGACAATCTCTAACACACATGATACATTTTACAAAAATGGAAGAGGTCTGGATCCACAAGAGGCTTGTAAATCAGCAAAGAACCTAAGGCTTAATATGAAGGGGATTCAGAGCTTCTTTAAAAAGTCTAACCAATGGACATTGACAATGCAGCCCTCTGGCCACTTAATCATATGGCAGAAAAAGGTCATTTGTTTTCTCTCCTACTTCATAAGTGCATGGTAAGGAACTCAAGCAAAACACTGAGATGAGAGAGCTTTTGGTGAGTTCGCCATTAGACCTCTGAGAGACATTCATGCTAAAAGCAGCAGAATTCTCTGGTAACAAAGAAGAAGTACTGCACTGGTATTCAGAATGCTGTCTGTAATGGGCATCTCCCTATTTTTACCATCCTTACAGTTAACTACATGGTGGTGTCAGCATCATGCTCAGGGGATGTTTTTTCTGCAATAGCTGATCGAGGACAAGTGAGAATTATCTGGTTGAGATGAGATTGCACTGTTTAAAAATTTTAACAACTTTTTTATTCGTGTAAAAATTCCAAGTTTGTTGTAACTCCATCGTTGAGCTAAAGGTCATGAACTCACGACTGGTTCTTTCGCTTCACTATTTTTTTTATTTGGTAGGGACAGATACAATAAACATAGATCATTATATGCAAAATAATCTGATGCCTGTATCATAGTGCTTATAGCCATAGCTAATTCGCAGCACCTGTCCCTTTTCTGGTATTTATGGCTCCAACAACTACAATAAACTGTCCTGGTACTGAAGCAGTAAAAACCTATTCTGGGTCTGGCCTCCTGAATGAGTAGTTTTTGCTCTTGGAGTAATATTGATAGGCATGACACTCCTGGGAAGGAAAACCACTTCTGCATGTTTGCTTGGACAGCTTTTTTTCAAATATTTTTTTGTATGAAATCAAAATTTTTCATTATCTGATTTTGATTATGGTTTTATAGCACAGTATAAAAGGGATTGGTGCACAGTGTTGAAGGATGTTTTATGTTAATTTTTAGTCTTTTGTATTTTTTTATGTCTGGTTCTTTTTGGAGTATTTAGTACAAAGATGGAACAAGGTCAGGGGCCCCATAACTATTTAGACCCCTGAGACTTGGTGTGATTGATATCTTAGCAATAAAAGTGTTCGACAACGTTTATTGCTTTTTATATCTAATATTGGGAAGAGCACCCTTGTTATCCTTATGCCTCAGTTAGTCCAAACTTTGCATAATACAGCACCATAGGGGTGTAGTCTTTCATATATCCCAACAATCCAGTACTTGCATTCAGTTTGGCAAATCAAAATAAAATTCTCCATCCAGTAACACAACATATTTTGTTAATCTGTTGCTCAAGTTTTTGTTGCAAAAATCTTTACAGATGTGGATCAATTTGTTGGCACCTCTGGTAAAAATATGTGAAAAAGCCTAAAAAAAAAATCATGTTTTATTGCTGCAGCACCATAATCTCACGCTGGCAAATGTAGAAAAAGACAAATGTTTAATTTTATCATTTTTATTTAGTTAAAAATAACATAAAGAAATAATTGTTTTGAACAAAATCAAGGAGAGCACAGTTGTTGTTATCCCTGCTGTTAAGAGTTTGTTCAACCACAGGACACCACCTAGTATTTTTCCATTTTACAAGACTGGAGCATACAGAGAGAGGGCTGAAAATCTTTCTAGATCCTCCAGAGTCCTGGGTCCTCTCTTATGCTCTGTTTCCTTACTCTCCCCACAGGTTTTCTATAGGATTTAGTTCTGGAGACCGAGATGAACATGGAAGACTATTGATTCTGTATCTGGTAAACTTTGGCCGTATGTTATGGATTATTATAAATCTTTAAAGAAATACACAAAGATTTCCCATTTTCTTATTTCAAAACTGATTTGTATTTAAAGATTTCTAGCTTTTCAAAGAATTCCCGGTGCTGTGCACTCTAAAAAAAGATTTTGGGGAATTTGGAAAAGAAAGCTCACAGCACCATAAGACCTCCACCGTGCATGTATTGCTTCTCTGCAAATTCTACATTATTTGTTTCACTACAGACCCACCTGGAGTGTTTTCTGCCAAAAACATCAATCTTAGTCTCATTGGAAGAACTATCAGTGGGCATGTAAATGGAATCTAATGGATGTTATCAAGTCTTGGTGAACCCAAGATTCCACTCTTTGCTGGTGATTACATTAACTCCCTGTTTACTGGTGGCAAGATAAATACGGCCCTTGACCAGCCCAATGGTCAGTGGCAAAGATATCTGGTCATCTGTGTGGTGTCATTTGTACCAGGAACACAGTTTATATAAAACAGGCCTCAGTTACAATTATTTTTAAGGAATTGTTGGGAATACCAATAATGGTGCTACTGGTGATTTTGTTAAAAGCATAAAAAGGATCATTGTAAGTGCTTCTGTAATTCTTTTTTTTAACAAGAATTACAGAAGCGTGGTGCTGGTACCGCAGGGGCTATGTGTGTGACCCATGTTTGGAGGCCTTAGTCCTTGATGCAGGTTGTCGCGGGTTCAAATCTCAACCCATTGGTGTTTACTGCATTCCCTCCACCCTGTCTCCTGTCTATATACTTTCAGAAAAATAAAGGCAACTAGTGCTGGAAAAAAAAACAATGCTTTTATTGAGTTTCAAAATACAAAACAGTAGCAATAGAAAAATACAAAGCTTTTCTTGACAAAGAACCTGGATACCTATAATTTCAGTTAGAGTGTTAGTAACTATCTTCCAAAAAGTAATTAGCTCAGGGCATTCCCACATACAATAGAATAAAGTATCTTTCTCAGGTACATTTTACACATGTCAGGGAATCTCTGGTACAGCGTTTTATGTGACATATCTCCTCATTAACCACTTGTATTGCAATAGTGTTTAAAAAAAAAATTGTCTATTTTCTTAAAGTCTTCACTGAGTATAAATATAACTGATATTCATTTTTAATTTGAGTAAAAAACTGTACACATTACACTGATGTCCCTGCTGAATCAGTTTCTGTGTGACATTTTTAGGAATGTTTATGCAGGGTTTACAAAAGGCAGCAGTACCAGCAGGACTGGGTCCCAGGAGAAAACTCTTCATCACATTACATATCACAGTGATTTCATGCATGAACCAAATTATACCACAGTATTTTACTTTAACTGGGCAAAAATGCCTCCTTACCCATTTCATATGAAACCAATTATGCTGTGTGGGAGTTTTTCCCAGCAGATGTGTTTAATTGCAGTTATAGATTATATTCAAAAACTATTTTTCTATTATTTAATTACTTGTGCTGCTATTACCCCCAACCTTAACGCTAAATTCTTGTAAGACTAATATGACTAATCTAGCACAAAACTAGCTTTTAAAACCCTTTCCTCCCCTGCCAGAACAAGGCCAGGCTATTGTTGCAAACTGGTGCTCTATAAGAAATTATAAAAGGTAAATGGCAATATTCTTAAAAGACTGAAAACAGAAAATAGTTATCCTGAATGTGACATGTTAAAATCTCCCAGTATCAAATTATTTGTGTGAAAACACATGTAATCTGCATTATCCGGAAATAATATATGGTTATACATTTTATAAAAAAAAAAAACAAATCTGAAAAATTACAAATTCAGTGCAACCAATTAACTTAACCTGTTAAGCCCTAAGGGGTTTTAGACCAATTTCCGCCTGAAATTACATACCTTAAATAAATCAAGTATAGCTCCACAACTGCAAGGTCTACATGCAAAGTTTTGGTACCTGTGTAAAGGTAAGACATAAATGAATATGTTTCCAGTGGAACCAATGTTGCAACTGTTACTAGGTCTGATTTATTCATGATTAAACACAGAAAATGTTCTATTTTTTGGCCCTCGCCTAAATTGTTTTCTACATAAACATTGTAAAACACCATGAAAATCCTTTGGAAATTCTAGGAGAACCCCCAGGTTGTATTCATCAACATCCTGGCTATAACTGCAGCAAATTTGGACTGAATCAGTTGAAGCATTTATTTTCTATAAAGGTTTTAGTGGGAAATGTGCCAGGCTGACATGGGATTTTAGAGAACAGTGAACAAACAGTATCATGAACACAAAGGGACATAGCAGACAGGTCAGAGATTAAGTTGTGTAATGTTTAAAGTGGGGTTAGTTTTTTTAACAATATCTCAAGCTTTATACACACGTGAACAAAATTGTTGGTACGCCTCGGTTAATGAAAGAAAAACCCACAATTATTTAAAAAAATAAACTCATGAAACAGGCCTGGACAAAGATGATGGTACCCTTGACTTAATATTTTGTTGCACAACCTTTTGAGCCAATCACAGCAATCAAACGATTCCTATAACTGTCAATGAGACTTCTGCACCTCTCAGCATGTATTCTGGCCCACTCCTCATGAGCAAACTCCTCCAGTTGTCTCAGGTTTGAAGGGTGCCTTTTCCAGACGGCATGTTTCAGCTCCTTCCAAAGATGCTCAATAGGATTTAGGTCAGGGCTCATAGAAGGCCACTTCAGAATAGTCCAAGGTTTTCCTCTTAGCCATTCTTGGGTGTTTTTAGCTGTGTGTTTTGGGTCATTATCCTGTTGCAAGACCCATGATCTGGACTGAGACCAAGCTTTCTGACACTGGGCAGCACATTTCTCTCTAGAATCCCTTGATAGTCTGGAGATTTGATTATACCCTGCACAGATTCAAGACAACCTGTGCCAGATGCAGCAAAGCAGCCCCAGAACATAACAGAGCCTCCTCCATGTTTCACAGTAGGGACAGTGTTCTTTTCTTCATATGCTTCATTTTTCTGTCTGCGAACATAGAGCTGATGTGCCTTTCCAAAATGTTAAATTTTTGTCTCATCTGTCCATGGGACATTCTCCCAGAAGCTTTGTGGATTGTCAACATGTAGTTTGGCAAATTCCAGTCTGGCCTTTTTATGATTTCTTTTCAACAATGGTGTTCTCCTTGGTCTTCTCCCATTAAGTCCACTTTGCCTCAAACAACGTCGGATGGTGCGATCTGACACTGATGTTCCTTGAGCTTGAAGTTTACCTTTAATCTCTTTAGAAGTTTTTCTGGGCTCTTTTGTTACCGTTCATATTATCCGTCTCTTTGTTTTGTCATCAATTTTCCTGCTGCAGCCACATCCAGGGAGGTTGGCTACAGTCCCATGGATCTTAAATTTCTGAATATGTGCAACTGTAGTCACAGGAACATGAAGCTGCTTGGAGATGGTCTTATAACCTTTAACATGCTTGTCTATAATTTTCTTTCTAATCTCCTGAGACAACTCTTTCCTTCACTTCCTCTGGTCCATGTTGAGTGTGGTACACACCATGTCACCAAACAGCACAGTGACTACCTGTAGCCCTATATACACGCCCACTGACTTATTACGAGAATGTAGACACCTGTGATGCTAATTAATGGACACACCTTGATTTTAGATGTCCCTTTGGTCACATTATTTTCAGGGGTACCATCATTTTTGTCCAGGCCTGTTTCATGAGTTTATTTTTAAAAATAATTCTGTTGAAGCATGTTTGAAAAGCAATGTCTGACTTTCATTTGTTCATTTTCATAGAAATTTTATTCATTATTACCTTTGTCAGATTCAAGTTATTTCTGTGACCATTGTGGGTTTTTCTTTCATTAACCGAGGGGTACCAACAATTTTGTCCATGTGTGCATATTCCACGAATCACTGTTGAATCCTTCATCTGAACATGGAAGGTTTGCATGACAGCAAACCTACCAGACAGCGCCCTTCATCTAAACATTCAGACCAGGCAAGAAGAGCAATAATAGAGGAAGCAGTCTAGAGACCCATCGTAACTCTGGAGGAGCTCCTGTGATCCACAATTCAGGTGGAAGAAGCTGCTGACGGGACAACTCTTAGCGGTCCACTCAACAAATCTGCCCTTTATGAAAGACTGGCAAGAAGACAGCCATTGTTGAAAGAAAGCCATAATATGTCAGATAGGTTGAGACCAAAATCTACAAAACTTTTTTTTTAATGTAAAACACTAAAACTGCAACCTGAACCTTACAATGTCCCAGTCAAAGTCCAGAGCTAAATTCAATTGAGAATCTGCTGCAATTTCAAAATCCACCCAATCGGACAGAACTTGGACTGTTAAGCAAAATGAATGGGCAAAAATTTTAGTTTAGATGTGCAAAGTTGTTGGAGATATCCACCAAAAAAAACTTGCAAATTGTAGCAAAAGATGGTTCCATATGGTTGACTTTTGTGTGGGCCTATCCTGTAAAACTTGAATTTAAAACACAAAAGTTTTCCCTTATTACCTGACGAAATGTGGAAAAATTCAAGAGGCATCAATACTTTTGCAAGACACTCTATATTTATCTGCATAAATCTTAATGAACTAAACAAGGTTTGAAAATAAGGTACAAAAAGCCACATTAAAAATGAAAAACCAACACCTTTTACAGTTAGCTACAAAACCACTTTATTGAAAAAGCAGATTATGACATCTACAGTTAAATGATACGTCCCGATTTTAAAACATTAAATAACTTTAGACTTTTCATGTTTAGATAAATAAATCTAGTCTTCTTTTTTTAAATGAGCCATCTAGGTAATCAAAACACTGAGCGATACAAAAAGGCGTGAGAGGTGTTGAGATGTGCTTGATGGAACTAACAGCAGAAGTGTCTCTTTCCACGTGATTTTTTATATAGCAAATGAAATAAAAAATAAAAAACTAGCCGTTTTAAGAAATACAAACCAAAGTAGTACTTTTAAAAAAGTAAATTAGGACATCTTTCAAGGGGATACAATCCGTTCTTGTTAAGTTTTGGGCAATGATATAAGATTAATTCATAGAATCCCTAAGTCTTCAAGTACAGCACAACTTGAACCTTGCAAGAAAGGTGAGATTGAACATGCAGTCTGCAGTCATTTTCTTCTCTCCTTTTACAAACACTATATATGACATTCACATGATGACCCCTACCTTCAGTCTCTGTTTTAAACACATTCAGTAGTATTTATTCACAACTGAGTGTATAACAGCATTACAGTGTGGGTCAGTGTATGCACACAATCCAGCTACAACCCCAGATGGATGACAGGTTTGCTACAGAGAAAGTTTGATGCATCAGTTACAGGAGGATGGAGATACGGCATCAGATTTTAACAGAGAGAATCGGGGTCATCCTGCTGGTTGCTGTCCTGCCCTGCAAACACAATGAGGTGCATGTGCCAGGGGCCTGCCACTAGGACACATATACTCTCTCTTACTATCACGCACACACGAACACGTAAATATTTCAACCAGCTGATTTTATAAGCAGCTATTGCTGGGGTTTATCTGCATTAATGCAAAGAAACTCAACTGTTTTCTCTTTAATAAGTAATTTCAAATCCTGGTTTCAAACCATCAAAATCTAAGGAATGTTTTATCAAGAATCAGTACAATCAAAATAAAAAGAATATTTTAAAACTCTCTGATAAGAGTCCAATGGGAAAGAAACAGCTTGATGTTATGTATTATAGTATTATAGTTTCTTACTACGGACACACACACACTGCAACACATAAGTGCCCGTGATTGCAAGAACACACATACACATGATCAGCAAGGATGGGTAGGGATCCCTTACAAAAAACATGTCTGGGACCAGCAGCTCCATGATTTCCAGTATCCCCTCTTCCCACATAACTCATCAGCAGACTTCATGCAGAACACAGCGGGACATATGGGCACAGCTCGATCATTAAAGTTTCATTAAAAAGTTGATTTGTTTAGTAAAAAAGTGTTTCAAAAAAGTGAAACTCATATATAGATTCTTTACATATGGAACGGAATAATTTTGGTTACCATAATTATGACGTTGATAATTATTACATAAGACCAATAAGATAACGAAATTGAATTAAAAAATGTCTATTCATGTACTGTACAGTATCTGCACTCAGTACTTGGTCTGGCCTCCGTTTGAACTGGTTACAGCATTAATGTGGCATGGCAAGGGGGCGGTCAGTCTGTGGTAGCCCTTAAGTGTTAATAAAGCACACTTCTTCCTTCCACCCAACTTTCCATCAATATGGTTAGAAGTGTCAAGTGCTAAATCAGTCTTCACCTTTAGTGTGTAGACCATCACATCGCCATAATATACCATTTCTATATCCCATTTTCATATGTAACATTAAAATTTTCTAAGAAACCAAAGTTTGGGTTTTTATTAGCTGGAAGCACCTAATCCTAATGATTACCTCCTTGCTCAAATTAGGTAAAACAAACTGCATGCTTACCTAAAAGCATGCAGTTTGTTTAACTTAATTTTAAATAGCTACATTAACATAGATTTGATGGGGAAAAAATGATTGCTGTAAAAAAAAGGATTTAAATCATCAATTTATTGCCATTTCCAGTTGATTAATAGGTTGTTTAATGAATATTTTGGATGGAGGAGCTGTTCTGAGCCAGTTTCCGAATTAAGATTTTAAATGAGAGGTGCAACATGCCGCAGTTTGTTTAAAATGCGTTTTTTTCAGTGTGCAAACACCAGCTTGACGGGGATAAATTTGTTTAAAAGTAACAAATGTATCACAAAATGAGCTGTGTCTGAGAACTTCCAATGGGACAAAACAATAACATGGAAAAACTACCTGACCCATGTCTGCTCCCTGTGGATGTCCGACCCTCTGAGAGACATGAAGAGACTCTGTAGGGGAAATAATGCAACAGACCCAGAAGTTGCAGAGGCTACAGTTACGCCTCCGATTTCGTCACGCTCACAGATACATAAAAAACATACAAAATAATCTACATCTAGGATCTTACGTGGAAAACATCTGCGAAATATATATTCATATATAAAAGGACAACCTATGTGCATCTAAAGTTTTCTTTCTGTCCATAATATAATCGTTAATTAAGACACTGCTTGTGAATCTCTCGAGGTGTCGTCTCGGACATTTACATGGAACGTCAGTCAGTTTCTCTGGGCTTGTGGTGCTATGGTGTATCTGTTATGTCCACGGTGCGGAGTCGCTTGTTTTCCTTCACAGCCCTGCATCATGATGCAGTGTGTCCTTTGCATAGGCATTAGCAGGGCTCTGTTTCAGTGTTAAAAGCTGCACGGAGAGAAAACGTTCCGAAGGTGCTGCCCATCTAGTTCAGCCAAAACCAGAATGTAACGGCTTGTTCCCCGGCCTCTGTGGTGCCGGCAACAGCAGCGTGCTCAGACGTGACAGCACAGCAGTGAAGCTCTTCAGTCAGAACACAGGGAATCCAGAAACCATTTCCTTAAAAAGGTGAGAAGTCAAGGGGTGTGCTGTCCTTTGGGCCCTTTGGATAAGCCTAGTTTAGGGTTATGCACCCAAATGATGAGGAGGAGGACAGGAATATGAATGGAAACCCTTTCTGTAGTTGGGGTTGCAGCGTGTGGAACCATGACCTTTCTGTCCAGCTAAGGACGAAGGCAGCATTTCAGATTCGCCGCACGAAGGCTTTCCTCAAACTGGTGGACGAGTGGGAGCCCATGTCTCTTCACCCCACTGCTGGTATCGTGGACCATCTTGAAGGTGGAGCAAGGTCTCCTTCCTAGAGTTCAGTCACATGGAGTGGGTAGTTCGGGGGCTGGTGGGCAGGCCGCTTTGACTGGAGTCGCTGGATGTGACAGTTGTGGCAGAGAAGGTGACCTTCAAGCGGATAACAGCGGTGGCCTTCCTCATCATTCAACTGAAGACCACAGTCCTGACAAAAACACGAACACGCCACAAAGATGGTCAATAATCACATTTAGATTCAGCTTGCTTTACAAAAACAACGTCTACTGCAAGGATTGATACGCCACCAGAACTGTTTCACATTTTGTCAGGTTCCAACTAAAAACTTCTGTGAATTTTACAATGATTTTATGTGATAAAACAGCCCAAAGTAGAGCTAATTATTTATCAAATAAAAATCTTAAAAATTGGTCGTGCATTTGTATTTATTTACCCCGTCTGAGTAATTACTTCGTAGAACCACCAAATTACTGAAATTACATCAGCAAGCCTTTTGAGACTTATATGCCTTTAACAGCTTTTCACATCTAAAAAACAAAAATTTCTGCCCTTCTACACAAAAACACTCAAGCTCTGTCAGCTTGGATGAAGAGTTTTTGCTAACATCAACTTTGACTTAGACTGGGCCATTCTGACACATGAATAAGCTTTGATCTAAGCTTCCAGCTGAATGTTTAGTGTTGATGTCCTGCTGGAAGGTGAACCTCCGCCCAAGTCTCAAGTCTTTTGCAGATCGTAACAGGTTTTCTTCTCATCAATTCATTCAACTTTCCAATCCGAGGTGAAGAAAAGCATCCCCACAACATGATGCTGCCACCACCAAGTTTCACCATAAGGATGGTGCATTCAGGGAGATGTGCAAGGTTAGTTTTTCATCACACATACACGATCTGCATCACATAAAATCCAAATCAAACACTTTGAAGTTGCAATGTGACAAAATGAGAAAGAGTTCAAAAAGTACTTCTGCAAGGCGCTGTACTCGATGGAGCAACATCTTAAAAGAGGTGAAGAGGGCAATAATTTTGAATTCGTGCTCTGAGTGAAGTCGCAGCTCATCTGCAAGCTCATCCTCTGTGAATTCAAAAGCGAAGAAAAATAGTGCTGCTCACAACAAAGTCACCTAGGATGGAACCCAACGGCTGCATATTTTAAACATTTTCATGAATGAATGTATAAACCGTGAACCTGCTGAGCAGTCCTGCCTACTCTTTAAGCCCCTGGGAGACCACTGAACAAGCTGCAGGAAATACATCAACCTGTGATTCGCAACTGGACAAAAAGAGCTGAAAGTATAAACTGTAGGTGCAATTTAACTTTTAATGTGTGAATCATATTCTACCCTGTGTTCAATGTAAAATAAACAGTGAATGCACTCGTTTCTTTCATAATATGTAATGAATTTACTGAGTTCAGGATGATTCAGCTGCGGACTTCAGCCTCTTCCTGAAGGATTTGGTTGAATGATTACCTTCTGCTCACATTATGAGCCATCTATTTCCAGAATGTCAGCCATTCAGAAACATTAGCAGGTCTTATCCTGCTGATTCTGCTGAAAATGATTGTCATGTTTTTGTCACTCCTAAATTACAAAAGGGGGCCATGTAATAATGGAAGACGTGAGGTTTCCCAACAAGCCCCCAGCTGAGAATGAAGCACAGGGCTGGAATGTGCTCAGTCAGTGAGTCCTGGTGTTCAGCTGTAACCTTGGCTTAGTGTCTACAACCATGATTCATTTTCAGTGGTACAAGAGTCTAGCCTCACTCAACAATTTGCAGTTCTCAGACAGGTTCACAGCGCTGACTAAGAGGATGTGTAAGTGCATTAGCACTTTTCCAGCCAGAGAGGCATAGATGTTTATTTATTGTTTCATTCATTCATCCCAGCAAGCAGAAGAGCTGAATCATACGCAGTGATGCTAAATTCATCTTTAGTCAACATAAGGCTATCCGGTCTTACTACTCGTGTGTGTGAATGAGGACCATATCTCACCTCACAGTGGTAACACTCCACATGGTAGTCTTTGTCCATAGAAACAACCCGGATGGTCTCTTCAGAGCCCTGCGAGAAGACAGCAAACTCATATTTAGGCCCTCCCTTCACACCAGACTGCTGTTTTATTAAAGTGATGGACAAGGAACGACTAGCTGCTGCAGAAAAAAAAAACGCACGTTGCCGTCCTCAACGTCAGGTAAACTAATTCATCAGCTTCTCGGCGTAGAAGTACAAATACTATGGTAACTAGATTCTGAAGAGATTCCGCTTGATAAGATGTTTAAACTCAAAAATCTGATCTTTTTATCATTCAGTAAATGCCCCATACATAAGCCCTACAACAACGTTCTTTGATGTTATTACAGAGCAAATAAGGCTCTCAGGGTTAGCGAGTTTTAGTGTCAGAAAGTGTTTGTTTTTCCAAGCACTTCAATTTTACAGTTTCTTAATTTTAAAACCTGTGCAGTTGGTAACACTGTTGCCTTGCAGCAAGAAGGTCCTGGGTTCGACTCCCGACCGGGGGTTTCTGTACGGAGTTTGCATGTTCTCCCCGTGCATGCGTGGGTTTTCACTGGGTAATCCGACTTCCTCCCACAGTCCAAAAACATGACTGTTATGTAAACTGATCACTCTAAATTGCCCTGAGGTGTGTGAATGAGTGTGTGCATGGTTGTTTGTCCTGTGCGTGTCTGTGTTGCTCTGCGATGGATTGGCGACCTGTTCAGGGTGTACCCTGCCTCACGCCCGTAGACCGCTGGAGATAGGCACCACTAAGTGGTATAAATGATGAATGAATGAATTTTAAAAGCATATCTTATCTTGATGGGTCCTTGAAACTTTCCAACCAAACTCATAAATGTTTTCTTTTTTCAAGAACTCTGAATTTAAATATAAATGTACTACGATGCTAAATAAAGGAGAAATGCATCAGGCTTACTGGTAACCGAATACATTTCTCATTCATTTGGCCGTTCTGGCTCTAGATTTTGTGGCTGGCTACACTCTCTTTAACTCATATTGTGCCAATTTACCAAAATGAGGACAGAGTGAGATACATCACACAGTGCATTTCCCAGGTAATGGTCCTACTGCTAAAGATATATAAAAAAAACAAAAAAACCTTGAATTAAATTAACCTTTGTGGCAGCTGCATTCTCTCACTGATTTTTTTTTTTGAAAATCCAACCTTTAAAGTTAATATATTTACTTAGTGTAGAAAAAAAATCTCAAAACTCTTCAAAGCTCCCTGCAGCAAAGTGTAGCTTCTTGGGGTCACAGGTTTCTTTACCTTATGGATTATGTACTTAACATGGGTGTCAATGATTAACAAGCACACTGATGACCAAAAAATTTGATTTTTACAACAATAATTTAATAAACTCCTCAGAACTGATTGGAAAAGAAATATAATTTAAAAATAATTTTAAATTTGAGCTCATGGTGCTCTTTACCTGGGCTGGAAGGATGGGCTGGTTGCATGAAGCACACTTCGGAGCAAAAACCCTGCATTGGAAGAGACCAGAAATCACAACGTGAGTCTCATCAGAGTGTTGATTTCAAGTCCATTATCTTCCTTAATAAGTGCCATGACAAAGGTGGACCCGACCGACACTAACAGAATTCCTGACACAACACCTTGTTTGCATTATCATTTTATAACTGCAGCAGATGGTGATGGTTTTCCTCACGTGTGGTAGTCTTTGACACAGTAGATGTTGTTTTCCACATCTACAGTGAAAGGCACTCCATCTAAACCCTCTTTACACACAATGCAGCGGAAGCAGCCCGGATGGTAGGACTTGCCTAGCGCCTGGAGGATCTGAGCGTCACACACAGACAACAACAAGCAGAGAAGAAAAATCATACACATTTAATATATTCGTTTAACAAATAAAAAACTAAAAAGTGTGGCATGCATTTGTATTCAGCCCCTCTGAATCAATAGTGTGTAGAAACATCTTTCGCTGCTAAATGGTGCATGGCTTTATCAGCTTTGAACATCAGACTTGATGGAGAGCGTCTGTGAACATCAGTTCTCATGTCTCGCCACACACTTCCAAACGGATTAACGTCTGGACTTTGACTGAGCCAATCTAATACACAAATGTGCTTTAATCTAATCTATTCTATCTGGGTTTATGTTATGTAGGGTTCTTGTTCAGCTGGAAGGAGAACTTGTACCCAATCTCAAGTCTTTTGCAGCTTATAACAGGTTTTCTACCAGAATTCACCTTTATCCCTGACAGGTCTGCTGTGTTCCTTGGAGCTGTTTGTTCATTAATGTTCTCCAAGAAACTTATTAGGCCTTTAGAAAACAGCTGTATTTATACTCAGATTAAAGTACGCACAGGGGACTCAATTTACTTATTAGGTGACTTCTAAAGCCAATAGGCTGCACTCAAATTAATTTAGGGTTATTGGAGTGAATGCGTGAAAACATATGCATGCCACACTTTTCAGATATGTTTTCACACCCATTGTCTTTTTTCTTCCACTTCACAAATATGCTCTACTTTGTGTTAGTCTATCGCATAATATCACAATAAAATATACTGGAGTTTGTTGTAACATGACAAAAAATGTTACAAAGTTCAGGGGAGTTGGATACTTTTGAAAGGCACTGTCCATTTAAATATCTTAAATAAGTTCCTACCATCTCCATGATGAGGTGACCACACACAAAGCACTTATCAGCCGTCTGCTGGAAACCGGAGTACTGTGGGGAAAGATGAAGCACATGATTTATTTCCTTCAGTTCAGACAGTTTGGTACATTTTGTGCCATCAGCAAAACCCTCAGTACCCAACACTTAATGACAGGAAAACAGGTCCATCTCAGAGTCACCTATAGAGGGAGCTCATGTGCTCTATCATTCACATGAGCATATCCATCAGAAGACTGTGTCTCTCAGCTATCCACTGTTATAAGAAGGAGTTCTTCTGTTATCTTTTTGAGACCTTTCTAGTTCCAGGTAATCAAACTGAATGTGTGTTGATAGGATGAAGTGTACGCTACAGTTGCAGTAATAAAAACAGTCCACATTATGTTGCGAGCTCCTTACAGGGCTCAGAGAGATAATAAAACTGACCATCTGCAGTACACAGTCCCAACCCCTGGGTCACGACCTGATGACACTGAGGGCATGGCAAAGGACACGCAGCTACCAGGTGGAGGTGAGAGGTGGTGATAGGCTGCCTGCCCCCTACCCTGATGAATCAAATCCACCATCTGCCACCCATCCCCCCGAGCCACGGCCTAAAACACCCCTGGGGTGGCGGGGCGGACTAGTCAAGTCTCAGCCACAGGAGGGAGGCGGAAGGCGATTAGTCTCCATCCCGTCATCTGGCCTCCAGCATCGAAGGGGTGGTGATGGTGCGGTGCAAAACAGGAATTTCAGTGTTTCCTAACATATCTTTTTAAGGGGAAGCTGTCTATAAACAGGAAGTGTACTCAGCAGCATGTGTTATGTGTTCATCTAGATTATGAAGCCGTTTATGGGAACCATCGGGAGCTTCTTCCTCTGTGTGTTAATGTATTCTTCTGCTTCAGTTTAGCAACTTGGAGTCTCATTTACATAAACCTTTTAAACAGAAGTTCAGGATCCACGACAGTGATCGCTAGGTCTGCCCTCCTAATCTGAAGCACATGTACCAGAAGCCTTAGACCAATAGTTGTCCAGCATCCCTCTGGCACCTCTAAACTATCTGTGCTCGCAACGAGAATCAGGTCCTGAGAGAAATTTGGTGGAAGCGAATCTAAATTGAGGAGATTGTGCTGGGAATGTAGCACTGAAACTCTGTTTCCATCTGCCCCTTCTGTCACATCACCATAATCATTAAAATAGGGACTCACCAGGAAGTCCTCCTCGCAGTACACCTTCCCATTGACGTTGTAGAAGGCCTTCCCTCGCAGCCTCCTCCCTGGACGAAATCACAAAGAACCAGGGGTTAGTAGGAGGATTCAGAATAGGTATCACCTCTGACCTTAAAGTGGCCTTCCATTGCAATGATTCTTTGACTTTTATATTGCCTTAATCAAGCCAGATAAAATGAAACAAAGTGGTGTTTTGCACAAAATGTGACTGGGTCAGTAAATTAAATAGAAATAGGGAAAACAAAGGGAATATTTGCATCCAGAATGTGACTGAGGAGCTAGAAAATTAGGTTTTAACTCATGTGTTACAGAAAATCCATATTAGCAGTCAGTATTTTACCTGTAGAAGATCAAACTCAATCTGGATAAACAGAAATATTACACCAATCAGACAAACAGCTGAATTGCATCCTCAGCCATTTGATTCAGGCCCCAGAGGACCAGAGTTTGACACTTCGTTCCTAGCGCAAACACAATTTAGCTGTAACCGCTTATAAAGTACCATGTGCACTAAACATTTTGAAAGTTTTGGGACTGAAGTTGTTTTTGACAACTCATTAAGGAGGAGGGATTGCTGCAAAGTCAGTGAGTCAATGCAATTTGCTGGGTTTCTTTAAATAGATACCCTTTCATACCAAATGGCAAGATAAACAACTTGATTGTATTATTTTACACCTAGGGCTGAAATAGAATGGATTTACTTGAAACTAAATCTGTTAATATGGTGGGACTGAACTTAGTTTCCAAAGGATGTTGAAAATCCTGTTAGTTCCCATGTGTTTAATGTCACTGCTAGTTAGGAACAAATATACTGGCTAAACATATCTGCAGTATTACTGGATGTGTGACACAAAGCATCTCAGTGCATGTGTTTCTCCCTGCAGCAGCAGGTCGGCACAGAGCAGATGGCTCGGGGGAAATCGGTGATTTCAAGCATTCGTCTACTTAATGCAACTGCTGATCCTGACACAGCTCCATTCACAACATTTACACAATCAATAATGCATGCTGTTTTTCAAAGGTCCTCAACTTTCTGTTCCTGCATATGTATACAACTCCCAGAAATACCAGCAACAATGGATAAAAGAAGGGATGTCCCATAGTTTCACTTAAAAATTCCTACAAAACTCTGACTGCATACTGCACAGTTCAACCTAACATCTAAAATACATTCCTGCTGCTGTTTTCAATCTATGTGAAAGATTTTGGTATCACCGCTTTGGTATTTAAAAAACATGCAAGTAGCGGCTCAGCGCTACTGGGCTTCTACCAGTAGAAAGACTGAATTCCTATGGCCGAGCTTTCATTCACCAGAATCCAAGTTTGAATCCACTCTGAAAAGAAGAAAATCTGCTGCGAGCTGGCTTCTGCAGCCCCCCGCCACGCATTTCACACAGCTCGTCTATTCAAATTCATGTACCAGCGGTCGTGTTTCTCTGGCAGCACGATGACTTCACCCAGAAGCCGGGCAGACGAAACCCACGGATCTCATAAATCTGCTGGATTAGTCAGATTTAATTGTATTCCAGAGTCACCACTGGTTTTATTGGTCTCCCAGCATGGACACCCCCTCCACGCAGTCAGCCCCCCACTCTAATCTCTTTCAGTTTTTACAATAAAATTAATGCAATTGCTGTATTACAAATGCATGCCCAGTGTCAAAATGCTGGGAAATGCCAAGGCACTAACAGACACGTAACCGGCTGGGGATGCAGAGGAATGCTCTCTGCACAATGGGTAAGACTTTCAAGACTACTTTCAAGATTACTTTTTGGGGGCAAGATGAAAAGTTGGAGAAGTCGGTTTGTGAGACACCGTCCTGAAAACTGAGAACGTGGCGAACAGAGCAGAGCCACTCTCTCAGAGGTCTGGTCTGTGGCCTCTGCTCTGCAGTTTGGGGTCTCGAAGGTGAACACAAAGGCCCCAGTTCTGATGACTGTGTGGAGTGCTGCTAGGGGAGCGGGCCGACTGAGCAAACGGGGACATTCTTTCTGTCTGAGGTCACTAGCTGGTCCCATTCATCCCCCCCTCTGCACCTCTCCAGCACCCGCTCCCTGCCCGCTTCCCTAACTGAGAATAACGGAGAAAAAGGAGGGGGTGGAGGGCTCCGTGCCTTCTTCTCCCCCCATCCCTGTGGCCTTTTGTCACCAGACAGCGCTGCAGAGAGGCTGAACATCCTCAGTGTTGCAGGGGATACTAAAACTATCAGCTCTGTTTAGAATTTACAATTTATTTGGAGTCTTCTGGGAGCTTGATTTAAGAACTAAGCCCTTCTTAGTGCTTAATGCAGTTGATTTTACTTCTGGATTTTACTCCTGGATTTGGTCTAATTAGTTTCTTTAGATTTAAACATGAAGAATGTAAAAAATGCAAGACTGCAATTAACTAATGTGGCCTAAACAAAAGAAGAGCAAACATATTTTCAAGTTAATAACAACTAAAAGTAGCCTTTTTTCTTGAATTGTTACCAGTGATGTAGATTAGACACAGACACTGCACAAATGGAGCACCGGGTCACTTTGCCCCCCAATTCAAACCCTATCTCATAACCATGAAAGTTTGTCATTTCCAACTTCCATTTCATAGTCCTTTACAAATCATTTTGTCCTCATGTACTTAAACCACCACACGTAAGTTTGTTTTACTTTGTTGTTAAGTAAATACCTGCAATGCGTCCTGTTGCTGATAGATGTTATTTACTGGGATCTTTAAGCCACATTTCCTTACAGCAGGAAATGTGGCTTAAATGGATGGATGGATGGAATAGGAGACAAACTCTCAAATTACAAATATGTCTCTTTTCTTTTACTGTATTAATCCAGACCTGGAAAATCAAATCAATCAACTTCCAGACTTTTCAAGACAGTGTAAGAACCCTTTCATTCGCTGATGAAAGTTTAAACCCCTGATAGTTGCCCAAAGGCTAGTGTCTTTGACAGTGACACAAAGATAAGAGATATTATCTCCTCTCACCATGCATCCTCACATTGAGGTCACATTCTATCTGTTCAGTACTCTGGAAGCCCAGCATGCACTCGTCTCAATGCTGGTTGCATTTAATAGCTGGCCATTCGGAAAACAGTCTCATTCTGCTAATGCACTTATTTTGAATTTGGCTGTTGCCATGGATATCAGCTTTCGTAGTATAAAAGAGAAGTGATGTGTCATCATGGTGGAGGTCTTATTTGACTAAAACGTCCTCAGGTGCAGCTTTTGCAGCTGACGATGTCAACCCAGGTTTTTATAAGGGAAGGACTTTCTACCCTTATTTTCTGGAGTCAGTTTTTTCTTTTTATTGAATACAAGTCTGAACACTTTATAAATCTATGGGTAAAATTCATGAATTTGCAGAACGGTAAACAATTTGGTTTTGAAGTAATCTTTTCTGGTGAACAGCTAAAAGTTCCAGTAAAAGATTAAGGAGATCCAAGGCCATCTTGGAAAGACTTTGGCCAGAAATTAAAATTGACACATTTTCCTTTGATTGGCTCTGACCGGCGACTCGCTGTTTTTAGGAGCTATTGCTCTGTTTTAGGAGCAATAGAAATCAGAAAAATTACATATCTTCTGGAGGATCCAGCAATTTCTTTATTGCCTGCTGGATTCCAAATTCTTATTTTGATCAAATTATCTGGCAAAAAATTCCTAAAACTGATCTTGCAATGGCGATAATAATGGTAAATATTTAAATATATATGCCTGTTTTCTTCTTTCCTGTCTTTCTCATCAGGGCTTCCAATGCCCTATGACCTTTAGCATTTTGAGAAATGTCAGTTGTGTCTTGTGTGAGCATCTGCTGCTGTGAGACTCTGTCCAACTGGCTAAATAACATTAGAACGAAAAATTAAAGTATATAACACTCGGAATATACTGGCCAACAATTATTGCACTCTAGTCCTTTGCAATATGAATATTGCAAACACTGGTATTGCGTGATCGCAGAGCAAGCTTAAATGGTGTGAGAAAGTATTTAAAGGAAAACTGCAGTTTCTGGATCTTGTCGACATACATCTGCGGTTTATTTGGACTATGAAAGAGCAACACCTGAAGCAGATAATAGGAAGGCCAAACAAAGTACAACAAATGTTTTTTTCCTTGTGAGCTTCCAACCTGATTTGGAGATGTTCCATTTGGAAATCTTAGAGTTAAAGGGAGGATTTTAGTGATGCAGTGCTAATGGCTTATTGCCAATATAAGATGCTTAAGTCAATAACCATTTTGTCTAAAATAGTACAACTCTGTTTAGCAGCGGCTCCCCTCTCTCACACTCAGTATAACATTAACTGTGCTCCTAATCTAAATAATCAAGGACCACTCATGAAAGAAAGGCTAGAAAGAAATGTTCGGAGCTGTTTTTATATATTCTTACATTATGGCTCCGAAAGAGAAATCGGCTAAAATCAGATATTGACAGCTTCACGTGCATGTTCTCTAAATAAATAAAACATTTACCATTTTACATAAACTACAGTAACACTTACCAAGTTTAACACACTAAATGCAATACAATGTATTCCAGTACCATCCCAATAAAATTCAGGTTCCATGCAATCAAATTATGACACAGTGTGATCAGATTCAATCATTCAAAAAACGTCAATCACGTCATGTATTGTGCTGTTGGGCCAAAGTGCAGGCAGTACAACGAAAAGATCTTGGTGGAAATGATTTTAATAAAGAACTTCCAGAAACTTAAAAACTGGAGAAAAGAGCAGGCACCAAAGAAACAACAAGAACTGAAGGATGGAGGGACTGGAACGGTAGGAAAACGGACAACAGAGAGCGGGCCGTGGAAGCATCAGGCAAGGGTGTAAGAAAACTGACTTGCTTTGAAGTTACTGGGAAGGTGATCAGGAAAATGCAGCCAGCAGGGAAACTGAGGGAAGCTGACTAATAAACACACAAACAAATACAAAGGGAGCTGAATAACACACAAAAGAATCAAACTGAACCAAAAACTGAATACTAATAGTAAAACCAGAACCTAAACCACAATACAAAGAAGAACTAACTCAACAGAGGAACTAAATGGTACGGAACACCAATAATAATTTAATAGCAATTCACTCTCAATACTCCAGGCACTCCTCTTCCTCTGCTCAGGTCAAAGTCAGATGAAGCAACTTTATCATTTTTAATTTCATGCCATATAAGAAGACAATAATAATTATGCTTAATTAAGCTTTCGAATAAAAAGTTGAATTTTTAACCTGCAAATCTCGGGACCTCTGACTAGACAGAACTAAAAAAACTGACTCAGACATTGGTCACATTCCAACAAGAAGTATTTGTCAACTTCCTATATGTCATACGCCTGCTGATGTGTTTCAACATGAGATGAATGCTTTTCCTCTGAGGAGGAACTTGTTGCAAGGTTGTTTCCTGCTATTAACAATGCCTATTTTTATTTATTTTTTTTATTTTACTAACTCTCAAATCCGAAGGTAGAGTCGCAGTGAATCCGTGCAGTTCAGCAGCTGAACGCATGCAATCACACCCCTAACTGTGCAATCATGTTGATTAGCAAGAAAGGAATTTAGAGGCTCTAAGCATCCAGACTTAGTGAAGAGCAGCTTGCATTCACACGGAAACAGCTCAACCTTCTGGCATCATCCAATCACTGTTTGATGCAGACAAAACAATCTGTAACAATGGTGTTTTTAGATATTTATCTTAAAGATTTACAGCATCATTTTTGTGATATTTTGGCTGCTTCACATCTCACAAACTGAGTAACTCTTTCAGAATACAAGGCAATTTGCTCTGGTTGTAATTTACATAAATATACACTCACCAACCATCTTATCAGACATGCCTGTTCAACTACTTGTGGACCCAAGCAACTCGAGACGCAGCAAATCACATTGCAGCAATTTTAAGAGTGATGATGACTTGTTGGTGTTCCAGCTGAGCATCAGAATGGGAGGGAAAGATTTAAGTGATCTTGAACATATCGTGGCTGTTGGTGACAGACTGCTAAAGGTCTGACTATTTCAGAAACAGATGATCTACTGAAATTTTCGCTCACAGCTGTCATCTCATGGCTTTACAGAGAATGTTCTGCAAAACAGAAAATATCCCGTGACTAATAGTCCTGTTAACAAAAATTTCCTGCTGATATCAGAGGTCAGAGGAGAATGGGAAGACCGGCTCAAGATGATAGAAAGGCAACTGTAGCCCAACTGTTATAATTAAGGTATGCAGAAATCAATCTATAATAGCACAACATGTTTAACCTTCAATCACAGTGGAGGCCCCTCCGGTCAGCTAAAAACAGGAAACTGAGGTTCCAGTTCACACAGGCTCGACCAAATTGGACGTTGACAGATTTTTTAACACCGTGCTTGGCCCAATGAGTCTCAATTTTAGCTACGCCATTCAGATGGTAGGGACAGGTTTGGTGTAAACAACTTTAAAACATGGATTCATCTTGCCTTGTGACAACGGTTCAGGCTGCTGCTGATGGTGTAATGGAGTGAGGGATATTTTCACACAAAGCCTCAAAGCTCAAACCATCTCAAACTGGTTTCTTAAATTTGACAATGAGTTTACTGTACTCAAAGGCCCCTTCAAATTCACAAGATCTCAATCAAGAAGCGCAACTCTGGGATGGATTGGAACGGATCTACAGCTGTCAAATTTGCAGCAACTGCATGATGCTGTCATGTTAATATGGACCCGAATCTCTGAGGAATGTTTCCAACACTTTGCTTAATTTATGCTATGAAGATTTCCGCAAGTTCTAAAGACAAGAGGAGGTCCAGCCTGGTACTGGTGTACCTAATAAAGTGGCTGTGAGTTTACATACATACAGGTAAATCAGTAAATATAAGTATGTGTTCTGATTAGGCTTATTTGTCTAATTAAAAATACTTTTTAAAATTAACAACCTTAAACCTTATATAATCACTTAGTGAACTAAGTTACTGAAATGAATGAACTTTTCAATAATCTAATTTGTTGAGATGCGCCTGTAAACTCATCCAAGCCATCAGAAATTTTCTCAAACACTGATTACTATCAGCAGATGTCCACTTTTAAGTCTATGCATTTGAGGTTTTAAAGCAGACAAAATTTGCTTTGAAGTCAAATTTTTACCCAAAAATTTAACACTTTTTAAACTGATCTGTTCTTCAGCTTCTATAAAAACATTTTTAGAATTTCCTTTGCATAGTTTAATGAAACAGACTTGGCTTCAGACTAAACAAAGACTAATAACCTAATAAGAAATAATTAATAATTTTTGTTTAAACTAGAGGGAACAAACATAGTTGCATTAAAAGTTCTTGTTATATAACATTTCTCACACCATCCAGTCTTTAGGGTGTTATTAAAAATACAAGCCCAAATAAAGCAGAAAGGTTATATAAAGGGTGTCAAGACACACCATTTCTCCTGGCTTGTTAGCCGCACTGACTGGTCTGACTCTCTGCTAATGAGAACAGCTCCTGGTTTAGAAAGCATACATATTTAAAACTGTAACTGAGAAATATATATTGCTTCTGGATGTAAACATGCTGTGTGAGTCGGAAAATAAATCATTCTTCTACTTTTCAGATTTAATCAGTTTGGTATCAGCTACAGTTCCAGCCCCGAGCACTCCTTCCTTTAACACACAAATATCAGTTTTCCAGGTGATAATCTCTGCATCCAGGCAAGTTGTTTTCTGTTTAGATTTGTATTATGCTGTTGAACTAAAAGTATGTTTTCATGCTAGTTAACAAGTGTTTTTTTGTGAAAATATCTTCAGTGAGGGAAGTGCAACAAGCAAGTTGTGCAGCAAGCGAGCAACATTATTGTCGTCGTCCAGCTGGAAGGTGAACCTCCCCCCAAATCTTTGCAATTTATTTTGCAGCCTCCAACAGATTTTCTTCCTGAAATACCTTTTGCTCCATCCATCTTCCCATCAGCTCTGACCAGCTGTCTGTCCCTGCAGATTAAAAGCTTCTCCACAGCATGATGCTGCCAGCACCATGTTTCAGTTTCACAGGGAGGTTGGTTTTCTGCTAAATTTACCATATGGCATTTAAGCCACTCTGATGACAGCACTTTCTTTCACATCTTTGCTGTGTCTCCTACATGTCTTGTGGCAAACAGTAAACAGGACTTATGGCTTCCTTATTGCCACTGTTTCATAAAGGCCCGATCTGTGGAGTGCAGCACTAATAAATGTTTGTTGATCTTTTCACAGTTACCATGAGCCTCTTGGCTGCTTATCTGATTAATGATCTCCTTGCCAGCTCTGTTAGTTTAGGTGGGCTGCCATGTCTTGTTTCATCTTGGGCTGAGCTGAATTTTATCTACGGGTAACATCTGTGGTTGTACCATGACAAAATGTAAAAAATTTCAAGAGGTGTGAATACTTTTGCAAGGCTCTGTAGCTTGATTTGCCCATTAGAAATTCGGGTTTTCTGAAATCAAATGCTTTGACCGCAGCACGAGGCAGGTAAGGTACTGACTACACATAGCTATTCACACAACCTCACTTCAAAAAAGGCAAACTATCTCTCTGTGACCACAGATAAAAGTGTGCACACACAGCCACGCTCTAGGACAACATGACCGGCCCCAAGCAACATATTTACTGCAATGCCTGAAAGACAAAATCAGTGTTCAACAGACCCATAACCACTTCCTCTTCTGTACGTGTGGCAGAGCAAGTACACAATCATTTTGGCATGCGTGTGCCATTTAAAATGAGTCCATAGCAGGCCTGCCCTGTCTGATAAGCAGGTCTGGTACACTTTGTGACTGTGTGTGTGATTGAGGTCCTCCAGGGATGGCTGGCTGAAGTGGTGGTGGGGAGGGTTGCATTCTTGGCCATCTCATGAAAAAAGGGTGCAACCATGGGAGTAAGCCAAGAGGAGGGATCAATTATGCATGGTTAAACAAAGCCCAAGGCTACCAGCAAGCAATGTCTCAGCAAACCCTGCCTAGCTGTGGAGTTCCAGCCTCCAAGAGGACTCTGGACAAAAAAAAAACAAATAAAAAGAAAACAAAAAGAAACCAAAAAACTCACTGAAGACATGAGAACACAACTCCTGATAAATCACTGGAGTGTGTTATGACAAGTGCAGGCACTTTGAAACTAAACTTCTCAGAGGCCTGTAAAACACTGCATAAAAAGAAAACATTCCCATTTACAAGAGGTCAACTGATAGATTATGTAGTTTACGTTACCAATAAACTATCCTGAGAGGCTGGTTAGCCTGCGAAGCGACTTGAATCTCAGAAAATGACCTGCTGATGAATCATGGAAATGATTCCACTGACAAACCTCTCAGGTGTCTGTTTTCTGTCTAAATCCAGATACGATCCACATAGTTAACAAAAACACTTTCAGCCTAGACCCGGTTCAAAGACCACATGTCAAGATGTCTTTGTTCGGGTACTGAAAGATGACCTCTAAGCAAACTCTAAAAGTATCATAAGGACGATTAAAACGGCTTCCAACCGGACCTGAGGCTTGTTTTCCACAGAACACCTCACAACCTCAGCAACTAGACACTCGGCATCTGGCCCCTCTTTCATCCGACACACAATAAATCGGAAACTATGTGGCTTTGGTTACATGTAAATTATAGGCAGTTCTTCCAGAGCCCAAGGGGTCGAGGTGAAGGATCAGTATACATGCTACACATAAGAATGGATCCTGGCTGAAAGGCTCTTTCTAGCCATCTTCCTCTTGTGTCCACGGGAAACAGGAGAGTTGGCCCAGAGTCGGGTGACAGGGGCGTCCAAAAAAGGACACACAAACACAATCTTTACTGTACTTTTTGAGCAAAGGAAAAAAATAACTAACCTGTTTATTTCATTGCTGCATTATTGAGAGAGATGTTGTGGAAATGGGATACTTTTAATCTAAACTGTAAAACCAACTTATGATTTATTAACAAATCAAAACAACCAGCAATATGTTTTATTCAAAAAACAAGCAAAAAGTGTGAAAGGGGTTGTTTTCTTGCTGCATCTGGCCACCTTCCTCATTCTTGTGACGTATATAGAAGTTCAGTTACTCCACACTTCTCCTTTGTAGTGCTTTACATTTCATATCGCCCCCAAACATTTCCAGTTGAGACGTCTGGACATTTGTTGCTGAGAGCAAGAAAAAGCTGTTGACAAGATATCTTCCTACACTGCTTAGAAATACAACTTACGAACGTTGTTCATCCTTTTAGGTGCCTTCAGAGACGCACAAGTTACAATGCCCTCCACATTTATTGGCACCCCTGGTAAACAAAATGAGTAAAAAGCCTTATGCAGTAGCATAATCTCATTGTTAGGTTAATTGGTGTCTCTGCATTGCCCTTAGGTGTGAATGGGTGTGTGCGTGGTTGTTTGTCCAGTGTGTGTCTGTGTTGCCCTGCGATGGACTAGCGATCTGACCAGGGTGTACCCCGTCTCTCGCCCATAGACTGCTGGAGATAGACACCAGCTTCCCCGCGACCCACTATGGAAGAAGCGGTAGAAAATGACTGACTGATGACTGACTTTTCTTATGTAAGTTATTCTGCTCATCTGGAAATTTTTCTTTAATAAATATTTACTCCACCTTTTCCCACGGGAGTAGAAATATGATGTCACACAGTGCTCTCTTCAAAATGGATAAAACAAAAGAATAGACCTCTTCTAGAGTTGCCCATTTCTACAGTCTGAGCAATAAATGTAAAGTGTAAAACAGCGGGAAGGTGACAAATAAGGCTGGATGAGGACCCAAGTTTATCTTACTACTAATTTTGTTTGATACCACAGATTTCCTAACCCATACCGATACTTTCTGCAAATACACCTAACATGCCTGGTAAACCTAAGAAAAGTGTGGCTCTTTTATAATACCAGGTGACTGAAATTGATTAAATAATTAAATGGCACAATTATTGCACAGGTTTGTCAATGCCTACATATCAAAATACTGATTTAACGATTAAAGTAAATACATCGATTTTACAGATAAAATGTAATTTTTATCTATCTGTTGTTGTATATATATTTTAAAAGTTCACCATAAACGATTTTATTGCAAATGCTCTGTATAATTTAATGACACCTAGCTTATGTAACTAATCAGTTCTTTAGGAAACCGTACTTGAATCTAGGTTTTTATTTTGCCTATGAGATGATCTCAGTGATACACATTATTACTCCAAGCTGAACTCATGCAGCTATTTGCTTAAGCATGAATTTGTTTCGCTACTTACTTCATAACAATCATAATTGATTCTAACAACATTAACAGTGCGAGGCGCCTCTTGCACTATTTAACATTTTCTCTCACTGTTCCGGGGTAGTCACTGCCTGCAGCACCGAGGGAGTCCACCAGAGACGTCTGTCTTGCCCTGGCAGCAGCTCCTGACACCGAGCTGTCCCCTTCTGTCTGCCTCTTCATAAATGCCTCGTATTCTGTGTTGTGGTTTAACCTGAAGTGTTTCATAAGGTTTGTTGCGTTGCCACAACTCCTCACTGTTTTTCCATCACAAACCGCGGCTGTTTGTGAAGCTAAAATAGCTCCACACACGGGTCCGTTTTTGCCCTGCCATTGTGTCAGTGACTGACCGACTGAGCAGCAGTGGCACGCTGCTTCCCATTACGCACTTGCCCAGGTGGAAGGAAAAGTAGTTCCCACCAAGCAGGGAATTTAGATAAGATCTCAATAGTTTAGTTTCTTCCCACTGTGTTCCTGTAATGACACACATTACCTCAAATGAATGAAGCCTCAAACTGATCAATATTTTGATTTGAGAATTGATTTTAGAGCATATCAGGTAGCGATATTTCATTTTTCATCAATCTGCATCACTACTTACCACCACAAACAGCGTGGCGGATGGTAAGGAGGTATAGCTCACTGTTAGCGAACTAATGCAGAGTTACACCTTAGGGTGACTCTGTAATAACCTCTAAATGCTATTAGTAGCCGCCATCAGGTTATTAGAGAGGCATGTTCTTTTATCACAAAAGTAAACTATAGAGATTTTACCTTGAACGTCGGTTAGATGAGACAAAAATTGCTCTGCAGATATAAAAAGTCTGATGGTTCATCTTTAAAATGTATTTTGCATGTATGGATGCAGCAACAGGCCTCCCTAGATTTCTTTAAGCATTTAATAACAATATGTAGTATAGAAGATGAAATTCCTAGATTTCACGCAAAGATTTTCTTCTCATGTTTTCTTTTTGTCACTGAGCATTGAAGCGGATCCAACACTACTTCTAAAAGACTTATGTCCCTCTCAGCCAGTAGAATAAAAAATGTCATAGTCTGTTTTCAAACTGGAGACCTGATTGTCTTGAAGTTCTAAAACACTGGCAACAGCAAGCCTCCGCCACTGACTCGAAAACAGTCAGCTATTTCTTTTCTCTACAAGTCACTGTAGATTCTTTAGGCAGCTCACCCTCTGATAAATCACTGTTTGTCTTGTCTAAATAAGGTTATTTCTGGTTCCTAAAAGACATAGTATAACCTCTTTTCACCTCCGTAACAGCTACAAGGATTTTGAGGTATCTACCTGTATTGCACAAACAGTCTGAAACTTTTGCCCAATCTCCATGGCAAAATAGTTCTAGCTCAGTCAGATTCTAGCACTTTGAATTTTGAATGAGCCATCCTAACACATGAATATGCTTTGATCTAAATAAGTCCATAGTGGGTCTGGCTCTATGCCTATAGTTGTCCTGCTGGAAAGGGAACATCCATCACAGTCTCAGGTGTTATGGAGCCTCTAACTGGCTCTCCTCAAGGGTTCCCCTTCACTTAGCTCCATTCTTTTTCGCATCAACTCCGATCACCTTTCCTGTCCCCTCTGAAGCATACCCACAGCAAGATACTGCCACCATCATGTTTAATAGACAAGACGTTAAGGTAATTTTAAGGTTACGTGAACTGTTAGCATTCTGCTACAAACATGTTTTACAGGTCGACTCAAAAAATATTTATTTTGATCTCATCTAACCAAAGCTTCTTCTTCCACGTTTGCTGTATCCATTACATGGCTTGCAGCAAACAGCAAATAACACTTATGGCTGTCTTTCATCAATTGTATTCTTCTGAACTGTCCACTTTCAAATATTTAAAGCGTGGGATATTGTTTTATAACCTAACCCCTGCTTCAAACTCCTCCACAACTTCATCCTTGACCTCACAGGTGTGCTCCTTGGTCCTAATGGTGCAGTTTATGCTATGATGTTTTCTAACAAACACCTAAGGCCTTCACAGTACAGCTGGATTTACACTGACATTAAATTACACACAGTTTGCAAACTAGGTGACTTCTACGGGCCATAGAATGCAATGGATTATATCAGAGTAAAAGGAGGGCTGCATTCAAATGCACGACACACTTTTCAGACTTTTCATTTGTAAAACTAAAGATAACTATGGATCCTTTTTCGTTCACTTCACAGTTATGCACAACTTTGTGTTAGTCTTTCACATAAAATTTAAATGAAATACATAAATTCAAGCGTAAATATGCATTTATTCGAAAGGCACCGTACTTATAAGCAAATAGTTTGAGAAACCATATAAGTGCAACTTCAAAGAGCACATTTGTATAGCATATCATATGTCATGCTCATATATCATATCTGATACCCTTTTGTTTCTGATGTGGTACAGAGCTGCATGTTTTAATCTCTAATTGCATACAGTTCCCTAAAGCTTTTGTTATAACTGAATTTAACTATGAGCCATCCTATAACTGGCTGTTTTACTTACCACATGAGCAGCAGGTGAAGCAGTTGGTGTGATAGAGGTTCCCCATGGCCTGGCATGCCTGGCTGGCCCCATACACACCTTTCCCACATTTGACACAGATACCTGTCAGAGACAATGGCTCAGTTATTGGCTGTTATGTACATACTCAGCAAAGCAGCACAATAAAGAGACTGAGGTAGCACTGAATAAGACAGGAAAACTCTGTAAAGATGCAAGCTGTCGCAATCCAGACACAAAGAAGAATTACTGGCTGTGCAACAATGTCATCCCAGACTCCTTTCTTGTTAGACAATGGGAAGCTTTCACTCTATTCTGGCTTTATTTCTACTATTATAAACTCGGTATAATTATTCCACAGCTCTCTGTGCTTCCAAGTGGCTTACAAAGCAAACAGCTCAAAGAAATTCAAAGGTTTGTCATTAAAATTTTGTTTTTTGACAGTTTTAGATGTGCAGCCCTGCTGAAATGGGAGACCAAATGAGAGAGCAAAAAAACGTGTAAATGTTAAATATTTTGTAAAAGGCTCCCTTTTGTCGTTTCCATCCATTACATCATACCGTTAGAAGGCAGACGACTTGAAGAAAGCTGAAGATTAAATAAAAAAGCCTTGAGAGACAACACTGCGGATGTGAGACGCATTCCACAAAGGGAAGGCTGGAAGACGAAGTTCCTGTACTTTTCCTTGTTACAAGGAAAGGTCAAACTGATTAGCCTAGAGTCAGTTTTACCTTCAATTTTATAAAGAATTTTAAATAAAACAAATATTTAGCTTATTACACCAAACTAAAACATTTCTCTTTAAACGTACTAAGTTTACCATACTAAATCAAAAATTTCTAAATCTAAAGACAACAATGTGTATGTAAATAAAATTAATTTGCCTATATAGGCACCTCAACAACTTAGAAAATCATTGAAAAGTTCATTTATTTCCGTAATTAAAATTTAAAAAGGAAACGTACAAATAATATAAATCTATTACAGATTAACTGATATATTTCTAGTCAGTTTTAATGATTATGGCTTACAGCTAATAAAAAAACCCAGAAATCAATTCTTTGGGAAAGGATTTTAAATAGAGAAATGTAATGTGGCTCTCACAATTATCTGGAAGACTGCTGATCTGACTGTTATCTAGCAGAAAGGCAGTGAAATCCTCCACAGAGAGAGAGCAAGCCACAAAAGGTCATTGCTAAAGAAGCTGGCTGTTACAAAAGCATAATGTAAAGTTGAGTGGAAGAAAAAGTGTGGTAGAAAAAGGTGCGCACGGAAAAGGAATAACCACAGCCTTGACAGCATTGTGAAGCAAAGCCCATTCAACTGTTTAGGGGAAATTCACAAGGCCGGACTTCATCTGGAGTCAGATGTTTCTCGGACATGTGTCGCAGCTGTGGGATTCCTTGTGTCAAGACGCTCCTGAACCAAAGACGACTTCGGAGGCATCTTGCTTAAACTAATGAGAAAAATTGATGAACAGCAGCTGGTTTTACTTGACAGTAAATTTTGCATTTCATTTGCATTTCCCAAAAAACTTAATTTAGATTTATGGGGACTTTTATTATCTGTAAGCCATAATCATCAAAACTACAAAAATAAACCCCTAACTCTATGTGCAATGAATATGAGTTTTTTTATTGAATTGATGAAATAAATGAACATTTCAATAACATTCTAATTTATTTAGATGCATCTGCATGTATTACACAATGTTCTATGCATACAGGTGTTTCCAATTTTTTGCCCGACACTGGGTGATGCTCTGATGAACCCACAGACAAAAACCATCCACCATGCCCTGTGAAGTAACCAGCTCCACAAACTACTGTCATCTCCAGTTAGGAAACAAGAAAGCAGTGTCTCACACGGTTTGATAGACAGCAGCAGCAGAAGCCTAACGATCTAAAATCTCTCTAACACAAGACAACCTTCGCTGAGGTCACATTCCTCAGCGAGTGCAGGGTCAGAGCCTTGATGGGGTGAGTCTTGGGTCAGAGTGCCCACAGGACGCAACATTGCACAAGATCCCAACAGGGGATCTGATCACCAGCATCCCTCCCCTAATGTAGAGAAGTAAAAACATTCACTTATCTTTGAAACACAGACTTTTCAGAATATAGTTAAAAGCATTAGCAGTGTCGGTGATGATGTGGACTTTGCTACTTCAGGACAGTTCCAGTGACACTTGTGTTCAATTCAATTACAAAACAAACCTTCATGCCATTTTTTTCATTATTTTCATGAACTGAAAACAGAGATATGGAAATATTGTGGAAGCGTTTTTTTCTGCTTAAATGTTTATGAGAAATGAACAAATAACAGAAAGCACCAAAACACCCAATGCAGCACTCAGTTTGTGTGCAGTGTTTCAGAATAGTATCACACATGCCCAATGCACCCAAAAAGTTGATGTTTTAAGAGTTAACATCTAGTTTGACTGGATGTACTAACTGACCTTGCTAACCAAGTATACCAAACTAAAGCTAAAACTGACTAAATTAACACTCCTTCCTCCTGTCCATTACTTGTCCCCTCTGGCTTCAAAAAGGTAAAACAGCGCCAAACACAAACCTTTTTACACCAATTACCAAAGGATTTAATGATGTCACAATATGGACAGTGCTGGCCAGAAAGTTATGTACTGTTATCATCGATATGCATGTCATTGATCCAACGTTTTGAAGCTTATTTCAATTGGTTGATTTCCTACTATGTACCCTCGTTTTATTCATTATGTCACTAAGCTTGAGGTCAGAATTTGGGAATATAAGTCCTACAAAATCAATTCTGATCCACTCAGTCACCCTCAAATAGAAAAGAAATGGTTACGGTGTTCAGAAACAACCCCAAAACCAACAAAGCTCACGCCAATCATAAATTGGTAGATGGCAGAACACCAGTGGCACCGTCCACAGGAAAACAGGTTTTACATCAGCATGGATTGAGAGGGTGCCAAACAGGAAAGAAGCACAAACTCCAAAATTGACACCGTCAAACATGAAAATTTGCAGCTGACACCGTTTGTTTGGAGGAATTAATGTGAGGCTTTCAGATCTAACGACATTTTATCGACTGTCAAGCATGGTGGTGGTGGTACCTTCATGCTGTGGGTTTGCTGTCAGTGAGGGGGATAAATTCTTCAACATCACCTCAAATTAACAGCTTGAAGGTTGAAATGTCGACAAAAATAGATGCTCCAACAGGATAATGAACACAAACACACATCAAAACTGGTTATGGAATGGACAAACATTAAGGTTCTGGAATGGCACCAACCTCAACATCCTCAATAATGTATAGACTATGTTTGAAAGTCAGGTCTGTGCCAGGAAAAAAACAATATAATTAAACTTTACCCATTCTGCCAATAACAGTGGTTAAATATCCAGCCAGAATTATGCCAGAAGGTTGTTGATGCCTACAAAAAGCATGGGGTTGAGCTGCAACATGCTAAGAGGCATTTGGCAAACAGTATATTAGTGGGAGTGTATGTATTTAATTGAGCAGGGATGCATAACTTAGACCAGGGGTTCCCAAAGTGGGGGTCGGGACCCACCGGGGGGGTCACGTGATGATCTTCAGAATCATTGTGATGTGACCCCTGAGGCGTATGGAGAGCCAAAAGGGACAAAATTAAATAAATAAATAATGAAACACATACATGTACCATGAAATAAATAAATGTACCATTAAATGCCCTATTAAATGATTTAATTGTACTATTTATTTATTTATTACAATGTTAAATAATTAAATATACCATTAAATTATGAAACTTTATATTTATTTATTTTATGAAGAAATAAATAAATATATAGTGAAATGTATTTTTAGGGGTTTGCCAGTCTCTGGTACTGTTATTTTGGGAGTTACAGGCTAATATGTTTGGGAACCCCTGAATTAAACATTGAATGGTTTAAAGAAAATCCAAAATACAATCAAATCTGTGCAGCACATTCCTGATATTAGGAATCAGTGAGGTTGTATGTTGTATAATAATTCCACCCTGTACATAAATAGGGTTCAGATGCATAATTATGAGTCCATAATCACATACTGACATCCATGAAAAGTGGATGTCAACTTCTGACCAGCTACATCCACCTCTTTTGCATCACTGGGTTACTGTTTTGTATCACCACAGACCAGCGAGTTCGACGAAAGAACAGAGAGCTGTTTTTCTGCCATAACTCAGCTTGAAAACAGAGAAACCCAGAAAATGTCAGCAAAGCAAACAACAAAACAATGGATGGAAAAATGTTATATGCTGAAGTCCTGGGAAACCAATTAGAATTAGAGCCCTGACAGTACTAATAGCAACGAAAGGCCCTCATGCACCAACTACAAGCCTCAAAACACAATCTTGTCATACTGTTTGAGTAATAACATAATCATATTAAAGTATGGATTGTTGAGCATACAGGTATTTGTTTGAGTATACAATGTAGAGAGATAGAATATTATTTTTTAAAGTCCATTTGGAGTTAGAAATAGTGTAGGGACATGGCCATTTGACAGCAGTTATATATTATCTTTAAAAAAAAAAGCTCCAGGGTCTGATTCAGATGTGAGTCCTAATACAGTGATTTTAGCTACCGTTAAATGAGAGGTTTTTCACCAGACAGAAAGCAAAGAGAGAGGAAGAAATTTGAATGAATCACCCTTTTAGGCTTTTGTCTGGTGGCTGCACACTCACAGGCTGAAGGCTGCAGGGCAGAAATGTGAAGGGGGAAAATCAATAATATTCTGGAAAATCACAAGTGAGTCAACAATGTCCCAAAAATAAACTCACTGTGCTTAAGCCCCAGAGTTTTTTGCAACTATGCATATTTATGAACAGAGCTTTGTATTTTTTGAAATAGGCGTACATATAAAAATGCCTAATTATTAAGGGGATAAAAATTATACATGGTTATCAATTCTTTTTACAAATAAAAATCTGAAAAGTGGAGGGACTGGCAGTTTAATCTGATACCCCTAAATAAAAACTCAGTGTAACCAAATTGCCTTCATAAGTCACCTAATTAGTTAAACAGATCCCACCAGTGCGTAATTTAAGCTCAGCATAATTCCAACTATTATGTAAAGGCCTCAAAGGTTTATTTGAGAACATTAGCAAAAAAACCACATCATGAAACCAAGGAACACATCAGACACATCAGGTATAATGTTGTGGACAAGATTAAAGCAGGGTGACGCTATAAAACAAAATCCCAAGCTTTGAACATCTTACAGATCTCTGCTCAATCCATCATATCAGAAACGGAACACAAGTCAAGAGAGGAGAATATCAAACCGGCGAAGATAAAAAAATATTGGTTCTTTCCACATTTGGCCTTTATGGGGGTGGCAGAAAAAATGTCTTAGTTGAAAGAAAGTGATAGGAAGTCCTGTTTGCCACAAGCCATGTAGCAGACAAAGCATGTGGAGGAAAGTGCTCTTGTCAGATGAGGCCAAAAAAGTTTTTTATGGGGGCTAAAAGTAAAGTATAAAATGTTGTGTGTGATGGAGAAACACTATTCACCCCCCTCTGAAAAACACCATCCCCAAAGTAAATCACGGTAGTGGCAGAATCATGTTTTGGGGATGTCTTACTTCAGCAAAAATAGTGAAACTGGTCAGAAACAGCCTGGAAGAGACAAAGGTTTAAACCCCCTAAATACAAGGCTAAACTGGGAAAAAAAACCTGTTGGAGGCTTCACAAGACACGAGAGTGGGGCAAGGGTTCATCTTCCTGCAGGTCAAAAGACCCTAAACATACTAGAGCTGCAATGGAATGGCTTAGATAAAAGCGTATCCATATGTTACAATGGCCTAGTCAAAGTCCAGACCTATATCCAACTGTATCTGTAGCAAGACACTCTCTGTCCAATCTGACTGAGCCTGAGGTATTTTCCAAAGAAGAATAAGCAACAACTTTAACTTTAACTAAACACAACCTTTTGTTGCATTTGTAGTTGCAGTGAAATATGGTTCTGTAAGGCAAGAGTTGAAAACCATGCATTATTTTCCTTCCACTTCTCAAGTATACACTCCTTTGTTTGTGGTTGCAGTGTGACGAAATGTTAGAAAGTCCAAGGGTATGAATACTTTTGCAAAGTACTGAATTAGGGTTATGGTTCTGATTATTCTCATTCCTTTGTATGGTGTATTTCTTTGGAAGTCTCCCTGCATGATTTATCCATGCAAAATGATCTCCCACCACGACTCTTCGGCTTTGACTGTAACAGCTAAACAGAAAAGGATTATTTATTTACACAGGTCCATCGAATTACTCAACACCTTTATTCCATCTAGCTGAAGCTCTGCTGCCGTTACTTAACAACCCCACGCCATCTGTTAGCAAGATTTTTTAATTTTCACACGTCAACTCGAAAACATCAACAGTAAATGTGATTTATTGCTCCACATGCAATAAATCCTGGAGCGTCTCTGAAGTGAGGATGTGGTTATAGTTTTACAGGACAGTGGGGAAATCTCCCAAGCGCTCCTTGTGAGACATTTGAAAACAGGATGCAGGATCTCTCATGTGCCCATGTCAGAACACGTCCACTTGGCAAGGACAGGATGCAGCAGGCACTCCGTGGATAAAAATAAAACACCATCACTTAAGGCAACATACACTCGTGGCCTTCTGAGCTGTAATGTCTATGTTTTAGATGGCAGTCTGGCAGAAAGCACCCTGCTCAACACCAGCTTGTTATTATTCTTGTGAGAAAGCTTTCTTTGTGTCAGATTCACGTCTATTTGGTTGCTGCGTCTTTCTGAAAAAACAATAAAGGAATACCACTGAAATCTAATACTGAAGATCAAACAGGGGAAAATCCTTCCAACTGACTGGATGTAATAATTGCATAGCTTGGGATTATGTAATGATATTGGAATATATGATTATATTGATTCAGGTTTGGAGGGTCTTATTAAGACAGACGCCTATCACCTAAAAACGGTATACGTGCTGTGGGTTGTAAGCAGGCCTGCGCAGTCTGATTCATCAAACTTTTAACGGCCATCCTGTGTGATTTTGGCTTCTTATAGACCAAACTTAAAGTTCTGAGAACTTCTGCAGTGTCAGTTTTTGCTTCTACTGCGTTGCTGCCAAATAAGATGATTTTCCTATAAAACATGACGTATGTTTGCAATGTATAAAGTCACAAGGAGAATCATGGGTAAGACCAATGAATAATTACTACCTTATTTTACGAAGAGAGAATTAGATGAAAGATGAGATGAATCAAAAGAGTAAAAGTTGGAAAGCTGTGATTCAGGTTCTGTCAACAATGGGTGGATTCTGCTGCAGACCAGAACTGGAAAAAAACCAGCCTGTCTCCCAGTACTTTAAAAGGTGAATGCAGTTCACACTAACACCTCAGGTTTAACCTTTCACCAAAGGAATGTTTTGACTATGAGACCCGGAACATTTTTACCCAGAATTTGCATTTATCCTGGATGGGCCACTACCTTATGAGATGCTGAACAGTAGGAGAGAACTCCAGGCCAACAGAACTAGCTTTTTGTCCAGTGGACCAGTTAGTTTTTAAAACCAAGAGACAGAAGTCTGGGCCTGTGGATGACATAACAGCCCATTTTGGACCAAAGTATGGCACCCTTTTACAATTATATCCTTGGCAGTTCTGGTGGTGAAAACTGGCTGTTCAGGTGGTTCCGAGACTTTGGATTTATCCTCATTTCTATCCGCCTATGAGAATAAAGTAGGTATAGGAACTCTGTAAAACTGCTTCCTTTAGGCTTCTGAGAAAACCTCATAAGCTTTTGGTAATTTGTAGCATTAGTGTTGTATCTTTGTTTTCTTCTCTGTGTGTTGTTTTGCTTATCTAATCATTTGTGTTTAGATATTAGTTTGACTCTCATTGCTCTCATTGATTTTTCTTTTACTTTTTAGTTGAACTGTGAATTTTAGTGTCAGTCAGTCATTTTCTACCGCTTCTTCCATAGTGGGTCGCGGGGGAGCTGGAGCCTATCTCCAGCAATCAATGGGTGAAAGGCGGAGTACACCCTGGACAGGTCGCCAGTCCATCGCAGGGCAACACACAAACAACCTAAGGGCAAACACCTAAGGGCAATTTAGAGTGACCAATTAACCTAACAGGCATGTCTTTGGACTGTGGGAGGAAGCCGGAGTCCCCGGTGAGAACACATGCATGCACGGGGAGAACATACAAACTCTATACAGAAAGACCCCCGGCCGGGAATCGAACCCAGGACCTTCTTGCTGCAAGGCAACAGTGCTACCAACTGCGCCACCGTGAATTTTAGTGTGTTTATCTAAATTCACATCCTCAGAGGTCTCTTCCTGTCTCATTTCATTTATAATAAAGATGGATGGAATGAAAAGGTTAAGAATTCACCCTTCAAACTGATTTGTTAGAAATAATGAGACTGATTAGTTTATGCGTGTTACCAGAACTAATGTAGCTTAATATCGCTACATGCAACCTTGCCTAAATGATACTGAGGTTCAAAACATTGATTTCAGTTGCAGTATGTCTGTGGCTTCAGTGCTGCACAAATACTGTGTGCTGTTGTTCCCAAGTCAGCATGTGTGTGTCAGGCATGTACATGACTACTGCCATTATACTTCTGGGCAGGTGATCAGACTTGACCCCCACTAACTATGTCTGGCCCGCCAGCCAAGATCGTGTGCCAAGTGTCTGGTGCTGCCCGACTCCCCACTGGCTGGTTAATGAAGGGCTTTTGCGGGGGAGTTAGGATGGGGTGTGGGGTTGCTGGAGAGGAGGAAGGAGCGAGGAGGGGTGGGGCGGGCCTCACTCTGCTGCTTCATTTGCAAGCTTCCATCAGGCCCAGCTGTTGATTCACAGCTCCTCTGCCACCACAACAAACAGAGGCCACACAAGGGCCAGCCGGCAGCACGGAGCAGGCAGAGCGGGACACTGGCAGCCATCGCTGGGGCCCCCTGAAAGAAGCCCCAGCGATCAATTTCTACACTGTCGCTACAGAAACAGAGCTGTCTCTATTGGGCTCAAACTGAGGAGCGTCTGACTGCATTCTTCTCCCTCCCTCTTCCTTTCTCTATCCATCTCTATCTATTACCACCTCCATTATCTCCTCAGCACTTCCTCCTCCCAGCCCTCCCTTCTGTCTTCCATCTCCCTGCTTTCACCTGCTCCTCTGGAACAAATCCACAGCTGTCTCGCCTCACTCTGAGCAAGTGCACAGGCTGCAGAACAAGCCACTGTTTTCTTGCTGCAGCCATTTGTCTGGCTTCAAACTCTAAGAGGTAGACTGGAATCTTCTCAGCAACCTAACATATTTGAAAGACAAAGCCTGACAACAGTGTGGTGCTTGTCAAAAAACACATTTTTTAGTTTAAAAGGTGAAAGAATGGTGTTTTAACAGCAAATGTTATTAGTCCTAAATGTCTCTGAGATGCTACCAGGGGGATTGTTTTGAGTTTGCCTTGCCCTCACTCCCCTTCAGTAACTCCAAAAGTGCCCTTGATTTTCAACAAACCCTGACCACACTGCTCCAAATGACAGAAGGGTGTATGCTCTGCCAGAACAGAGGGGTCCATTCACCACTGTACAGCTCTCTCCAAATGTTAGCCCTGCCAAGACATTAGCACTGCCCTGCAAAGCATCTCTTATCAGCCAAAGGGTGACCTGTTAATGGTGGTGTAGCATTAGCATGTTGCAAACAGACCCCGAAGAGACGGAAAACCTATAAATAAGCCTCGACAGGCACAGAGAGACAACTGACTGGAGTTCCTGCTTTTAGTAGCGACTGCCTGCACTGAAACACCTTAAGCATGTCATTTCAAATAAGTGATTGCATTACTTGTTTCCTTTATGGCTCCAAATGTGGAAGATGTTGTATTTAGTGGAATAAGGTCTCATCATCATCGCATAATTCAAATAAAACTTTACTGGAAACCTCTTGGTTTTAAAGACTGGGGCTTAGCACCTCTGATCAGATGTCTGATCCCTAAAGCGACTTCATCAAAACAGCATGTCTGCATCTCAGTCTGATAACTGCCTTAAGCTCCTTATTCACACCTCAGGAACATTAAAATAGAAAAAAACAAGAACATGCATGACCTAATAAAAACTCAGACAAAATCAAATCTAAAAGTCATAATTAGAGATGCACCGATCAGACTTTTCCTGGTCAGCAGCGAATTTTTGATTTACTTTTGATCTGCCGATTCCACAATTTTTAAGGAGTATGACATAAAAAAGAAAACAACAAAGCATATATTGCTTAACTTTATCTGATTTTATTAGAGTAAATATTATTGGATGATGCATGAACCAAAAATAGTATATCTGTATTTAACTAACAATAAATAAAGAAATCAGATTTTTCAGTATTTGACCTGCCAACCACCGATAATTGATGACAAGGAAAAAATGGCCTATTATTGGCACATCTCTAATTCAGATAAATAATTATAGTGCCTGATCACTGAATGACTTATTGGTCAAAAAGTCAACAAACCTACCAAAGTACTCCTTTTTCATGTGCATCTCCAACTCCTTCTCCAGCTCCAAGGTAAGCGCCTCGAGCCGTTTCTCCGCCTGGCTCGGCCCGCTCTCTCGGCTGGGGGTCACCTGGTAAGGTAACTTATATCTCTGACCTGAGGAGACCGCCTTTGAGGACACGCCATAGCTAAATGAGGAGGGTGACCCGGCGTTTGTCTCCGCGGTCCCTGGCGCTTGAGGCTGGGGTTCGGGCACCGTCTGCAGATGGATGCGAGTCTGAGCCCCGTTAGAATCTCCGAACTCCTGCAGTAAGGTGTCCTCGGGTAAACCGCTGCCCAGCATGGATGACCTGGGCGAAGGCAGCTGCAGGTCCGGGTAGGTGCTCATAGACCCCCTGGAGCTGCGGGAGCTTCTGGAGCTGTGACTGGAGATGCTGGACCGCGGGCTGACCACGCAGTTGGCCGGGATCCCCGGTCTTGCGCTCCCGTCCTGGCTGCAGATGCTGGAGCGGGGACTCGCCAGCGGCGCAGCGTGCAGGATGGCCCCCTCCAGGTCATGGTTGACCACAGGCCCGTACCGTGAGTCGGAGTAGCTGGATCTCGGGCTGGTGGTGAAGGAGTACTGGCTGGCCGTGCTTGACCGAGGGCTGGTGTGCCTTTGGTCGTAGCCCATGCTGATGCCGCTGGTGCGGTTGCTGCTGGGCTTGCTGCAGCAGTCGCAACTGTTCAGGCTGGTCCGGGGACTGGAGTGCTTGCTCGTGTCACTGGCCGTGCTTGCATAGCTGGATCGCGGGCTGAGGATGCTGTTGCCCTCACAGTGAACCAAGCTGGACCTGGGGCTGGTGTACCTGTCCTGACCCGGTACTATCAGGCTGGTGCGCGGGCTACTGATGCTCGACCGTGGGCTGGCATGCTTGCTTTGCTCCTGAGAGGACAGGGAGGATGCCAGGCTGGAGCGGGGACTGGCGGAGCCGTACCTCCCGTCGTGGCTGCTGGTTATGCAGACACTGTTGCACCTGTTGCCGGGCAGAGGCACCGCTTTGTTGAGAGGCACTCCGTCAAAGGTGGAGCCGGTGCTGTACCTGTGGCCCTGCACCTCTAAGGAGTACCTCCGGTGCCTCTCGGACGTGCCAGAGTAGCACGGCAAAGCCACTTCAGATTTGGTACAGCAGCCTTCCTCACTGTATGCAGCGTCTCTCTGAGGGGCGCAGAAATCCACAGGAACCGTCCGACTGCAGTTCACGGGACGCACAGGAGCCGCGTTGTACACTTTATTCCCCGGCGTGAAATTCTCCAAAGTGTGATGCTGCTGGTGGAGGACAGATGTACCATTCATCGGCTTGGTTTTCAGACCCGCTACTGCCGGAGCGGAGAAGTCCAAATCTGGGTTTATCACCAAGTCCCTCCTCGCGTTGTACATCCCGTCTTTGTAGGCTTCGTACAGGGAAAGGTCCTCCATCAGTGTAACGGCCCGGAGTCCCAGATCCTCCTCATAATGCTCCATGTTGCGCTCCAGAGGCGAGAAACAAGTTGAGAGTGCGCTGCGCTCTGCGGAGCTCTAATTGTGTTTCACATGGAAATCAAAACAAAACGCCGCCGCGCAGCCGTCGCTCCTTCACGCAAAACCGCCGGCCGAGGCGCAAACCCGCCCCGCAAGCCGCATCGTCCTCTTCTGTTTTCCTCCCAGCGCGGAAAAACAAACTCTTTCTCACAGTTTCAGCCGACAGCGATCCGTTTGTCAACTTCAGTTTTTGTTAAGTTGAAAGGTCTTTACAGTCAATGGCGCGCTCCGCGGAGGAATTTCTCCTTGTTGGTTTTTCCTCTAAATGTCCCTTACAGCCGCTTCAGTGGAAACTAGACCGGGTTGGATAATCCCTTTTACCACAAATATGCTTCTGGTACCAGTCTGAGTGCAGTGAGAGAAGGGGAATTTCATTTAAATGCGGTTTTACGCGGGGGACTCGTTTGCCTGAAAGGAATGCGGGGAGGGAGACGGGATGCGCTGCGCCTCTCTGGAATGTGGTTAATGCTGCAGAGAAACAATGATTGCGACCAACTCAGCAAGGGGCTGCCCGGCTCTGTAGAGAATAGTTTAGAGAGAGGAGACGTCTGCATTCATCCTTTGCAGACTGAAAAACGCCAGAAAGCACGCCTCACCTGGTCCGACTCCTTCTGTAGCAGAGATGCAATGCACTCAGCAGGCATTATGAAAGGAGAAATCAACAGTTTATTTTTATATGCATACATGATCTGAAAATTGCGACAATATAACGCTATATTAGGCTGCATACTATTACAAAAAAATGATATCAAGTTAATTTCAATGACGTCAAAACGTGAAACTCAAATTCATTTTAGTTCATTTATATAATTCAAGCATTTATATCTAATAGTTTTGATCATTATGACACGGTATCTGCACTCAAATACTTAGGCTTGGCGCCTTTTACCTGAAAAACTGCATCAATGCTGTTTGACATGGAGGCAATTAAGATGTGGCTCTGCTGAGGTGTTAAGGAAGCCAAGGTTGCATTATTAGCAAGCTTTAGCTCTCCTGTAATGTTAGGTCCAGTGTCTCTCACCTTCCTCTTAACAAAACCCCACAGATTCTTTATAGGGGTTCAGCCAGGCTAGTTTGCTGGCACAGTGATACCATAGTTACTAACGCAGGTATTCATACTTTTGGCAGTGTTGGCTGGTGACCAATCCCCTTGGAAAATAAAATAAGCATTTCCATAAAGTCTGTCAGCAAATGAAAGCTTGAAGGGCTCTAACATTTCCTGGTGGACTTGATAAAACTAAGTGGAGGGTGAACATTTCACACTGGCTGTCAAGCAACTTGGATTATGTGCCTATCCACTCCTTCTCCAGATTCAGGGCCTTTGATTCCCAAATGAAATGCAAAATTTTTCTTGGACCACTAAGCAACACCCTGGTGCCTTTTCTCCCAGGTAAGATCCTTCTGACCTTGCCTGTAGTTGAGGAGGGACCTAACACAAGGAATATTAAAGTTGTAGCCCATTTCCTGAATGACTCTCGCTTGAAACACTGACTCCAATTGCTGTTAATGTCTTTTGAATATCCCCCAACTCACTGAAAAGGCTTTCCTTCAAAATCCTCTCAATGATGCGTTTACCACTGTCGGTCGTGCACCTTTTTTTCTACCACAATTTTTCCTTCCACTCAAGCTGTCAACGATTTTCGGCCAGACAACTGTCAACACCGTTGCCATGACTGATTACGCCATAACCTCACATTCTGTTTTCATTAGCTGTAAGTTCATGACCATCAAAATGAAAAGAAATATACGTCGCTGTGTTTAATGAATCTGCACGAGTTTCAACTTTTAAAGTATATTTCTGTATTCCAGTATGCATGAACATTAAAAGTAAAGTACTTCTGTGTACAAACAACTAAATTATGTTTATTTATATAGTGTGAAAGTACAACAGATGTTATCTTAAGGCACTTTACAAAGAGGTCCAATTCATCTGCAGATGTATAGAATCAAATTTTGTCCGAATATAGATAAATTCATTTTATAACAATCCAAAACATTCATATAGTCACATTCAGATCCAGTTACATACAGTGCAATTCAACCCAAATACTATTATAGTACAGTCAAAGTTAGTTGGTCATTTATAGCCTATCTGTAATAAGTAATTATCCATGAAAACCAAGCTAATTGCTTCGAACTGTTATTAGCTATGAATATCTCCTACTGAGAGAGCACAACATTATTGCAGCTCATATAAGAAAGTCTACAAAATCTTAACCTTACTGCATTTTGCTCCTAAAACATTATTATTCTGAGTTTTACATTAAAAATAACACTCCCCAATGAATGTTGAACACAGTTGAAAGACTTCTTAAAATACTGTTGAAGTATATTAATAAACCGTTAAGAAACGACTAATTATCAATCTTTATCCGTATAGGTTGACTGAAAAGAGAGAGGTAGTGTTGGTTGAGTTATTATACGCAACAAAGACAGGTTGTTCCCAGACGTTCTTTTTTAGCTTTAAAGAAAAATCTTGGTCGATTTCTGCTTTTTTGTAGGAAGAATGTTTTAGATCAATTAGGAAAAGCAAAGTATCCGTTAAAGAGTCTTTGTTATGGATCTGAAGCACTTTGTGTTGCAGTTGACTGTGAAAGTGCTGTATAATGTTTGATTGACTGACTGAAGCGTGATATGCTTTTTACCAGCTGCTAGCAACCGGGAGAAAAGACAGAACCACAGCAGTGAAAGCAGAAACAAACAGAATGTTGAATATGAATCTCCTGAAGAAGGAACTGTGACATCTCTTCCCATGGCCTCTGCTTTTGAACCACTGCACTACCTCGTTCAGGTTGTGCTCCTGCGGCTCGTATTCGAGCTCCGCTCTGGCTTTCGCCATGCTGAAGTAATGTGTAACGCCAGTTTTATACACCTCTGTGCGCGTCAGCAGGGGCTGAAAGTTGTAGAACCGGCCGATGAGGAGGTGAAATATTTCAGTGAGAAAGGCAAAAAGATAGATGAGGGAAATGGGGAGGCGCAGTTTGGGGAAAGGATAGCCCAAGCCTTCAACCAGAGGTCTGAAGAATTCAAAGTTATTGACAGGCCTGCCGTCAGAAATAAAGTAAGCCTGGCCAGCAGAGCGGTGCTGCTTCTCTGATGTCAGAGCCTCTGCAGCAAGCATGTGGGCCGACACCAAATTATCCACATGGACAAACTCCACCAAGCTGCTGGGACTACCATAAACAAACCTAAAGATCCCCCTCTCTATGTAGCTAACTATCCTAGGCAGGTGCCTCTGTTCACCTGGTCCATAGATACCCGCTGGACGCAGGGCACAGGTTCTCAGTACCTCAGAGCTCCCAAATAGAGCTGCTCCATTTGCCTCTAGCACCGCCATTTCAGCCAAGGACTTGGTTTTGGAGTAGTGGTCGGGATGAAGGTGGAGTGGCAGATAAGGAAGGCTTTCATCCCCGTTTTCTATCACTTGGCCTCCAAACACCACATTGAAAGTGCTGGTGTACACCAGCCTCGATACTCCATTCTCCACACAAGCTTTCAGGATGTTCTTCGTCCCCTGAACATTGACTGCCTCAATCAGGTGTCTGTTCAGCTGCTCTCTACCAGACATACCATAGGAGGCAATGTGGAACACACAGTCTACACCAAACACGGCCTTCTCAACTTGTGCATATTCACGTATATCTCCTTGCACAAACATCATGTCTGCAGGCAGTTCTTGGCTTGGATGAACGTTGTCGAACAGAATGATTCTGGCTCCTCTTTTATGCAGAGCACATGCAAGGCTGCAAATAAACAAATTATTATGTATGAATCTCATTGAAAATCATATAGATCATCTACTTAGATTAACACTACATTAAAAAATACACGAAATCTACACTATTCAAAAACACTAAGATAATTGGCACGACAATGCCACCTTGTGGTAATTAAGCTGAATTGCATGGGGTAACATGAACAAACTGAAACATTTTGATAAATTATAAATGTGAACTCGTTCTTACCGAAGCCCGAAATAGCCACAACCTCCTGTTAATAAAAACACCTTTTCGTCCATTTGTGCGCTTTTCATTGGAAGAGGGACAATCTGTGAGTTTAGAAGATTGTAGAAAATTAGAGTATGTTAAAAACAACTGATTAATAAAAACATTAAATTATAAAATGAAATATTTATTAGCCTGGAAGTGCATTTTTGTGTGTGTCTTGTATACACTCTTAAAACACCCTAAAGCTCAACTAAAGCTTCACAGATTTTGTTTTAAAATTCAAAAGTTTAAGCAATGACCTTTTCAAGTCATATAAATTATACAGGGGTGGACAATGAAACTGAAACACCTGGCATTTTAGTGTGGGAGGTTTCATGGCTAAATTGGACCAGCCTGGTAGCCAGTCTTCATTGATTGCACATTGCACCAGTAAGAGCAGAGTGTGAAGGTTCAATTAGCAGGGTAAGAGCACAGTTTTGCTCAAAATATTGAAATGCACACAACATTATGGGTGACATACCAGAGTTCAAAAGAGGACAAATTGTTGGTGCACGTCTTGCTGGCGCATCTGTGACCAAGACAGCAAGTCTTTGTGATGTATCAAGAGCCACGGTATCCAGGGTAATGTCAGCATACCACCAAGAAGGGCGAACCACATCCAACAGGATTAACTGTGGACGCAAGAGGAAGCTGTCTGAAAGGGATGTTCGGGTGCTAACCCAGATTATATCCAAAAAACATAAAACCACGGCTGCCCAAATCACGGCAGACTTAAATGTGCACCTCAACTCTCCTGTTTCCACCAGAACTGTCCGTCGGGAGCTCCACAGGGTCAATATACACGGCCGGGCTGCTATAGCCAAACCTTTGGTCACTCATGCCAATGCCAAACGTCGGTTTCAATGGTGCAAGGAGAGCAAATCTTGGGCTGTGGACAATGTGAAACATGTATTGTTCTCTGATGAGTCCACCTTTACTGTTTTCCCCACATCCGGGAGAGTTACGGTGTGGAGAAGCCCCAAAGAAGCGTACCACCCAGACTGTTGCATGCCCAGAGTGAAGCATGGGGGTGGATCAGTGATGGTTTGGGCTGCCATATCATGGCATTCCCTTGGTCCAATACTTGTGCTAGATGGGTGCGTCACTGCCAAGGACTACCGAACCATTCTTGAGGAGCATGTGCATCCAATGGTTCAAACATTGTATCCTGAAGGCGGTGCCGTGTATCAGGATGACAATGCACCAATACACACAGCAAGACTGGTGAAAGATTGGTTTGATGAACATGAAAGTGAAGTTGAACATCTCCCATGGCCTGCACAGTCACCAGATCTAAATATTATTGAGCCACTTTGGGGTGTTTTGGAGGAGCGAGTTTTCCTCCACCAGTATCACGTAGTGAACTGGCCACTATCCTGCAAGAAGAATGGCTTAAAATCCCTCTGACCACTGTGCAGGACTTGTATATGTCATTCCCAAGATGAATGGACGCTGTATTAGCCTTAAAAGGAGGCCCTACACCATACTAATAAATTATTGTGGTCTAAAACCAGGTGTTTCAGTTTCATTGTCCAACCCCTGTATATTTGGATTTAGATTCTTGCTCTGTCTCCCTGGTTGGCACTGGACTGAAGTCTGTATTAAAACAATCATGTTATTTTAATCATAACTTTCCGCTAAAGTTGGAATTGTGGTCATGTTAAAACACCGTAGAAAAATTGAGCTCTAAATCTCTTTAAAAGAAACACTTTGACCCAATAGCTATTCAAAATACAGGTAAATATCAAGGTTAAAATGTCTTTCTAAAGTTTTAGACAAAGCAATCTGCTTAATCAGCTTTAAAAGGATTTTTAAACACTGAGGCATCTCTTTTAACAGTTTTGACTATTTTTAAACAGTTGAATTAGTAAGTTCTAGCGTATTAGTGTTATCAACAGCCTTTGATACTGTACATCATAATACTCCAGTATCAGGTTTAGAACATGTTGGTAACACATATAAAGCTCTGATTTATTCAGTTTTGGCGTTCCCCAGGGGTCTATATTGGGTTCACTTCTCTTTATTATATCACCTCTCATTATTTGTAGTCATACATTTATCACCCCTCATATAGTGATGCTCTGTATGATGAATTTCTTGTCCAGTTTCTCATTGATTTTGAAATTTATGACAAGAGAGTGACACTCTACCAAGCTTTTCTAAGTGTTCTTCTAGTTATCTCATCCCTTTTTTATTGTATTTCGCTTGTTCTTTTATTATGTATTTATTTTATCGCTTGGTCTCGATTGTGAAGCAGTTTAATAAATATTTGCTGTTTTAAATGTGGTGTTTTAAACTATGAGGGGTTAATGTAACAAAAATTAGCTTGAAATGAATTGAAGGTGTGAAATACCAAACATGGTAAAATTGAAGGTGTGAAATAGTGAACATGGTAAAATTGGGTGCTGTAAAACCCAACATGTGATTAATATCGCCTCAGTGAAAATTAGAATCCGTTAATTTGGAGGTCATTAACATGATAAATATTAATGCTATAAATTTTTAGGTTATCAAATTTAACGTTGGCCGTTTTCATTCACTGCCTTGATTTTAGCGCAATGTGTTGACTTGTCTTAACTTAAGTAACCACTGACGCGCACCATGGGTTTGTGGTTTAGGCAGTAGCCTATTATTCAAACGAGTCCAATATACAAACACAAGTATATATTTTCAAAGGTTTATTTCAAGGAAAAAGACAATGACAAATGTGGGTTCCACCGTTCCACCCTGTAATTAAACCCAGCGGTAGGTTCAACACGGGAATTGGTCACCTTCTCCGAAAGAGGGAGGGAAAACTGCTCGGTCGGCTGACAGCTGCCAAAGCGAACTGGCGCAGAAAAACGCCGAACCTCTTTTTTTTTTTAAGTGGAATCTTAATAAACCGAGTAGATATTTGAGTTCAACAAACCTAGATTCTAGCTTAAAACATCTAAAAGGTTTATTTGGGGTCACAGAAAGCATATTATTTACATTTGTATTCACAATTTTTGCCACTGCTGTCCGCCATTGCTGCCCGAGCTCGACCAATCCGCTTCGACCCGCAGTGAATCATGGGAAATTGTGGATCACGCACGACTTCTTCGCTGTCGCGGTGGGGCTATATTCCGATCTACCGGAAGTAACGAAAATAACACTGAATACGAATAATACAACTGAAGTGGTGAAAATGGAGGCGCTAAAATCAAGGCAGTGAATGAAAACAGTGAAAGCAGTGAATTTATAACAATATTTACCATGTTACCATTTTAATGACACCCACATTCACGGATTCTAATTTTGACAGAGGCGATATTAATCATATGTTGGTTTTCACGGCACTCAATTTGACCATGTTCAGTATTTCACACCTCCAATTCATTACAAGTTAATTTTTGTTACTTTGATCCCTCGTAAACAAAATAAATCTGACAGTATCACCTCCTTTAGCTTTAAGAACAAAACCTTAACCCATACTGTGTTATTATACTTTATATTGGAGGATATGTTGGTGCTGCATAAAAAGTGCCCCATATTTAAAACAGAGCTTTGAATTTGAAAATACTATTTTCACAGCAGACCAGCAGGGCCAGTCTCCCCACGTGTATAAAGAATAACTTTGGGATATTTGAAAGAGGTTTATGTTTACTCAGACCGAAATAATTCGTAGGAGAAAAAACTTGAGAAAATGAAAGGCTATCTCCAACATTTACAAGGCTACAATAAATAATTTTTGCAGTAGATAACATTATTTTTCATGTTATGTTTTAAAATGTTCAAAGTCGCATCTATGTACAATAATCTAACCCAACTCTTAGCCTACATATCGCTGTAATGTGAACAGCTGTTTGCTCGGATATTAATTAGCGGCACCCACCTCCTCACTAGCTGGGACGGAATGAGAGAAACGTCCACTTAACACTGACTCACTGAAAACAGAAGACAGAACAGTCCTGCGTGCACTTCCCTGTACTGCTGTCCGGTTTGTTACGTATACACGTTCGAGCGTTGAAACACATAGACATAAGAAGAGTAGACTCTGCTCTCGGCTAGTAAAAACGGTACGTCAGCACGTCCGCCATATTGTGAAAGGCAAATTTTGTTTGTAAACCTAAACAACCATTCTTAGAACTCGCTTTTTCCAAGTTTAAGAAACACTGAAAATAAGGTTTGATGACTTTTGAATATTCTTTTTAATATAAAACAATACTTGACGTATATTAAACAATATCGGATAATCAATTTAACAGGTTGCGCCCACAATGAAACAGTCATAACTACATTGTTCATTTTAGCTGTTTTCTGGTGCCAAAGATTAACATTTTAATCCCTATATCTATTAGTATTATACAAAAAATAGGTTATAATATGAACAGCAAATATAATAATAGTATTATTGTTATTAGTATTATTATTGGTAGTAGTAGTAATAGAGGACAGAATATTATATATAAATATAGGCTTTACATAAATAGCTATTGACTGAGCCTTTACTGTGACTAACTGTATGAGCTGACTTAGAGCTTATCTGCTTAGCTGTGTTTATCTCCTAGAGCCACTAAAGGAGCTACTACTGCCATTAACTTTTAACATTTCTTCAACATAGAAAGTACTCCTGGATTAGTGCTTCCGTGTGGGGTGTTTTGTGCATGCGCTAGGTCATGGTATGGCCTGAGCCAGTTCTGCTGGAGGGTTCCTTCTGTTAAAAGGGAGTTTTCCTTCCCCCTGTCACAACATGGATGCTCAGTATGAGGGGTTGCTGTAAAGTCAACAACAAAATGCAAGCAACTGTCCACTTTTGCTAGATGCTCATCCAGGAGGAGTCAATGCTGCAACTCATTGAGTCGATGCAATCTGGTGGGTTTCCGTAGATAGAAAACCTTTTATCTATTTAAATAATAAACTGAATTTGACTGCGTTGTTTGCTAACTACAATCAACTGGAATGTATGCACTTGGAATCTGTATGATTCAACTGAATTGACATACATACATACATACATACATACATACATACATACATACATACATGCATACATACGGTTTAATATTATTATTATTATTATTGTTGTTGTTGTTGTTGCCTTGCAGCAACAAGGTCGCGGTTAGAGCCACTTAAAATATGGGGCTCACTTGGTGTCTACCTTGTCTATGTCTATGGATTTGTCGAAACGTTCGTAAGCAGAGACTTATAGAAATATTATATACGTTCAAAATATAAAAATGAAAATTCAGGACTTTAAACATAATTATACAATGTAATACTCAAAAACCACATTTATTCATATAAATAACTCAAATGTAGATTAACTCTATGCAATCATCGTTTTGTTTTGAAAGATGTTATCGGAAATGTTTATGTTAGGTAAGCATTTTTTTTAGTTCGCCGGATTTTCAGAATAAAAGTGGACACAAAGAAACAAAAACTGGAGGGCCTTCCTAAAGCTTATTCTAACTTATGTATGACATGTTTAAATATATGTAATCCAATTAAATGATATAAATTATAAATATAAATTATGGAGTGTAACGAAATGTAGTAAAATAGAATAATTAAAGATTTAAAAAAAGAAACTGGAGTGTGTACTTATTTTTGGAGTGACAGCGCCCCTAGTGGTGTAAATTAAGATCTGACAAAACCACACGTTGCAGGGAGGCCGCACCGTTAAACAAGTAAACCGCAGGCTATAGCCCCATCAGCAAAAACACCCCGGGGCTGCAGGTTGTTTATGTCATCCTCTGTAGAAAGGGGTAATTTTGAAAAACCCAAAGACAAAGTTTTTTTCAAGATGACTGAACTTGTTGCAGTGCCGAAGGGGCCGGGGCTGGATTTTTAGCTCGGTTACATTTTATTAATGCAGTTAACTAATGATTATTGCTTTAGTTTTACTTTTAAAGCGTAATTCTAAATAGATGTTACTGTAGACTATATTTTTGGTCCCTATGAATGTCGAAAAAGTTGAGCACCATATGGAGGGCTTTCCATTTGGTGTTGAATGTGTACAGGCCTTGCAAAAAAGAATCTTTCCACATTTTATCATTACAACCACAAATTTTATTTTATTGTGTTTTCTTTAAAATGTGATAGACCAACATAAAGTAGTGCATAACTGTGTAATTAAAAGACTGTATCCGTGTGTAATTTAGTGAATATAAATACAGCTGATCTGTGAAAAGTGATGCATTGTTTTCAACATCGCTTTGCAAACACAACTCTTAAAAGTGTGCCATGCATTTGTTCCCGTAGCTCTAATACCCCCAAATAAAATCCAGTGATATATATGGCCACCAAAAGACCTTAGGTTAATAAAAAGACTGTGTGTAATTTCAATGAGTATATATACAGCTGATCTGTTAAAGCCTCAGAGGTTTATTAAAGAACATTAGTAAACAAACATTATCAAAATGGTGGATGAGTTTAATGTTTGGCAGAAAACTAACTGCAGAAACCCATAAAAACGTCATGTCCACAGTAAAACATGGTGATGATAACATGATTCTGTTGGGATGCTTTTCAGACAGAAGCGGACAGGGGTGGGTTAGTCAGAGTAAATGGGAAGATGCATTAAGCTAAATACAGGACAATCCTGGTAGAAAACCTGTTAAAGACTGCAAAAGACTTGAGACTGGAGCAGAGTTCACCATCTGGTAGGACAGCAGCCCTAAATCCAGAGATACAATAGAATATGTTTAGATCAAAGTCTATTAATGTACTACATTGGCCCAAATTTCAGACCTAAATTGATTTGAGGATATATGGCAAGACTTGAAAACTGATGATCACAGATGTTTCCGATCCATCTGACTGAGCTGTTTTACAAAGAAGAATGGCAAAAAAATCTTGCCTCTGGATATTCAAAGCTGTTAGAGAAATACTTTTAACTTTAATTGTAGTGCATGATGATCATACAAAGTAAAAATTTAATGGGGTTATACTCAAATCCTTGCAACAATTTTCAGATTTTTATTACAGAAAATAAAAAGTTAATCCATGTATTATTTTTCCTCCAGTTCCTAAGTATGCACACATTTTTTCTCTTCTATTATATAAAATCTCAATAAAATACAGTCAGGTTTGTGGTTGTAGTTTAAAAAGAGAATGATTATTTTTCTTTGGCACTATATGCTTATTTAGATAATAGCGACTGTGGGAAGAGTAGTCATCTTGCAATCTAAAAGTTGTGGGTTTGATTCCAGCTTCCTCTTGCCATGTGTCGATGTGCCCCTGGGCAAGGCACTTAAAGTTGCAGTAGGTAACTTTTGTTAAAATATATTTTTTACATATTTGTTAAAACTGTCACCATGTCCTGGCAGTAGATTGTGATTGACCCTGCCAAGACATTCCTCCTGGCTCTTATTGGTTGGTTCTGACCAAGAGTGGTGTATTTCTGCAAATGGCAGTACAACCACTGGGCAGAGCCAGAGGAGCTTTTAAATTTTAAAAAAATTTAACAAAGGTCACCTAGAGCAGCTTTAACCTCAACTGCCTACCAATCTGCATGTTGGTGTATGAATGTGTGCACGTTTGTGAGAGCGGGTGAATGTAGCTCTAGTGTACAGCACTCTGAGTTGCCAGTACGACTAGAACAGCGCTACATAAATTCAGTCCATTTACCATTTTACAGGTAAGATGAATTTGGAGGAGTACTTCCAAAGGATTGGCTTCGATGGCCCTTGTGATAAAATGGATCTCGCAACCCTGATGTTGGTCCACAAGCTGCACGTCATGTCGATCCCTTTTGAAAACCTCAGCATTCACTGTGGAGAGTGGATCACCATGGACCTGGAAGTTATTTTTAATAAGCTAGTGAGAAGCAGTCGTGGGGGCTGGTGTCTTGAGAACAACTACCTGTTTGGATGGGTGCTGAGAGAAATGGGCTTCGATGCCACAACACTGAGCTCCAGAGCTTTCAACAGTATCATCAATGACTTTGGTGCTCTTGATTCTCACCTCATTCACAAAGTTATCATTGATGGGCAGGCTTATATAGCTGATGTAAGCTTTGGAGTGTCGTCACAGATATGGGAGCCACTGGAGCTAATCTCTGGAAAGGACCAACCGCAGGCAGCAGGGGTGTTTCGTCTTGTCCATGACGGGGAAATTTGGGTCCTGGAAAAGACTGGCAGGAAACCAGAGGTTCTGAATCCAGAATTTGCCAAATCCAGCCTGGTGAACAGGAAGGAGACTAAGCAGATCTACTGTTTTACCCTGGAGCCTCGACAGGTTGATCATTTCATTGACAAAAGCCAGAGACTCCAGAAAGACCCTGCCTCCCTCTTTACCAACAAGTCCATCTGCTCCTTGCAAACACCAACAGGATTCAAAGCTCTGATTGGTTGGACCTACAGTGAGGTCACCTACAAACCTGAGGAAGGGGTGGATGTGTTGGACATGAGGAATGTAACAGAGGATGAGATTGATGTGGTCCTGAAGGAGCAGTTTAATGTAAAGCTGCAGAACAAACTAAAGCCTGTGTGCAACAAAACATTTTATACACTTTGAAAACACTCCTAAAATTATAGACATCTTGATTTTGCACACCTAACTCCACTTATTAGCAATGCAAAATTACTGTAATTCTAAATTTTATAAAATGATAAATGTTTTAGGAGTAACTGAGTCAGTTATGGGTGTTACACCATAAAATAAGAACGATAATTGTTAAAAGTAATCATACTTTTTGTAATCTTTAAGTTAAAAGTTTAAAACTAAAAGTGCAATTGTGTCTAATGTATTTATAGTGATAAAATAATGTGTAATTTTATAGATTTTATTATTGTCTGTGTTGTAAAGTGGACTAACATTTTTAGTATGTATTGCTTTTGGAGAGTTTATATTGTGTACTCCTGCTGTATTGTCATGCTCAGATTGTGAGGGCTGTTCACTTTGTATTTTTATTATCTCCAAGGCTACTGAGACCTTTTGATAATTGTGCCAAAAAGAATCATGTTATGAGTTTGCACATATAGCTTTGTGTAACAAATGATTGCCCCACTCCTCCTGACAATCAAGAAGTGATAGTCTCAATATTTGTGTGGACCCACAATGTTAATGTTTAGTCTAAAACAAGTGCTAGAATGGGTAATCTTAAGCTAAACTATGATGTTTACCTCATGTGTACAGCTCCTCTTTAAAACTTTTTTAAATAAAGTTTAATTTCACATGTTTAATTTAAGGGGTCTTTGAAGTAATACAATTAGTTTTGAGCATTTAATCACTTTGCAAAAAAGCATTTTTTTTCCCCAATTCTTTGAGTGGAGCCATGCCCTGTGATGAACTGGTGACATGTCCAGGTTGAACCCTACCTCTTGCCTGCTGGAGATACGTAGCACCAGTACCATCGCAGCTGTACAAGAACTACGCAGGTATAGAAAATGGATGGATGGAGGATTGTGGATGAGTCCTAGCGCAACCCAGAGTAGGCTGTCTTTCAGGATGACCACTTTCTTTTTGGCCATCTTGGAGTCAGGACATTTTAAAAAGTCTTTATTAACACTTTGCACATTAAAATTATCAAAAGCATTCTTAAGTTCAGATAAGTGCTCATACCAGACTTATAAAGACAGTAGCTATACAATGTTTGAGTATTATACATTGTGGATTGCTTAGATTGCATTTTATTGCTTATGGGTTTCTTAATTCCCTTTTAGAAGAATGTGTGTACTGGTACAGGTGTGTCTCAAAAAAAATAATATAATGGAAAAGTTAATTTACTTCACTAATTCAGGACAAAAAGTGAAACTTATACTAGATAGATTCACTACACACATTTCATGCATTAAGTTCTGTTGATTTTGATGATTATTACTTAAAGTTAAAGATAACCCTAAATTATGTTTCCATGAAAATTTCAATATTACATAAGACTAATAAAAAAGTAAATTTTTAACATTAATGTTGGCCTGCTGAAAAGTATGTCCATGTACTGCATAGCTCTCTATATTTGGTCAGGGCTCCTTTTGCATGAAATACTGCATCAGTGCTGTGTCACATGGAGATGTTCAGCCTGTGACCGCGTCGAGGTGCTAAGGAATGCCCGATTGCTTTAATAGTGACCTTCGGCTTGCCTGCCTTGTTGTGTCTGGTGTCTCTTCTTCCTCTTGACAATACCTCACAGACTTTCTAAGGACCATCCTGAGTCAGGTAAAATAGAATAGAATAGAATAGAATAGAATAGAATAGAATAGAATAGAATACTCCTTTATTGTCACACAGTGGGGAAATGTATGTGTACCAATGGAAGCATGCAGATACACACAAGGGTAAATAATATAAAAACAAAGAAATAAAAATAAGAGACTGTAGTAAGGGAAACATTTACAACATAATAAAAAAAAAGACTATATAATTATTAAAAATAGGATACACAGATTAAAAGAAATGTGCCACTGAGTAGGGTAATTTAAAAAGTGTACAAAATGTGCATGTATATTTGTGCATAAAAACAACTGATTACGTACAAAAAAAAGGAAAATACTGTATGTGCGAATAACAGTAAGAATGTGTCAGTCGGGCTAATGCTAACAGTTAGCATCTCAATGTCCTTACTGCAGAGTGTCTCTTTGATAGTTAAACTACCAGAGGTGCACCATCTATCATTCACAAACACAACTAGACCCCTCCTCTCTTCTTATAGCTCACCTTGGTTCTGTTAGCCTGTACTAATTCAAAACCGTCCATATTTATGTGTGTGTCCGGAGTTAGCACAGTTAGCCATGTATCGGCCAGAATAATTATGCTGCTCTCTTTATAACCTTAGCTGACCAGTCAAGCACAATACCAAGGTCATTAAATCAGGTGCTTTTGGTACCATTTTTTTTCCTACCAGACTTTTTCCTTCCACTAAGCTTTCTAATTATATGATTGTAAACAGCCAGCTTATTTAGCAATGACTTTTTATAGCTTACAATTCTTGGTTGCACGTGACTCTCTGATCATCTCTCCCTTTTCTGAGAAATCAGTAGGAAATTAAAACTTGAACTATATCTGAATGTGTAGCATATGAGGTGCTCTTTTTGAATGAATCAGCTTTTCAATGCACCTGTTTATGATCAGATTTTATGGGCACAATCATGGTAGTTCTAAAGTCTAAAGTCTGCAGCTTTGGGAAATCTACAGATAAAGATGTGCTGCTCTACTTGTGAAGCACACATGGTTGGTTGTGCAAGCTCTCTTAGCCTCGCATGGTTTGGAAAATGATCAGCTAATTCAAACACTGCCATTAAATCTGAATCCCTTAATAGTTGGAATTTCTTCAGTAGTTTTGGCTTCTTAATTGAGGTAAGGTTGAATAATTTTTGTTGTATGTTTATTGTTGTGAGTTGTATTTTGGGAGATAATTATTTTACATTGTTGGTTAAAAATCCTTCATGCAAATAAAAATTAGCATTATTCAAAGGGAACGTCAAGAGTTTTTCCAACTGATAAGCCTTTGTGCACATTTCACATGTTTGTAAAAATTGACCTAATAAAAATATTTATCCTATATTTTACAGGTAAGATGAATTTGGAGGAGTACTTCCAAAGGATTGGCTTCGATGGCCCTTGTGATAAAATGGATCTCGCAACCCTGATGTTGGTCCACAAGCTGCACGTCATGTCGATCCCTTTTGAAAACCTCAGCATTCACTGTGGAGAGCGGATCACCATGGACCTGGAAGTTATTTTTAATAAGCTAGTGAGAAGCAGTCGTGGGGGCTGGTGTCTTGAGAACAACTACCTGTTTGGATGGGTGCTGAGAGAAATGGGCTTCAAAGTCACCATGTTGGGCTCAAAAGTTTTCAACAGTATCATCAGTGATTTTGGCCCTGGGGAGAATCATCTCATCAACATGGTTGAAATTGATGGGAAGGCTTATATAGCTGATGTAAGCTTTGGAGTGTCGTCTCAGATCTGGGAGCCGCTGGAGCTCATCTCCGGAAAGGACCAGCCGCAGGCAGCAGGGGTGTTTCGTCTTATCAACAAAGGGGAAATCTGGATCCTGGAGAAGACAGGCAGGAAACCAGTGGTTGTTAATCCACAATTTTCCACTTCCAGCCTGGTGAACAAGCTGCAAACATATCAGATCTACTGCTTCACCCTGGAGCCTCGAGAAGCAGAAAATTTCACAGCAATAGGCCACAAACTTCAAACAGATCCAGTCTCTCTGTTCACCAAAAAGTCCATATGCTCCCTGCAAACACCAACAGGTTTTAAAGTCCTTGTTGGCCTTATCTACAGTGTGGTCACCTACAACCCCGGGGAAGGGGTGGATATCTTGGACATAAGATACATAACTGAGGATGAGCTTGATGAAGTCCTGAAGGAGCAGTTTAATGTAAGGCTGCAGAAAAAATTGACACCTTCAAACAAAAAGGCTTCCTTTTGCTACACGATCTAGAATGTACCAAATGACTTTTTAATGTAGCTGTCAAATGCATGGATTATATATATACATATATATATATATATATATATATATATATATATATATATGTGTTGTGTGTGTGTGTGTGTATACATATGTGGCATTTTAATCAAACATTCATCCTCTGTTTCATTCAAAAATATTAGTTTAATGGCTCTATACTTTTTTTCAGTAATTGCTGGTCTGCCTCAAAATCCCTCAATGTTTGATCAACTCAATGCAGTCATTCTTTTATATATATATATATATTATATATATATATATATATATATATATATTTTTGTGTGTGTGTGTGTGTGTGTGTCAGCGCAGCAAATTATATAAATTATGGAGTGTAACGAAATGTACTAAAATAAAATAATTAAAGATTTTAAAAAAGAAACTCGAGTGTGTAGTTATTTTGGAGTGACAGCGCCCCTAGTGGTGTAAAGTTAGTTCTTAAAAAATCACAGGTTGCAGGGAGGCCGCACCGTTAAACAAGTAAACCGCCAGGTCTTATCAGCACCAATCAGCGCCAACACTCCTAGAGCTGCAGGTTGTTATGTCATCCTCTGTAGGTAAGAGGTAATTTTAAAACACCAGACAAAGTTTTTCAAGATCGATCGGTGAACTTGTTGGAGTGCTGATGGGCGAGGCATAGGAGTTTTCAGTTTGGTTTCATTTCCTTGTTACAGTTAATGATTGTTGTTTTAGTTTTAATTTTAAAGCGTAGTTCTAAATAAATGTTACTCTAGACTATATTTTGGGGTCTTAAAGTCCCTCTGAATGTCGAAAACGTTTAGCACCATATGGAGGACTTTTCTCTTGGTGCGGCAGATAATACGGCCTAGTGGTAACAGGTAGCAGCTCAAAGTCCTCACTGCAGAACACCTCTTTAATAGTAATATTCAAACTTTTTGAGAAATGAACACTTGAGCTATATCTGACTGTGTACAAATGAGGTGCACTTTTTGATTGAATCAGCTTTTCAATGCACCTGTTTATGATCAGATTTTATGGGCATATCAGGGTAGTTCTGAAATCTAAAGTCTGATTGGTTCTGTATTCTCTCTTAGTCAGCCTCATATGGCTTGGTAAATGATCAACTAATTGAAACGCTGTTGTATATTAAATCTGAACCCCGTAATACTCAGAAGTTCTTCAGTAGTTTTGACTGCTTGACTGAGGTAAGGCTGAATAATTTTTGCTGTGTTTATTGTTGTGAGTTGTATTTTGGAAGATTATTATCACATGTATGTAAAAATTGACCTAATAAAAATATGTATCCCATATTTTACAGGTAAGATGAATTTGGAGGAGTACTTTCAAAGGATAGGCTTCCATGGCCCTCATGATAAAGTGGATCTTGCGTCTCTAACGTTGATCCACAAGCTGCACGTCATGACGATCCCTTTTGAAAACCTCAGCATTCACTGTGGAGAGTGGATCACCATGGACCTGGAGGTTGTATTTAATAAGCTCGTGAGGAGCAGTCGTGGAGGCTGGTGCCTTGAGAGCAACTACCTGTTTGGATGGGTGCTGAGAGAAATGGGCTTCAAAATCACAATGTTGAGCTCCAGAGTTTTCAACAGTATCCTCAACGACTTTGCGCCTGGTGAGGATCATCTCATCTACCTGGTTGAAATTAATGGGAAGGTTTATTTGGCTGATGTGAGCTTTGGAGTGTCGTCTCAGATCTGGGAGCCACTGGAGCTCATCCCCGGAAAAGACCAGCCACAGGGAGCAGGGGTGTTTCGTCTTATCAACAAAGGGGAAATCTGGATCCTGGAGAAGACATGCAGGAAACCAGTGATTGTTAATCCAGAATTTTCCACTTCCAGCCTGGTGAACAAGGTGCAAACATTTCAGATCTACTGCTTCACCCTGGAGCCTCGAGGGGTTGAACATTTCAAAGAAAGAAGCCACTTTCTTCAAACAAGTCCAACCTCTCTGTTCACCAATAAGTCCATATGCTGCCAGCAAACACCAACAGGTTTTAAAGTCCTTGTTGGCCTTATCTACAGTGTGGTCACCTACAAACCCGAGGAAGAGGTGGATATCTTGGACATGAGATACATAACTGAGGATGAGCTTGATGAAGTCCTGAAGGAGCAGCTTAATGTAAGGCTGCAGAAAAAATTGACACCTTCAAACAAAAAAACATGCTACAAACTCTAGAATGTGCCAAATGACTTCTTAATGTAGCTTTCAAACGCATGGTTAGTGCTCATTACATGACTAACCAAATACCAAAACTTGTCAATGGACCAAGTCAAATTAATTAAATTTAATAATATATGCAGCCAAATATTTTCCATTTTAATCAGATGTTCATCATTTGCTTTTATCATTTGCTTTTATTCAAAAAATATTTGTATAATGTTATTTTTTTTATCTTGTTATTGTAATTCATTATTTGCTGGTCTGCCTCAAAATTCCCTCGGTTGTCTTCAACAAATATAAAACACTGCAGCTAGAGTTCTCTCTAGAACCCATAAATATCGGTATGTCACTCCTGTCCTCAATACACTGGCTACCTGTGGTTTTTAGAAGATTAAATGTTATTGTTTGCTTTTAAATCCATGAATGGTCTTTCTCGATCGTATATTTTGGAGCTTCTTACCCCCTACACCTCTCCTCGCAGTCTCAGATTCTCTAATCAGCTTTTACTTTCCCCTCCCAGAGCTCGACTGAAGACAGAAGATGGACAGGCTTTTATGGTCAGGTATCTCTTCAAAGTCTTCTTTTAAATTGCTGGACAAAGCTTACTTTTATAATATAGCTTAATATAGTTGAATTTTTATTTTTATTTTATATGTTACCTATTTTTACATTTTAATTGATTTTATTTGTTGCATTTCTTTGTATCTTTTGTTTTTATTAATTTCTGAAAGGTAAAGCACTTTGTAATTATTGTTTGAAAACGTGATATAAAAATGAACTATTATGAAAGATTTGTGGTGTTTTTTTAATGATTAAAGAAAATAAAATACAAGTTGTTCAACATTTCTTCTTCCTCTTTAATTATGCCCACGTCACATTTCTGTCTAATTAGAGTATACTGCTCAAAGCTAAGCAGTTTTAAACAGTCTTAAGTCATCAAACTTATGTCCTTACATTTAGATTTTCTTCATTTAACTCTATTTTTTCAAACTTAGAGTGATAAAACATTAAGGGACATTTAGGAACAAAGTAAGATTTAGCAGGAAACAGCGCAACCAAACCAAACAAAACCACTGTGAACCTGAGATGTCATGGTAGATGTTTGCTTTTGGTACCGCCCTTTCACGAGCTTTGCATCCAATAGAATCATAGTTGAGGATTTACCCAACGCTGATTGGTCAGCAGGCCTGTCCTTCAGTTGAGGCGGACCACGGCACAACTAAACAACACTCAAACAGCGCGTTGCTGTTGTCGGCTTGGACATGAATTCTTTGGAGCAGGCCGAAGGTAATAATACCACAAAGCAATTCATTTTAACCCGATATGAAATGTATTTCAGCCTCATAGCGATTTTCATAGAAATAATATAAAAGCTAAACCAGAAGGAGACGTTTTGGACGGAATGGAAACTGGCATAGAAGCTGGCTAAGGTTATTAGCATATTTGCTAGCCTAGCAGGGAGGTATATCTAGTCGTTTCCTTTTAGTTGACTATTATTCTCTGATATAACTGGCCTTAATGTCAGACTTTATAACAGCACTGCAGATGTTACGGTAGTTTTCTGTGTTTGCTCATCCTAAATATTTAGCGATAATTTTGTTCTATACTGAACATTTGTATTGATGTTGCCTGACAGCCACTCTGTATCGCAAGAAAAGCTTTGAGGCTGTCTTCCATGCTCAGTGTAACTGTATTTGAATGTGTCCTTTCTTTCAACAGATCTGAAGGCTTTTGAGAGAAGGCTGACAGAGTATGTCTCCTGTTTACAACCTGCAACGGGCAGGTGGAGGAGTAAGTAACTCCTTCTGCTGACATTAGACATACGCTTGCCAGCCTTTTCAGCATAGAGTGTTTTGGCATTTAAAGTTCATGATTCACATTAGCTTTAAAGAGTAATTCAGTTTCTACAAAAAGAAATATTACCAGAGTGTAAGTGTGCAAAAACCCGAATTCATCAAACATGTGTATGGATATTTTCCTGCTCAAAAAATCATGCTTAGCAGCGCACGGTTTTTATGTGTGATATTTATTTGGGGTTTATTTGATGCATTATTTTTTCATCAGTTTACTTTAAAGGTTAGAGAGGCTGATTGCAGAAACATGTATGCTGTGCAAAGTTGCATCGTTGTAGCATTGTAAATACTATGGAAGATTTAGAAAGAAAAAAATAACACCATTTTTTTGTTTGCCATATTTATTTGACAGGATGGGTAATAATTGGCTAAGTATTTTTTGCCAATTGTGGCTGAGGTCAGGCTTTCTGAGTAGGATTGCTGTTGTACTTAAGACTATGATTCTGTGTGACTCTGGACTGTGTGTGGGAAACATTTGTGATCATTCAAGAACATATCAAAAGATCCTCACCACCATGTAAGGACATTTAAACGGTCTTTACATGGTGGCGGATGTATCAGGCATTGTAGTGGACCGGAAATAGGAGTTTTCTGGATCCGTATTTATGCAGAGTGATGAGTGGCAGGTTAGTCAACTCTGTCTTCCAAGGAATTACATTATTAAGCTATACCACTTTCTAGAACCACATTTAAAGAAGCAGAGATTGGGAAAATGCAAATGTACACACAGTGATGTAAGCTTGTTGATCCCTTGGAAATTTGCTGCCTGTAATCTTTCTATGAAGTTGACAATATTTTATTAAAATGTCTTGACAGACAGGAAAACTCATTCTCAAACCCCGACCAAACATTCAGTAACTACCGTCCAGTGCGCTCTGTTCAGTTAGTTTTTAGTTTTTGCTGCAACAATCTTTCATCATGTTTTTCTGATTTAAATTTTATTAAAATGGCCAAACTGTCCATGCTCCATCTAATCTCTCCTAAAGTGCCTTGAAGACATCAAAGCATTGATGGCCTTGAATTTTCTGAGCTTTAATGAAAAGAAAACAGCTGGTTTTATTCATCCTAACAGTAATTCAAACACCCCTCTTAAAACTTGGTGATCTGGAACCATATGTTAAGCAACAGGGTACAAATCTTGGTGTAACCCTGAATTCAGGTTTTTAAGTTTAATAAACAGGTTAGCAGTCTTGCAGAAAAGTTTCTTTCAGTTACACCAGGTTGCCTTAGTAAAATCATATAATAATCCATGCACTATCAGGTGGTGATGCAGCAACTTTTTTACTTGTTAGCAACACGTGTCCCCTGTCACCATTCCTAAATGGACACTACAACGTATTGTCATCGTTGCACTAAGCCTCGTTCTTTTATCTCTCTTTGCAGTGATTTTGATAGTGGTGTCCGTTTGCACAGCCACAGGGGCTTGGAACTGGTTAATAGACCCAGACACTCAGAAGGTTTGTTACCGGAAGAAGAAAGCCAAATTGACTGGATGATGTTTGCATTCAGGAATACATTTATAACAGCTGCGTCTCCTAACATTCATATGACACTGATTTCCAATCCGAAAGTCTATCCAAATACATTCAATAGATTCCAGTGAGTTTCAAGTGGATTTTTCCAGGAGAAAAAATTTAAATTTTACCAAACCTTCATAATATGGCTCCTCTCCCTCCTTGTTTTGCAGGTCACTTTCTTTTCATCACTTTGGAATCATCCCTTTTTTACCATCAGCTGCATCACGCTAATAGCTCTCTTCTTCGCTGGGATACACAAACGGGTCGTCGCACCCTCGATGTATCCTTTTTCTGCTGCAGTAAATATAATGTGGAACAGATGATTTAGCCTTTGGGTCAAGCAGCTGAGTAGATTTTCTAATATTCCTGGTTGTTGTTGTTGTTTTATCCTTGACGTTTGCTCCTCCAGAATTGCTGCCCGCTGCCGCACAGTTTTAACAGAATACAACATGTCCTGTGATGATGTAAGCTTGTTGATGATCCCTTGGAATTTTGCTGCCTGTAATCTTTCTATGAAGTTGACAATATTTTATTGAAATGTCTTGACAGACGGGAAAACTCATTCTCAAACCCCGACCAAACATTCAGTAACTACCGTCCAGTGCGCTCTGTTCAGTTAGTTTTCATCAATTGTTGACCTCTCATTGGTCCTTCAAGCAGCCTGAGCTTATCAGCGAGGGGGGCACGACGCTGAGGAGGATTTCATCATCATTGTTTGGAACGAAGAAATTGACAGATAGAGGCTTTTTAAAAGTGTGGCTGTGATTATTATTATTGAAGCTGCTGATCTGCCCCCACGACCCTTGATGTATTTTACGAGGCTGAGTGTAGATGTGTTTATTTCTCTTTCTGAAGTTGAGCATGTATTTTATCTAAATATTTCTATTTTTAAATTTATTTAATAAACACACAAAGTGTGAAAAATTGTTGTTTTCCTTCTTTCTGATTTTAAATGTAGTTTCTGGCTGTGGTTTGCTGCAACAATCTTTCATCATTTTTTCTGATTCAAATTTTAATAAAATAGCCAAACTGTCCAGCCCCATCTAATCTTTCCTAAAGTGCGCCGAAGACATCAAAGCATTGATGGCCTTGAATTTTCTGAGCTTAAATGAAAAGGAAACAGGTGGTTTTATTCAGCCCTAACAGTAATTCAAACAACCCTCTTTTAAACCTTGGTGATCTGGAACCATATGTGAAGCAACAGGGTACAAATCTTGGTGTAACCCTGAATTCAGGCTTTTAAGTTTAATAAACAGGTCACCAGTCTTGCAGAAAAGTTTGTTTCAGTTACGCCAGGTTGCCTTAGTAAAAACATATAATAATCCATGCACTTATCACAGTTCGACCAGATAATTGCAATTCAATTTATTCAGGGATAAGATGGTCTCTTTTTCACACATTCAGCTCGTTCAGAATGCTTTTGCTCGTCTTTTAACTGACACACACAAATATGAACATCTCACCTGTTCTGTTGTCTCTCCACTGGTTGTCTGTGTGCCAAAGAACTGATTCTAAAAATCAGGCCCTCAGACCAGCTGCATGAAGAACAACAACCATGTTTCAACCAAAGTGCACCAGACAAAGATACTCTCTGAAAGTTAATGTTAAAGTGGACCTGCATGCACACAAGCTTCATTCGAATGTTTTTTTTCCATCTGCAGAGTGATTTGGAGGTCAAGTGAAAATACAATCAACACTGGAAATACTTTGCACTGTCCATCCATACATTGTCTTACGCTTATCCGGGGTTGGGTCGTGGGGGCAGCAGCCTAAGCAGAGACCCAGACTTCCCTCGCCCCAGCCACTTGGGCCAGCTCGTCCGGGGGAATCCCAAGGCGTTCCCAGACCAGCCGAAACACATAGTCTCTCCAGCGTGTCCTGGGTCTTCCTCTGGGCCTCCTCCTGGTGGGACGTGCCTAGAACACCTTACCAGGGAGGCGTCCAGGAGGCATCCTAACCAGATGCCCGAGCCACCTCAACTGGCTCCTCTCGACGTGGAGAAGCAGCGGCTCAATTCTTGAGTCCCTCCCCGAAGACCGCGCTTCTCACCCTATCTCTTAGGGAGAGCCCAGACACCCTGCGGAGGAAACTCATTTCGGCTGCTTGTATCCGTGATCTCGTTCTTTCAGTCATGACCCAAAGCTCATGACCATAGATGAGGGTAGATATATAGATCGACTGGTAAATCTAGAGCTTCGCTTTTTTGACTCGGCTCTCTCTTCACCACGACAGACTGGTACAGCACCCGCATCACTGCTGATGCAGGACCAATCTGTCAATCGATCACCCGCTCCATTTTCCCCTCATTCATGAACAAGACCCCAAGATACTTGAACTCCTCCATTTGAGGCAGGACCCCCGTCCGCACCCGGAGAGGGCACTCTACCCTTTTCTGGCTCAAGACCATGGCCTCAGACTTGGAGGCACTGATTCTCATCCTGGCTGCTTCACACTCAGCTGCAAACTGCTCCAGTGAGAGCTGTAGATCACGAGCTGATGAAGCCAATAGGACCACGTCATCCACCAAAAGCAGAGACACAATCCTACGGCCACCAAAACGGATCGTCTCAACACCTTGGCTGCGCCTAGAAATCCTGTCCATAAAAGTTATTAACAGAGTCGGTGACAAAGGGCAACCTTGGCGGAGTCCAACCCTCACCGGAAATGAGTCCCAATTACTGCCGGCAATGCGGACCAAGCTCTGACACCCGTTTTACAGGGACCTAACAGCCCGTATCAAAGGGCCTGGTACCCCATACTCCCAGAGTACCCCCCTCACGATTCCCCGAGGGACACGGTCAAATGCCTTTTCCAAGTCCACAAAGCACATGTAGACTGGTTGGGCGAACTCCCATGCACCCTCCAGGACCATGCTGAGGGTGTAGAGCTGGTCCAGTGTTCCACGGCCAAGACGAAAACCACACTGCTCTTCCTGAATCCAAGGTTCGACTATCCGACGGACCCTCCTCTCCAGAACCCCTGAATAGACCTTACCAGGGAGGCTTAAAAGTGTGACTCCCCTATAGTTGGAACACACTCTACGGTCCCCCTTTTTAGGGGGATAGGGGAACCGCCACCCTGGTCTGCCAATCCAGTGGAATTGTCCACTGACCACAGCTACGGAAAGACGCCGCGGCAATGGAGGTGCATGGCCCACCTGGACTCAATGTCCCCCATCTCCTCCAGAACGTGTTTGAAGCTCTCCCGGAGGTGGGAGTTGACTCCGCCAGGCATTCCCAGCAGACCCTCAAGATTCGTTTGGGTCTGCCACGTCTGACCGGCAGCCAGCCAGCTCACCACTACTTTGCACTGTTCTAACATAAATAGATGACCTACTATAAGTAGTTAAGTATTGGTTTGTTTCCTTTACATAAATGTATTATTTTGTAATGATATATTTCTTTTCTGATTATTTTGTTTTATGTTTTAAAATACTTTCCTTTTTTATATTTTTGTCTGTTAGATTACATTATTTTTCATAAATTAAACCAGATGTTATGATCAAGTTTCTCCTCAGTACTTGAGTAGCCTTTTTAACACCCGTGAGTCACTTTTTGTACCCACTTCTGGTTAAATGCAAATTTGAGTTTTTTCTTTTTGAAAATCTGATTTCCAAGCATATCTGCATTGTTTTGCCAGGAGAACTTGCCACTCACAATGTGGCGGACGCGAAAACGTACGGAGCAACACTTCTTCTGTACGTTGCGACAGCGTGACTGCTTTCCGTCAGCAGCGATCACTTTCCGGCAGTGCTGCTGACTCTTCCACATGGTTCCCAGCTAACCTGAAGCTGCGGTGTTTGGGAGTCTGATCGCCGACATATCGGACAGAAACAACAGGCAGACGTCTCGTCACATGAGCACTTAGAAACGGAACAAAATGGGTAAAAGTAAAACCACGAAGTTTAAACGCCCGCATTTCAACTCTGTCGGCCTGCCGGTGAGTGCTGTGAAGGAAGAGGAGGAAGAGCACGATGAGGAAAGCTGTCCGGCTGGGGAGCTGCTGGAAAAAGTAGGACCTTGATCGTAACAGGGGTTAAAAGTTATAAACATAGGGAGCTCACAGGTGAGGGTTGTATGTTCTGTGAATTATTGACGAGGAAAGTGACTGGCAGTGTAAGTTTACCTGTCCACGCTCACCTATTACGTTGTTGTTTTGTGTGTGTGTGTGTGTGTATATATATATATATATAATATATATATATATATATAATATATACACACACACACACACAACATACATAATACTACTACCAATCAAAATAAAATAATTAATTAATTAAAAATAAATAATTATATTGATGTATTGATTAGTTAAAGAATTAAAAGGATGGTTTTTTGTATATTTAATATATTTTTTTTACTTTTGTTTCATAGCCGTGATTAATGGACTGTTATATTAGTTTTTTGAATAAAATGTAGATTTTAGTTTATTTATTAGTTTCAGTTTTAGTTTTAGCAATCTTATCAGGAGTTTATAGTCGATGCTTTATTTCTGCTTTTGGTGTCTCCTCCTCATTATCATCGTCATAACATTTTTCCTCAGTCCATCAAACCAATGTGACTTCTGTTAACCCCACATTTCTGTACTTTTTTTCCTGCTTAACATTTTTATTATATATTTTCTTGTTTTGTGTTCTATCTTGTGTAAAACATTTTGCTTTGCCCTTTTTATGCATGGAAATTGCTCGATAAGTAAAGACTGGATGTATTTGTATGTAGTATAGAGCAATATTGTCATCTTTTCATACAATAACATCTCCAAAGGGAAGGTTTTCAGTTTATTAAAGCAAAACAGAAAGATGAAAATAAAAATAAAACTGCTATTTATTTTTTATAATATATGCACCAATGCAATTAGCACCAATGCAACTGGTTTTAAGACTGACAGAAATCTTGTTTTCCAGACCCTTTAATGCTTCACTTTTTATGGTTTGGGTTGTCTCTAGGTTTCTGTAAGGTTTGATCCGACAAAAGTGCAATTAGTTAATGAAAAATTACTTTTAAATGACTCAGAATGACCTGCAAGCATAATTTCAATGAGCCCATGTGAAAGTGTTGATGATGGTAGAGGCAGCTGACGTCACTCTTGTCATTCTGACTGAATTAGAAGAGCAGATGAGTTGTTTTGACACATTTGCCGTCTTCATTACTTTGCATCAAAAGCCCCTCGCAGACAAGAATGAAGCTCAGATATTTACCAACTCATCAAGACCTTTAAGTAAAATAGCCCAGCTGCCGTGATAAAAAGCTTCAGGACATCCAGGATGGGCTAGCAAGTGCCAGGACTGTCTCCTAATGAGGGTTAAACTAATTTGTTGCCACCAATGAGGAGGCGGCTGAGGGATGGCAGACATGAGGGTTTCTGCACACAAAGTGAGTACAGTAATCTGCTGTCAGGAAGGGCACAAAAGAGACCACTTCTCTCCAGGAAAAACAGTAAGTTTCTCAGATTGCATCCATGAGTCTCGTGTCACGCTAACAGTGGAGCTTCCTAAGATTATCCACGTGTGGGGTTGCCTCCCTGATCTTGCCTGAAACCACTGCAGCGAAGAAGAAATGGTTTCTTGAGCAACTCTGTGTAACCATCCAGGAGCAACCAGTAATGATCTGCACATTTTTCAGCGCGATGGAGCATGAAATTGATCAAAACATTGATGTTTTAGGTCCAAATCTGAATCCCATTAAGCACCCATTAATGTTTTTTGTAAACTTGATGTATTTCTTGATAAAAACTTTTGAAACTTGTGAAATGTTTCCTATTAAATTACTATAGAAACATTTGGTTACAAAAACAAAACGAATGCAGTAAAGTTAGTAAAAAAAATCAAACAAACTGTAAACTGTATTTAATCTTAAGTTGTTTTTTTTCCCCAGTTGCAGAGTCCCAGCGCAGATATTCGAGAGTTTGCATGTGCCAGCATTTCTCGGGTGGTGCAGCAGAGCCAGACCATCCCCGGTTTCCTCCAGAGGGACGCTGTTAGACGGCTGGGCCCCATGCTGCTGGACGGCAGCTTGGCCGTCAGAGAGACAGCTGCTGGGGCGCTCAGGTAAATTAGCAGTATGCAGCGACGTCTGGACTTTCCGTATTTGTTTAACTTTTTATTTTTTACCTATGTCATTTAATTTCCCTAAATTAAAAACAGATGCTGCATTTGACTAAAAAAATATGTGCAAACAGATGTTGGATAACAAAAGAAGGTCTTTCAAGTCAGAAACCAACAAAACAAAAGTTTAAAAAAGGGTCTTGAGTGATCATCACAATAACTGCAGCCCATGTACTTCTGCACCACAGACATCAAATGAATACTGTAGAAGTGACTCAAAGCTGAAAAATCATCAGGTTCTAAGACTGGCATGAGATGAAATTACGAAAAAGGCTTTGTGCTGAAAATGAAACAAAGAAAGCCTTTTTGGTTATTATAGCTGCATCACTAGTTTACTGTAAGTGAACAGAATGAGATTTTTTTAAAATAAACATGTATACTTGTGGATTTAGTTCAGCAGGGGAACGCCAAGTGGTACAAAAAGCAGGCAATAAGCAGTTGGAGGATAGGCTTCAGATTTCTCATGATTTAATGGCTTGATGTTCAGAGATCATCTGTTTCTTTTTATTATTTTCTTTCACATAAAACATAAACTATTCACATATGTATCTGCATCAACATTCCCTGAAAAAAATGCAAAGGAAATCAGAATCCTCTTTCTCCAACACTCCTCTTAGCAATAAGCTGTGCTCTGATTGCTCTTCAGTCGTGAACCTTGAAGAAGGCTTCGAGAAACAGTTACTCACCCAGAATCTCTGACTGCAAGTCTCATCTGAGTTACTGATGACTGTGCGTCTGCCTCACAGAAATCTGAGTGCATGCGGAGGTCAGGAGGTGTGCGAGGACATGGTGAAGCACGACGTCATGACGCCCCTGACAGCACTGCTTCGAGAGGTGAGACTCCACTGCTGCTTTTAGCTCACCCCATCTTCTAAGCTCCTGTATAATCAGCGCTAAAGCTTATAATATCTTTACTATAATATCTGCAGGAATTAGATGTCATTTAAGCACACGTATTAATTAGACTTGGTGTAAAGGTTTGGATGTGTTGTTGACATCTTGAACAAAGTCAGTATCTTATTAAAATGTCTAATGAACCAATTGCAAACAAATATATGTGTCCACCTGATGTTCTGCTGATTCCTGGGTCAGAGTGTTGTTTTCTTTCCAGTGTTGTTCAGGTTTCGACTCCGCTGCTGTGCCGATGAAAGACCAGAGCAATCCTGTGGAGGACGTGGCCAACGAGGCTGTGAACCTACTGTGGAATCTATGGTAAGCCACTAGGGTTGCATGTAGGGTTATTACCTATTCCTACTCTGGTGAAGATGTTGTTGCAGTAGGGCCTTTTGAAGAGAAACAGGCCCACAGCATCACAGATCTTCCACCAGGCTTAAAATGAGTATGAGTCAAGAGATGAATACAATTTAGTTGGTTATGTCTGTTTAATCGTTTTACAGTAATTATTCCACTACCAGGAGCATTTAGAACAAAATCAGGTTTAATTTGTACCCCTCCAAAGAACTTCAGTATTGAATGTGTAACCATGGCTACCCCCAACCACTGTTTTGCTCCACCCCTGCCAGATATGCTGTTTTAACTGATTGCCTCACTCCTCTGTCATCCGTTTAGTGAGAGCAGCAGCCAGGCAGTGTCTTTGTTCAACAAATCCGGCCTCTTGGATGTGGTGGTCCAGTGCTTGGAGAGACACCCCCACAACGTGAAACTGGCCATATCTGCTGGTAGGTCTGAGAGAGCATCCAAGTGTAGTTAACATGATTTCTTCTTATATTGTTCAGTGAAAGGTGCCGGTAGGCATTCAGTAGTGACTGGTAGCAAGGTTTATTGTCTATACACACCTGTCCTCGCAGGGTTGTGGGGGTTGGGAGGACTGGTGCCTGTCTCCAGCATTTACTGGGGAGAGGTGGGGTACGTGTTGTTTAGGTTTGCCAATCTATCACAGGGCAACACAGAGACGCACAGAACAAACCTAAGGGCAATTTAGAGTAACCATTTAACTGGGGTGGGGGGACCTCCCATCAATCCTGTTAAGGTAACTTTTAAGGCTAAGGTTGGCAAGCTGACAGCAATCTGTTTTAATCAAAAGCAATTAGATGATGGTATAGAGTTGGAAATTCTGGTGTCTTTATGAATATACTGTGAGAATCTGATGATTCCTATAAGCAAACAAACACATAATTGTTTAGCAGCTAGAACCACATTGTCAGACAGCTGCTGTCTGCTGTTCCCAGATGTTAAAAGACTGATGTCAAAGGATGGGATGCTACACATTGGTCAGAGTGGCATTTCACCAACTTTCTTATCGGGTGTATTATTCTCAGTAGGTTTTAAGTTGATCTGATCTGATCTAATCGGCTATATCTGTTGGGGGAATCAGACTGGGATTGTTTTGTGTTCCTCAGCTCACTGTTTGCACACTGTGACCGAGGATAACCCTGAGCTGCTAAGTAGCACGACCACCGCCGTACTCGGAGCTCTGGAAAAACTGCTGCTGTCATCTCAGCCAGAAATGGCGCACACTCTCCTCAGGACTTTAGCTGCAGGTAAAGTTTGTTCCTTTACATATTTTTCTCCCTTTCTTTTCAAAAGGGCCCAAAAGCTGCAGTGCAACTTTACCTAGAATCTCCTCAGTGCCTGCCTTGTCTCTCAGGTACACTGTGGAACTTGAAGACCAGCCTTCCTGCTGCCCGTCAAGCCCAGACCCTCAATGCCATCGTGGCCACCTTGTCACTGTGTCTGGATTTGGACTCAGGGGTGTTGATCCCTGATCTCAGACGAGCAGAGGAGGCTCATCACAGAAACGCATCTCCAGTGACAGATGCAGAGCAACAGGCTGCGGTGCAGCCCGTTGAGGAGGACATGGGCGAAGAGGAGGAAGCACCCACGAAGAAGAAGAACGGCAAAACTTTGATGGTTGACACTGACGTCTCCGACCTGCTGCCTGTAAGTAAACTCTGGTTTTTACAGAATCTCATAAAAGTATTTACACCCCTTCAAACTTCAATGTACTTTTTTTATGATAAATTCTGAAAACCGTTGTTTGCGTTTGTATTCCACCGTTTTTAATCTGAGACCCCTAAAAAAAAAAAAAACCCAGTGCAACTATTTGCCTTTAGAAGTCACATATAAAATCCTAATGTAATTTACTATCTAGCTGTTCTGTTAATGCCTCAGAGACTGTTAGAAAACATCAGTGAAGGAACACGGCAGACATGTCATGGATGAAGTTGCGGAGAAGATTAATGTATGGTTAGGTTACAAAATAACATCTCAAGATCTAAACATCGCTGGAGAAGAGGAAAGAACCACCCGGCGCCAGAGAACGGCTCAGGGGAAACAACAGCCAATTAAAATGTTGTAGGCACCATGTTTAAAACTTTGATCTGTCAAATTTGAAATTAAAAAACAATAAAAAACAGCTTCAACAACTGTGAAATGTGGAAATGGGATAAAGACACCACAAGCTTATGTCTCCGATCTTTCCGCCGTTTATTTTGAAATGACCCATCAGAGTTTAAGTAGGTCAGTGCTTCTCTTTGAGCTTCACTCACAGCTGGTTATTTTCCCCTAAATCCTTTAACACATTTCTGACTCGGGTCTTTCACACTGCTGGCCTTCTAATATCTTCAGGCGGAGTTAAAAAAGGTTTTGCTTAACTCCTGATACTGAGATTAATAGTATAATTTGTGCAGTTAATTTGTTTTTTTTGCACTACAATCTCTCAAGAAAAAATTGAGGTTGTGGAAAGCAAACCAGTTCTTTTTCAGAACCAGTTAAGATCTGGCTCAAGCATCAGCCCTGCTTAGGAACTGGAACCACTTTGGTGGAAAAACTCGCACAGTGAGTCTCATGGTTCTCAGATGGCTTGCAGTTTTAATTTAGACATGATGTTGTTTACGGCTAATAGACAGTCTGCTTTTGGACTTTAAAACTACCCACCAGTGGCAGGTGGAAAGGCGACACGAGTCATTTGGAAGTGCAACACTGGGCCGACAGTACAGACAAGCTGTGGAGGTCGGGTATGGACTGGGAGCATCACGGTTCATTTGGGGACTAGTAACGGGCTGACAGTCACCGGTCCCCGAACATGACCCTGGCGAGACAGATATGTCCCTTCTGGCTCGGTCAGGGACAGAACCCCAAGATCATGTTGACGTTCCACAATTCCCTCTAAAGCATATTTTGTCTTGATCATGAGATTTATTTTGATTTAGGTTTTTGAAACTAGTACTGATCGGTCACACTAATACTAAGACACACATGCACATTCCTAGTAGCCCGAAATAGATCAGCGGAACTAAAGGCGAGTTTATCCAACCTAGTGGTACTTTTTATGCAGGCTGTCACCACTTCCTTGCTCAAAAATGTGCAATTTCACGTATGCGAGTACATCAGCAGGAATAAATCGCTTCTCTGTGGCGAGCAGCTGAAGCCAGACTGGGTGATAGCAGCACTAGCAGTCATAGTTGTATTTGGATGTTGACTCATGTGGCTGTTTGTTTGTGTCCAGAGGGGTAAGGAGGAGCTGAGGGAGGCAACGGCCTTGCTGACAGCCCAGCAAACGTCCTTGGAGATCATTGTCAACATGTGCTGCTCTGACGGTGAGTGTTGAGGGCACGGACAGCAGTGCTGACCCCAGGCACTTTAATCTAAATTTTATTTCCTGTGACACAGTCACCAAGTATGTGTTTGTCATTCTGAAAGGCTGTTAGACCAGAAAACATAATGCATGTAGGTAGATCATTTGAGGACACAAAAATATCCTTTATTGTTCACCGTTTGTGCCGTTTCAATCCTGTTAAGACCCTTCGGATGACGAGTGGGAGGAGGAATCAAGCAGTGACGAAAGCGACATGGGTCCTGACGGCTTCTGTGACGGAGCGTCCAATCTGATGTCTCCGCTCTGCTTGTCAGCCGAGGTTCAAGGGGCTTTGATCATCCACAGCATACCAGAAAAGGCAAACAGCACTCTGCTTCCTCAATAACACATCACTTCTGTCTAAAATGGACTGCCCTGCTAAAGCAGTGCCTGGTAGTGAGGTGGAAGTAAATTAAACATGGTTTAGAATTCTTTTACAAATTTAAATTTAGAAATGTGTGGCATTTGTATTCAGCCCCCCTGAGTGAATACTACTAGAACCATCTCTTGCTGCAGATTCAGCTATAAGCCTTTTGGTGTCTCTCCCAGCTTTGCACACCTGGAGACTGAATTTTTTTGCCTATTCTTACTCTTTGGAAAAGAGCTTAAACTCAGTCAGATTAGACGAAGAAAATCTGTGATCAGCACTTTTCAATTGTCGCTATGAATCCTCAATGGGATTTTGTCCTGGACTTTAACTGGGCCATTCCAACACATACATATGCTTTGTTCTACTATTCCATTGTAGCTCTGGCTGCATGTTCAAGGTTGTTGTCCAGCTGGAAGGTAAACCTCTGCTCCAGTAATAAGATGTTTGCTGTTTGTTTTTTTTTTCCTGATTCAAGGTTCTGAAAAAGACGGCATTCCCCAGACAGGAAGCCACTAATGTGTGCCGTGAGAATCCATCCTGGAGAGGCCTGACGAAGAGGTAGTTGTCTTCATCTTTTGTCTTTTTTTTTTGTGTGAACTTACTCATATTTGTTGCAACTTTAACTTTTCAGCAAATAAACTTTTTATTGAAAGTGCCTCGCCTTTGTATAGAATGCAGCGGGTTCAGTCCCGAGCGCTGACTTGCCTCCACAGCATCCTCTCCACCATGGATGCAGAGTTGCTCGGTGGCGAGGCAGCCCTGCAGGGAGCAGCACATCACCTTTCTTCACTGGTCTTTGGTGCTGAAGGTCTCAGATTCATGTTGACATTTTTGCAATTTAGCACATTAGATATTTCACCAGTTTAGGGTTCATACTTATGTGTGAAAAACACGAGGCACTATACCATTGTTTTCTGTTCTGTTGCAGAAATTCCCAAAGATGAGGAGTTTCTTGAGGCTGTCATCAGCGCCATGCGCTCTCTCCTGCAGATAATTGCCTCCAAAAACATCAGCCAGGTACAGAGTCCAACACTTTTCGGTGTTGCTGATGATAATCGGAAAAATAAATTCAGGATTTCATAGTTTGCTGCAAAAATGCCATTAAATATGGTCTTCCCTAAGCTGAATACTATAGTCTTACTGTACAAAACCTTTAAGATACGGTGTAGCCGTGTATTTATTTTCAAGGCAGGGTGTCATAAAGCCTGTTTTTAAAATGCATGCTGAGAAAAAGACCTGCTAATTCTGCTCTGTGTATATTTAGGTTTATGACACACAAGCTGTATTTTATAATTAATGGGGTTTCCTGAAATCTGTGCATCATTCTCAAATACGGTAAAACCTTTTTGTATCCATGCAAGACAGAAATAAAACACATTTGAAGGAGTATTTTGACTAAAAACATGCAAATAAATGGGAAGAAATAAAATGAATACTGATCGACAAAGTTAACAGAGTTCAGCTGCCTTTTGAGATGTCACCAGAACCATAGTTAACATTTGCCCCTTTTCCACTGGCCCCACTTAGCCCGGCTCCTCTCCACTGGACACGCTTTGTAAGCTTTTCCATTACTGGTTTTTCCCTACCGGTACCTGCTTTTCTGGTTCCTGCTCCTGAGCAGGTATGAGCAGGTCTGAGTAGGGACTACATGTGACGTGAACAGACTGCTATTCACTGATTGGCCATGGGACCAGGAGAAACGAGAAGGTTTTTGATGAGGTAGAGCAGTGAAAAGTTAACAAAATTCAAGAGCCACTACAATAATATTAAGAACCTCAATGGCTGGAGCGGGTCAAATCAAAATATAACACGAATATGCAATATCCAATCTTAAACTAACTTCAACGTGGTCAGGAGGCTTTGTCCTTGCCATGGCTGAGACAAAACTTCTTCATGAAGTCCAAAATGTTAACTTCTTCAGGAAAACTTTGGAGCATTACCAGTCCAGACAGCGTCGTCTCTCCTCTCTGCTTCTCCTGCAACACCCTCCTTCACATTAGAAATCCCTAAGCCTTATTTTAATTCAATTCAATTCAGTTTATTTATATAGCGCCAATTCACAGCGCATGTTGTCTCAAGGCACTTCACAAAAGTCAGGTACATACATTCCAATTAGTCCTAACCATTGAACAGTGCAGTCAGAGTTAGTTATTTATTCAAATTGGATAAAATATTTTTCTGTCTAAGGAAACCCAGCAGATTGCATCCAGTCAGTGACTTGAAACATTTCCTCCTCCCGGATGAGCATGTAGAGACAGTGGAGAGGAAAAACTCCCTTTTAACAGGAAGAAACCTCCAGCAGAATCTGCCACGACCGACTGGGGGTTAGAGAGAACAGAGATTTTAGAAGTGCTGGCTGGGCTGTGATCAAGATAATTATCCCTGTGGATCGTTATACATGAAAAAAAAAAAAAAAAACACTCCTAACCAAAAAAGGGATTTCAAATTTTATTTTCTTTTTAATCCCTTTAGTGCATGCCCCCCCTGATGACCTGAGCGAGGCACCCCCCCTGTGGGCCGTTTGAGAGTTAACGCTTCCCCCCTCCCGGGGGGCACATTAGCCGAAAACCCCCCGGGTTTGGGGAAAACCCCCAGATTACCCCAGTTTTGTTTTTGTACCCAAATGTTTGCTCCTTCTCTGAGAACTTTTGCTCCTGCAGATGATTGGAAACGCCTTGCTTCAAGTCGCCACGAAGGATTCTGACCTGGTTGTGAACGGAGAAGCTCTCGACGCTTTGTTTGACGTGTTTGCCGATGGAGAGGAGGCAGAAACGGCTGCTAAAATCATCAATTTACTTCCTGCACTTAAGGCACTGCAGCCGGTGTTCAAGGCCAAGGTTGTGGAGATGAGCTATAATTTCATTAAGCCACTTTGTGTGTATTATTAGTTTCCAAATGAATTTACTTCAGTTTCTTATCTCTCCAGTACCTTGAGATATTTATCCATCTTCCCTTCTCTTGATAGATCCGTAAAGAAGGACGGGGTAAATACAGCCGTCAGCAGCTGTGTGTGTTGGACAACATCAAAGTCAACCTGAGGAGATTTATCGGTTATCTGGAGAAGGTGGTGACTAAATAAGGACTGCGATAAGTTGTTGAGACAAATGAGATGGAGTGGTTGTGACACCATCAGTTATTTATGTTTTTTTTTTTAATAATTACTGTTTACAGTTTTCTTTAGTTATGTGAAAGTTTATTTTTTGTGAAAATAAAGAGGTGGTGGAGTTTTGTCTATGAAGACCCACTCTTACAGTTTAACTAAAAGATTTCAGGCCTAACTTTGTTTTCCATTAGTACCCTTTATCCTAATCCAAGTAGTACAAGGATGCATATTTGGGGAAAAGCAGTCATGTCATGAGGACACTACACTGCTGCTCTTGTTTTATTGGTGTTTTACAGTAGAATGATCAATTTTTTTTTTTTAAGAAAATTTTTTTCTTAAATTAAGCACACCACTGGACTATTTAGTGTCCGTTCAGTTTCTCGAGACTTTTTGAGATTAGTCTTTGAAAGCCACTTTTGTAGATTTATATTTTTGTGTTAAAATTACTGCAAAAATGGTCAAACTCATGGAGAAACTAGAGCTAAAAATGCCTCTTTTAAAATAAAGGAGAAAAAAATATGAACTCCATACTACTGGGCCTCGCAAAAGTATTCACACCCCTTTCCCTGTCCCAGCCGAGCAAAAGGAGTCCGACAGCATGATGCTGCCACCACTGTTGGAATGGTGTGTTCTGGGCTGAAGCACATTTAGTTTACCATCACACAGAGCGTTTTGCATGGAGGCTAAGAAGTTGATATTTGGCCCCTCTTTAAATGCTAGCCGTGTCCCCTACATGGCTCGTGGCAAACTGCAACTTTCTTTCGATCATTGACTTTATTCTTGCTACACTTCCATGAAGATTTGTTGACTGCAAGACTAAAGTGTTTTTTATTTGTGAAAAAATAAATAAATGAAAAACACCTGTTCACAGTTATGTCCTATTTTGTGTTTGCCTACCACATAAAATCCCAGTAAAATACTATGACCAGTGAGAAAAGACAAAACGTGAGAAAGTTCAACAAATGTGAATACTTTCTTCTAAAATCTAATTCTAAATATACTTTCAGGACATTTCATTTGTAGCACAATTTCCCAGACGTTTTCTGAAATGTTTTTTTAAAGGAAAAAAATTATTTGCTTTGCTTGTTAATATTGAAAGGAATAGTATTTTGTTTAGCAGAGACTGTAAAGGGTGCTGAAAACCTATCTTTGTGTATCGGAAATGTGCCAAAAGTTTCATAGCTTATTCATGTACAAATAAAGTGAAAAGAAATTCATCTAATCTTTCTACTTTTATTGAGCAAATTACAGCACATACATCTGAACAGAGATCATCCATACAAACATCTTAATCATGTTGAGAGTTGCAAGGAGGCCTGAATCTACATTCACCTGGGAATGGACTGGTCTCCAGCCCATCATGGTAAATACTGACCAGCACATTTAGGCTGTTGTGTCTCAGATTCACCACAAATTAAATCCCAAACTCAGGATTAAAAATGTTCTTCAGCATTTTGTGTAAATTGTGTCTAGAAATGTATTCCAGAAGGATTCTGCAGTTCTGAACCATGATGCAAACATGAATAAATTTGAAGTTATTCTATAATTGAAATAAAAAAGACAATCAGCTGACTTTTATTTTTTGCTTCCAACATGTCAACAATTCCTCTGGACTTTTTTATGTCTCTTGATCAGTTTGTGCTAAAAAAGATTGTAGCTCCACTTGGTCATGGAGCAAGACACATGATGTACACAACCAAAGTACTGAAAATTTCAGGATAAAATCTAAAGGTTCAGTTTTGTTTTTGAATGTCTCATTCAAAATTCCTGGTGAAGCTGATCTCAAGAAGCAAAATAATCCAGAGATTCCTCACATTACATTAGAATATAATTGAAGAGTTTACATATTTCAGTAATTCAATTAAAAGAGTAAAACTTGTATTTTTATTACACAGCACATGTGATTTTATGGCTTTGTTAAGAAAAATAAAATCTGTTTCTCCGCTAACTTAAGTATTGCTTAAGACCAATGCAGAAAATCTGCATTTTATTACAGAAGTATGGCTACACAATCCTGGGGGAAGACCGCTGGCTTGTTGGTCGTTAAGCATCCACAATAAAAACAAAATTGAGTTAAAAAGCTAAAGTTTAATCTACTGGTTGAGTTGAAACAGAATATCGAGTGTGTTTTGGCTTTACGCCACAAAGCGAAAAAGTTTCACAGGTAAATTAATGAAAATGACCTTTGTGACAGCAAAATGAAGTAAGTAAATTAAATATATATGAAAATAGATTATGTGTTATTAAAATCAACAATGTGGTTATCAGTTGATGTCCTGGACATCCTGGTTGGCAGAAGATCAGATCTTAAGGCAATAGCTCCTGTTATTTAATT
>JAHHUM010002030.1:593290-654711 GCA_036173005.1 Crenichthys baileyi | reverse complement strand
TGAGTAATTTAGAGCCAAACCTATGGCCATGGCGTGACATCAGAATTTGCCACGGCCACACCCTCCAGCCAAACCTGTCAGTACTGGAGACCAAGTTAGACCATCGTGTTATCTGTCACTTGGGACAGATTCATGTTGATTAGGTGAAGGGGATCAAACATGGACCACACTAAGTGAAACATTACACTTCCTGTTCTCAGGGGACGGGGCTTCGATGATGTCCGCATTTGACCATTGAATATTGATCAGGGTGTCATATGGATCAATCCCAGAAAGTTTCATGTGTCTGTGATTTTCCTTGTAGGAACTTTAACAGTTTTGTGTTTTATGGCGAGACATCATATTTAGAGGCTTGGCCACGCCCACATGTTTTCGTGTCTCAAAAAGCTTTTGATAACTTTTGATCCCCAGTGCCTTAAGAGTATACTGAGTGATTTTCAAGTCTCTAAGTAAAAGGCTGTAGGAGGAGTTCGCTCAGATATGCGGGCTAGAAAGGGCAAATCCGGGGTCAAAATAACTTCAATCCAAAATGGCCGACTTCCTGTGGGGTTTGGACCAACGCTTAAAGAGACTTTTGTGGGTCCTGAGAAGATACATGTGTACCAAATTTCAGATTCCTCAGTCAAAGCATGGGTTGGGGCTGATTTTTTAAACTTTTCTAGGGGGCGCTGTGGACGAACTAGGCCACGCCCACCAAATATGTAATAAGATCTCTGTTGGGGACTGGACTAGGATCAATCACATTGAATTTGGTGCAGATCAGATGATGTATTTGGAAATTAAAGCCAAACGTATGGCCATGGCGTGACGTCCAACTTTGCCGCGCCACCACGGCCACGCCCTTTTATGAAAAGTCACTGTGCTTCAAACTAAGTTAGACCCGCAAGTTATCTGTCTTCTGACACACTTTCAAGTTGATTGGGTCAGGAGGGTCAGAGAGGCACCTTTCCAAGTGAAAAAAGTGACTTCCTGTTCTCAGGGGGCGTGGCTTTGAAGATGTCATCCTTTGACCAGATAGGATTGTTGGTGACCTGAGAGGGATCAATAATACCAGGTTTGGTGTATTTCAGCCAATTTATGTGAAAGTCATTACTGTTCGAAATTTGCGCGAGAAGGCTAACTTTGAGGCCTGGTCCCGCCCCTTCAACATGCTCACAAACTCACATTTTTCATAACTTTTATTCCCCAATGCCTTAACTACATACTGACCAAATATGAAGGCGGTAGCTCAAAATCCCTAGGAGGAGTTCGTTAAAGTTCGACATGTATGAAAAGTGAAAAACGGCCAAAAATTACTTTGACCTTTGACCCAAAATGGCCGACTTCCTGTTGGTTTTAGGGCATACCCATAATTGACTTTTTTTCATGATTTGGGGGGGATCTAGCTATGTACCCAATTTCGACTCTGTAGGACTTACCAGTTGGCCTATCTCACTTTAGGGGGCTACGCCCATTTTCAAATCCATTAGAATACTAAAATTTCACTAGGGGGACAATTTTGGGTAAAGTTTGGTGAGTTTTTGAATATGTAAAAGGCGTGAAAAAGGCAATTAATTTGTCGCCTGAATAATAAACATTCGAATTACAATAGGCCTTCGCAGCACTGCTTCGCTGCTCGGGCCTAATTAGTTACAGTAAAAGCTCAGTCAATCGCCATGTCTAGGAGAGAGAAAGGGTTAAACACTAAAAGACAGGGCCAAGTGGATTATCGGTAGAGGGTGAGCATTAAGTTGTTGCCAGCAGAAGCTGTCACAGGTAGACACAGAGTCAGGCCAAGTGTAGCTTCTAGGAAGAGAAAAGAGAGAGAACATAAAGTTAAAAGCACATAACAGCACATAATGCAAGATTGGAGAGTAGTATGAGAATGTAGCAGAGAGAGTGAAAGTGGTCATTATGTCCTCCAGCAGCCTAAGCCTATAGCAGCATAACTACAGAGATAGCTCAGGATAACCTAAGCCACTCTGACTATAAGATTTATAAAAAAGGAAAGTATTAAGCCTAGCCTTAAAAGTAGACGGGGTGTCTGCCTCACGGACCAAAACCGGGAGCTGGTTAAGTCCAGTTCACTTCATTTACAAATAAGTTAAATTCAGCATTCAATATCCATTCAGTTTAGGAATGAAACAATTGTAACAATATTGTTTAAATTATTGCCATGGCAACATTTCCATTTTTAATAGTAGCATTTGTTTTATGTGAAATTACCACAAATTTAAAGTTAGTGGATTGTCCATGGAACACAGTATCTGAGACACTCAAGAAAACAAGATTCGAGCACCAAGTGCTAAGTTTACCTACATTTTTGACTTCAAGTGGAAAAACAGGGCTTTTTAAAGACGTTTATATCCCAACTTCATAAAGAAGTAAATCTGAACCCTCTGTCCCCAGCTGCCATTACCTAGTAGCTACAGATTTTGGCTAGCTGCGCTGCAGCGCCCTATGGTACTTAGAAGAGACAGAGGTAAGAAGAGAGGAGGTAACTGGGCAGGATAGCTCGTGAAGCTTTGGGAACTAAATCCACCTGGCTAATAAAATAGACAAACTGCTGCTTCTCTGCTCTAAAAGCTGTGCGTGTTTCTGCCACCCACTTTTTTGCGGAACCTGGCTCTGTGGGCACAACCCAAGTCCACTACAGATACCTGGCTTCCAGTGGTTTCATGCTGACAGCAGGGCGGAGCTCTGGGGGAAACAGAGGAGGTGGTTCTGCTTTTACATAAACAAAGGATAGAGTACTGATGTCTCAGTATTACAGAAGACATGTAGTCCTCACCTGGAGTCATATTTTTAAATTGTAAACCCTTTTATTCACAGAGTTCTTGTGAATGCGTGCTGTTCCCAGCGTGTCATAGAATATGAGGCAAGAACTGTGCATTTGACGCATAACCACATTTGAAAACCAAAGTAACAACAGAAACCCCAATGAGACGGACTTTTTCTTCGTGCTTTTTTTCTTCGTTATCAGCGAAATACTCGAGCAAGTGCAATGCAACTGCTTGACTTTGTTTGGTACAGTTTGAAAATCTCTGTGTGAAAGCAAATTCCGTCAACTGAAGGTGTAAAACGATTCTGGACCAGACCAGAAGTGAATGTGCCCTTAGATTCCCAGAGAAATAGCTATATCTAGGTCTCTCTATCTAGATATCTCTATCTATATCTAGATTTGTCCGTCTATCCATCTATTGCATGGTTATGAAGCACAGCAAACAAAGCTGATGGCTGAAGGTGGGGCTTCAGGCCACATCTCCAGCCATCAGTGAGTCAATGGAAACAGCAGGTTTGGTGCTGAGCAGAGGGAGGTCAAGAGGAGTGGAGCCATGTGGACCTGGAACAATGAATGGAAAAGTTTGCTTAAATACATAAAAATAGCCAAGGAGTATTTGTCTGCTTGGCCTGAAAGAATTCCTAAAAGATTTAAAAGCAAAGTAAAAAAAAAATTTTTTTTTTTTTTTAATCGTCCAGATTATATCAAGGACAGTGATATTTTGTGACACGACAAAATAAGCAGTTGAGCTAACCTCCTAAGCTGCAGGAACTTTGCTTCATTTGTGCTGCAGAAGTGTTGAAGCTCACTGAGGTTGGAGGGCACCGGCATCCTGGACAGAGCCTGCAGCCTGGAGATGCAGAAAGGCAAACGCTGTACCACAGACAGGAACTCCTGAACAAAGGCATCAATTTCCTGAAGGGACCAGCACAGGAATAAAGTCACCATCAGAACACCATGGCAATAAAAGCAACAACAAAACACAGATGTAAAAAAGTAAGTTTGCACTGCAACACCGTTCTTTATACTTCTAAGCCTATATGTCAAAACATTCTAACTGTAAGGCATATCAGATTTGTTCACTTTAAACGTCCAGCCTGAATGTACACCAACCTGCTAACGATAATGAATAGTCAGAGGCCAGCTGAACATGACTGAATGCATTATTCAACAAAGACATCTCCTTTCACCTGTTAATGAGGTCAGCTGATTGTGCACAGTCTCTGAACAAGCTTCACCAAGGTAACAAATGACAGTCTCCAGACACTTTGACCAATCAATAGATTATATTATATGAATTACTAATACACTGAGATCACAGCAATAACTCCGACATTTAGGTTCCATCATACTGCTGACATGACTTTTCTGTTTTCCTTTACATGGATGCCCTAACTACCTTAAAGCTTGCTTTAATCTTGTCTCTCCTATGTTGCCTTGTTTTACTCAACGAACAACAAGGTCAAATGTTTTATTGAAAGCATCATAAAGCAAACTGATATGACAAATCTATCTTATGAGAAGGAAATGGGGAGAGTTTGAGAAATGAGATCAAGGGTTAGTCTGTCTGATCTTGTTACAAATACAACTTAAAACAACAACCACCACCTGGGTTTGTTTGAAAAGATGCTCCAAGAAGAGCTAGCCTGGAGTTTTACGGGGCCTCAAGCAGAATTTCATTTTGGGGCCCAGCTGCCTAATAATTTTTAATCCTACATTCGAAATGTATTTTACCTTTGAATGGGTGGAAAGGGATTATCTGTTTGCAGTTCTTGCTAAATCTGGATTTGGAAATGGTTTAGATCATTGGTTAATCTGCTCCACACTTGCAGTCTGATATGCGTTTGTGTCCGATACGTGTTTAAACTCAGTGGCTCGGGGTTTAGATACCTGGGGGTTTCTGTAACTAGGACCTGGAAGTCTCTCCTCTCCGCTAATTTTTTTAATTAGCTGAGGTTAAGGCAGACTTATCAAAATGGAGTCCTCTTCCCCTATCCTTGATTGGGAGGATTCATGTAATTAAGATGAATGTCTTTCCCAAATTTTTGTTCTTGTTCTAGTGCCTGTCTGTTCTTTAAAATCAGTTAATCTTATAACTTCAGAATTTATATGGAAAGGTAAAGAAACCAGAATTCGTAAGACAATACTTTAAAGATGCAAGTCTGATGAGGGACTTCGTTTATCCAATTTTCAAATCTATTACTGAATGGCCAACTTCTCTAAAATAGAATAGAACCCTATTCTATTCTATTATGACTCCGTGGCATCATTTAGAAGTCCAGTCATGCCCCCGGTCCTCTCTCATTGCACTTTTGACAGGTCTGACCATGTCCAACTCCTCTGGTTTCACACATAACCCTGTAGTTAGTTTTACTTATGGGTTCGGTTCAGAAAACATTTTAAATTCTCATCAGCCTCAGCCCTCACCTCGTTGCTTAAAAAATAATTTGCTCCAAACAGCATGTCCTGATTTGACCTTTACTCAATAACACAATAAGGGGATTAAATGTTTCAGAGATCTACAGCAATGGGACCTTTAACACTTATGCAAACCTTACAAAGGAATTTGCTATTCGCTTCTCACCTCTTTAGCGAGGAACTGTGCCAAGTCTCCATTTCCAAATTTCCCTGAACTCAAGGGAATCTAATCTGGATCACCTTTTCAAACTAAACCCTGTACAGCAATCTTTTATCTAAAAAATGTACAGTACCTACAACGCTTATTACACAAGGATCAAAGACGCTTGGGTGAAAGAGCTAGGTCTGACCCTTGCTGATGAACGGTGGGATTTTGTTGTAAGCATCATCCACAAAACCTCCAAATGTGCCCATCGGAGGCTTATTCAGTTCAAAGTTCACTTTAGATGCCATTATTCTAAGGCTAAATTGTCAAGGATATTCCAAGATTCTGTGGATATTTGTCAAAAGATGTGGTCCTCTCCCCCTCACCCTACACACGTCTTTTTTCCAGTCCAACTCTAGAAAGCTTCTGGCAGGTTTATTGTGATACAATGTCAAATGTGTTTTCTAAATCTATTAATGTGTCTCCACATGTAGCAATCTTTGATCTGCCTGCTAACTATGCCCAGTACTCAACACTACCACTGGAAGTCATGGCTTTCACTTTCCTAATAGCTAGAGGTCATTTGCTTTTGCATTGGACACATGCCCCCTGTACCACACACTGGATTAATGAAGTTATGTCATTTGTGAAAATAGAGAAAATTATGTATTCCAGCTGTGGTTCACAAAACAGATTTAATAAAAAATGGCAAGGTTTTTTGGACTTTTTTACATAAACTTGAAGCTGGTCCGGCACCATCCCCTGCTTCCATCCCAAACCCTCCTTCCTTTTTTCTTTTTAGTTTTACTGTATACTTACGTTCCCCTTTTAAAATTTGAATCATCAGGATCCCTGATTCTTGAGTATTGTTTGATTATGCGTATATTTTACCTCCTAGAAAAATACGCATCCCTAAAAAGAAAACTTAATTTTTATGGATAGCTTTGTTGTCTAATTATCCACTATAGGATCCCGTTTTCCCTTCCATGATATTATGTTTTGTACACAGGTTTTTTTTGTTTCCTTCTTTTTCAGTACTGTATGTATGTGGGTGTGCGCTAAAGAAATAAAAAGATGAAAATGTAAAACCCTTAAGCATTTACAATTCTGTGTTTTGTATACTGCATTTCCACACTTAAAAAATATTAAACAGAAATGTATTTTACAGTTAGCTAACCTGACTGTATCAAACTCTCACATCAATCATTTCACATTGTTACATAACAGGACTTGGGATAAAGTGCTGACCTTGATTTTCTTTCTTCCATTCTTCAAGGCTCAGAATAAAACATAAGGTGCCAAATACAGTGATCCTTCATTTCCTCATCATTATCATTTTCCTCCTAGAGGGATGTGGCTGGAAAACCTTCCAAGGGAGGCAACCAGGAGGCATCCTGATCAGATACCAAAACCAGCAGTCAACTCCTAGCAGGGCTCCATTTAGAGCACATCCATCTCCTGCACTATACTAATATCACCTAGAAACCAAACATCACCATACTTACTTCAAACATAAATTTAATTTCAAGATGATCAGAATGCTGTTTCTAATAGTAAACTGCCAGGTTAAATTGGATATTCCTTGTTATTTAAAAATAATCTAGTTTCATAACCTCTTCCCACTTGTGGATGCGACTAAGGCTGGTTAAGGCCATATTCATCCTACAGGCAGTCAATCTGTAGTCATTATGGACAGGAAATCAGGTACTACAGTGGATTTAGCCTCAAACAGAAAATCTGCAGTTTGATGTAATTTTCCCTCTTTAAAGTGTGTATATGCCTAAACACGTCACTCTTTCTAAAGCCATCTTGCTGTTAAGGGATTAAATGATTCAATGACAATTAAACAGGTGTAATCAAATGAAAATGGAGCACTGGGATGAAACAACAGTAATTGTTTAAACAGCAATGATGGTAATTGTCATCTTAAAAAAGGCTTCAAATTACACTGATTTCACCTGAATTTCTTAAAGTCACTCAAACTTCATCACAGGAGCCAAATATAGAACACAGAGCCATAACTGCACATTAGCAGTAAGGGTGAGATAGGATCACAGAGTAGGTATGATCCAGTGATACAATACATAGCAAAGACTGCAGCAGCAGCAGATGCCTATTAACACACAGTTACAGTTCTAATCTTATTTTATTTAAAACCATTGAACAATACCCTGTGAAACAATACAAACTTGTTCAAGCTGCACATGAGGCAGTGCTCTCAAATATAAATAAAACGTTTAGGGAATTGCAGTTCCTTCAGTCGTTCACTTTTCACATTTTAAAAAGAAAAAAAAACTTGCACAACAGGTTAGACTAGTAGATAAGATCGGTTTTACGTAGGCTTTGATTGGCCGGCCGTTCAATCGGTGTACCTCTGATGTAATTGTATGAATATTGTGGAACAATGATCTGAAAAGAGGGCCATGGAAATTATCAGGCACTCCATTTAAACCCACTCCAAGGTTTCACTGACTCTACAGAGGTGCATTAGACAATTTCTCGTGTCAAGATAATGTGCATTGACTCCTTTAAAAAATGTTTTATTACCTTAATGAAGCTAACCCAGCTTCTGTGGCAGTACAGAAAATAACCCCCCAAGGAGGATGGAAGCTGGCTCCGGTCAATGTAGTTCGATAGCTCTGGGATTTCCTTCAGGAGGATATTCTGACAAAGACAGATCAGTGTTACATGTCAAAAATAAAACCAACTTTTCACATAGAAGGATGTGCTGTAATTACCCTGAAAGATGACGTGCAGGACATTGTTGGAACCAGGAGTTTTAGGAACAGCTTTACAACATTCTTCTTCTTGGGCCGAATAACGTAAACAGTGTGGACTGTTCGCTTGTGCTCCTAGAAAAAGGAAGTTTGATAAATTAGTACCTCTATTAGCATTTATCCTCCCTGAACACCACAAACTTAAATTTAAACCTTGTATTCCAGACATTTCTGAATTTCTTTTCACAACAATAGAGAATTCACAGAGAAAAAAAATCTTTCAAACCTTGGATCGCCAGATACCCGAAGGAACTGATAAACAAGTAAAAAAAAAACCTTTAGAGAGCGAGATTGATTTATTGAGTATAAAGAACCAACCTAAAGTCATGATAAGAGACAGCAAGGATGTGTACAGGAAGGTGGAGAGCAAACTTCAGCAGAACAATTGCAGACATGTGGTTAGGGATAAAGAAGATCACAGGCTTCATGCAGAAGGAGGATCGAACAGAACTAATGAACTTAACACATTCTTTAGTAGGTTCAGTTCAGGAAAAGCACAGCATCCTCCACTTCTACCTACAGCCAAATAGACATGAGCTGCTGTTTTTTCAAAGAGGCTTCTTCTGGAAATCATGCTCATTTAGAGTAATACCACAAGGCATTTTGATTAGATAACCAAACATGTGATCTCTCAACCCCCAACCAGAAGAATTCCACGGACTACCACAAATATGATGCACTTAGTGGAGTAGATCGGCTCAAGCTAAAGCTGTCCAACTGGATTTTTAATTGTAAAACCTCGTGTTGCAAAAACACCCCCACTAGTAAGTTGGCTAAGTCACTGTGCAGAGGACCGTGTTCATGTATAATTCAGGCAGAAGCAACTGCTCAATAACAAAGCTGTTTCACAACAGCAAAGGCTCTTAAAAGTCCAACAAGTACTCTGCTTCAATACCATGCAGCTTTTAGGACACAAGTAAACTTTAAAACATTTCACAGATTGTGCTTTGCAATAAAATACCAGCATAAATAAGAAAAACATAAAAGAAAACATTTAAGCATTAAAAATAAAATAAAAAATAAGGAAAGGACAAACAGAAGTTCAGCAGAAAACTAAAAAAAAAAGCATTCAGTTACCTTTCAAAGCTATCAATATTGTAAATACAGTTTAAAGACAGGGAAAACATTCCAGCGTCGAGGTTCGACTTCTAGAAAGAAGTAAAATCAATGGTTTCTAAAACAGGTCAGAGGATCTGGCTAATCTCTGGTTAGTTGATATGAGGCTCTGAGTTGATGTAAAAGGCTTCACAGGGGTTTGAGTGGTCATGCTCCTAAATACACTTTTGACTTGACAACAAGATTTTAAAGTCAAAGTAACTGGCAGTCATTGCAGAGACATCGAGACTGGAGTGATATGTCCTCCTGTTGGCTCCAGTAAGGAGGATTCTAGCCGCAGTCTTGTACCATTTGGAAACGATCAAGGTCCTTTTCGTTAATACAAGTAAAAAGTAATAGCAATATAGTAAACAAATAATTGCTGAATGATCATCTATAATTCACATTTTAACACTGGCCCTTTTAATTTCTTATTATTTCTCAAGCAAAAACAGCTTTGTACCAGTTTTGTGTAATTTCTTAGACATGGACTGATCAGCACACAACCTCTTCTGACTAGACTGGACAGCTGAATCTAAATGGCCAAACTGGTGTCTGATTTGAGAAGTCATGCTCTCAGGAGCAATATTCAAGCATCCAATCTTTCTAGAGTTTAACTAAAGGCAATTGTCACTGAGCCATTTCTTAATGTCTGACAAACAACACATGGGGTTTCAGAATGTATGTAGTTTGATTCCCTAAATGAAGATTAGAGCTGAATGCCATCTGCATAAACGTGATAAGAGCGGTCCTGGCCAAGATGAGTACAAATGCCAGAAACAGTACTGGTTCTAAAACAGAATCCTGGGGGACTTCACATTACGGGCTGATGGAAATTTGACATGATCTTGTTGACATGAACACCAAAGGTTCTGTCTGGAAGGTACGATGTAAACCATTTTAAAAGGGGAACCAGAGATCTCCACCAGATCCTACACCCCATTTAATAAGGTTATATAGTCGTTGGCATAAAAAGTGTAATTTACTATGAAGGACATGTCAAAACCTGGTTAATAAAGGAAATGTAATATTCTTCTTAACTCTATATGTACAGACTATTTTACCAGCACACAACAGTACTGATGTGTAAAGAAATAAATCTTTGGCCGGATTAAGGACTTAAAATAAAAAGCAACACAAAAAAGCAAGGAAACAAATTTCCACTGTTGAGGTGGAGTGAAAACAGCCTTCTGTTTATATTGTTCTCCTACATGATGAGCTGATGGTTATCCTTAAAAAGAATAAAACCAACCAGTCAGTTACTGAGGCAATGAAACTGACATTTGTAATAAAAAAAGTAGAGCTAAAAACACAAACCGTATCAAATAACTTCACTATGGTCACTATCCACATTTTTATATGAACTAGTTACTATACTTTCACCGACTCACATGTTCCGGTGTAGACACGCTTAGTCTGTATCTAATTATCTTCACGTTAAAAAAACATCTTATTAATATACATTTTTTTAAAAAACATCTTTGCAAGTGTAACTGTTGTTTACAACATGTTTTTAAATAAATACTGCTGGTCCTAAAATAAAAGTGGTTTAGAATTACAGGCACAGAAGCCTGAAGATCCCACATGATGCAATCATGTGAACTGAACCAAAAAAACAAACAAACAAAAAAACAAAAGAAAAAAGAAGAATAGTAGATACTAGTCAGAGAACGTTTGGGTGAGGACTAAAGAGTGCACTACATTCAGGAAGCTGAGGACAGGTAAACCTGAGGGTATCAGCCTCCGAGCCCTCAAGTATTCGTAGAACAGGATCCAGATCTAATGAAGTATAAAACAGTCACACTAGCAAGCTTTAGGCCTGCGGGAAAAAATGGAAGGAGCCTGGCTCTATCTTCCCATCACAATTAAATGTATTCATAGGGTCCATGAGATTTCAATCTGAAATTTATTGAATATTTCATAAAGTGAGGAGAAAAGGGCTTACAGTCAACTGCTGGGTATTAAGGGCTACTGTAACCATCACTTAAAAGTACCACTGGACTGTGTTTTAAAGTAAACTAATAAAAATCTTAGCTCATTCTAACAATGATTCCCCAGGTCTCAGGGGGCCTTGCAGAGGAACGCTGCAAAGGAGCCACTGGACACATATTTGAAAGAGTGTTGCAACATTCCGTTGCACAAAGATATCAGATTTCCATTCCCTCCTTATGCCGCATGAGTACACTTTACCTGAAGTTTGCTTTTTTGGAGTTAGCAAAACAATCTTAGACAAGAGCTGAGGGACCCATAACGTGACTTTCAGTCGGCAAAGATTGTTAAAGGCTAGGGTGTTCACACCAATAGACAGGATCACACAACTGGGATTGCTGACGGATCAGACTACAGACATAGACCAACTAAAGTCAACTAAATGTATCAACCTCTCATGGAAGCTCTTGTGAGGACGACAGTTTCTACAACAGACGTAACTGTAGGTGGCGGTAATAAAGAATATTCTTAGAATTTGGACGGGTTTTATTTCTCTGGCACTCACCAGCAAAATGAATTAGATGCTATTTAAAATATGTTAAGAATAACCCACAAGTTATTAGGATTTGGATGTATTTTTGGTTATATTCATCCTGAGAGTTTAGCACATGTATTTGAGGTTGTTAAGTTCTTTTTGGGTTTTGGAATGACAGTGTTTGCTTTAATCTTTAAATGTTATTTGTATTCTAACAGAAAACAATATAATGTCTGGGCTGGATTGTGCAAATAAATATAATCAGCTTAGTTTGCCAAGTTTGTGCACACAAAGATTATTACTTCGTTTCCACCTTGCTCTTAATGAAGAAATTGAAAATATAAATGTATAGAAAGGGAAATAAAAAGTTTTTGTAAATATTTATACAAAGTGTTTTTACAAAAAGACATGGTCATAGCTGAATTGGTGCAAATATGTGAGGTATCGATCAATCTGGGCATTCTATTAAGCGTTCATCAGAGAGACAGTATGGGGGAAGAAAATGTCTTGGTGGTGACTAGTTTTTGCAAATAGCGCTCTGTAGAGCCACCTGAAGGTAAAAGTCAAAACAGTTTGTGTCCAGAATGTCTGGGGTCTGCAGAGATGTTAGCTGCCATTTTCCTGACCCTAGACCTGTACAAGTCTTGGATGAGGGGGAAGGTCAGCCCTGATGATCCTCTCTGCAGACCTGATTGTTCGTTTTAAATTGGCCCTTTCCTATTTTGTGGAAGAACCAAACCATACAGTGATGGACAAACAGAGAGCAAACTGAATAATGGCAGAGCAGATGATCAGCAGCTCCTGTGGAAAGTTGTCCTTCTTGAGTTGCCGCAGGAAATACAGTCTCTGCTGGGCCTTCTTCCAGCGCAATGTGTGAGAACCAACTCAGATCACGAGAAATGGTGGTTCCTAGGAACTGATGCTCCCAAAGCTCACCTGCTGCCGCCACCGGTCAGTCAGGAAGCCGGTGATTCACTGAGGTGGAGGAAAGCACCGTGAGCTGGGTGAGCTTTTGGTGGAGAGTATCTAAGGGGATGGTGTTGAAGGCCGAACTGAAGTCAACGAATAGGATTTAGGTGTACGTCACTGGGTGGTCAAGATAGTGCAGGATGAATTGTAGTCAAAGACTGACTGCATCATCTACCAACCTCTTTGCCTGATGCCGATAAGCAAACTGTAGGGGGTCCAGCAGGGAGCCAGTGATGTTCTTCAGTTGCTTTAAACGCCAGTCGCTCAAATTATTTCATGATGACAGACATTAGGGCAAAATGGTGTGTTTCTTAGGTACCGGGACGAGGATAAGGAAAGTGGAACTAAACCCCAAATCAACTGCATAAACTGGGCCTTAAGGGAGCCATCTTTATGTTACCGTGCAAGTTTTTGCGTTTTCATGTTAACTTCTGTTTGTATGTTTAATTCTGCAACATTCATCCCAAAGTCGTCTTAGTGCCGCCGTCTTTGTGTTGAACCGTGGCTACTGCAGTTGAATTTTCCTTTTGGTTCAAACAGTACATCTTGGTACATGTCTACGTCACAGCCATGCAGGGTATAAAACAATCTCACTCAGACACACGCCCCCATAGAGTGCCAGGAGTTGGAACTGTGATTATAGCGTTTTATGCTTTATATCCTTGATCATATGCTTTGGTTTGCTTCAGATAATATAAATTACATGTTTTTTTATACTTTTTGACAGTTTGTTACTGCTTTGAACGTTAGCACTGATGCTGCCAACATCACTTTACCACTCAAACTGGACCCATTCTGTCCTCCACTGCCTCAGCAGCGCCAGACTCATAAAGTCTCCCTCAATCTCCGGTGATGAGGGGGGTGAAAAATCCTCCATCTCTAAAGATCCATCCATGGTGAAACTACCAGCATTTATATGTCAAATTCAGCTAGCTGCCACTTTCCCTCATCCTGCTGACCACACCCTCACTCATCCGCACCACCCACTTTGGTGGCATTTTTCAAAATTTGTCTGGGGGTGAGGTTATGCTTCAACATCATTTAAAGATTTATGATAAATATTATTCTATTTGGAAAATGTTTGTTTCTTGCCATCTCACCACACTGACTATACCTATTGCAAATTGACGTAGAATTTCTGAGGGTAAAATGGAGCAAATAAAAATATGCAGCGTGTCCCCAGCTTAGGTTTACATCAACTTTCACTTATCAAATCTCAACTGTACTGAAAGTAACTTACCAAAAAAAAAAAAAAAAAAAAAAAAAAAATCACAAAAACATATCAAAAAACTTAATAAATGTGCTCTGGCCTAAAAGCCATGTGATAATATTTTTTTTTTCCAAGGGCTACGTTCACACATGCAACCTAATCAAGATTACGATAAGACAAGATTGCGGTTTGCTGATATTTTGCAATTATTGTTCACTCTTATTAAACATGATCCCTCCATTTGCTTTTAAAAATCCAGTTCTAAAGTCTTAACTAACATGTTTGGGCATCCTGATGTAAAACAAGTTTGCCTCTTTTGCATTCACTGTTCCAGCACCGCACGACTCAACTCCACATAACTCACCGACGGCTGGAGTTACTGCTCCGGCCGTCAAAGCCGTGTGCTGTGCTGCCATTAACCTTTTCTGTGTGACACTATCACAAAAGTAACTGTGTAAAACGGTAAATTTAAATAAATTAAAAGTGAATACAAACAATATACCAATGATGCTTGTATTATTATATATGCTAGAATGAATTGTATATGTCCTTTTTCATGTAGAAAATTATCTACTGCGATAATCATCTAGGCCGAATTAAAATAAGGCAAAGGGGTTTTAACGTGAGAGGGTGTGCCAGGAGAGGCAGAGAGGAGAAACGCCGCTGTCTGGTCAGGTGAGCTCCAAAGTTTGTCTGAAGAAGTTAAAATTTTGGGCTTTTTGAGGAAGACTCATTGACAGCATGTTCAGTTGAGTACGAACAAGGCCTGGAGAAGGAAACAACCAGCAACAAAAACGCCAACCTGGCAAGACATTTCCTTTTCTCTGTTTTGGTATATACCAATAGTGAGTCATCTGGGCCCCAACTTTATTTTTTCATGCATTATTTTTTCAAGCTCGTGATCAGACTTTAAAGCACAAAACCTTAGACAAATATTGCAGTTAGAGTCATCCAGCTGACTATTGTGATGTTAACATTTAAATTTCTTTTGTGGTTCTGAGGCGATGACCAAGATTGAAATGACAATAGCTTTCACCTTCCTTTCTGCCCCCCTCTGGTTGGTCTTCCTGTCCCTGCCGAAATGTATGCCTGGAAAGTTAGGTTGATTTCTCACCTCTGTTTCTCCTAGAGGGGGGTGCCAGGCCACATGGGGTGTCAGGACCAGACTGATATAAGGAGGGGTCAGCACTTGTCTCATCGGATTTGGTCTCGGCTCTGTTCAGTAACACGGCTGATGCTGAAAGATCTGTCTCCCTTAAGGCTAAATTAATAAAGCTGATTGAATGGTTATCATCGTTCTCTTTCTTTAGAAAATACAATTTTTCTACAACACTATGCAAACTGGCAATCAGTGAAAAGCAGCCTGTTCACGTCACATTCTGGCCCTGATCTGCTGAGGCTCAACAGACCTGCTGCAGAGCAGGTACTAAATTTAAAAAAAAAGCCAGCGCCAGGCCAGAAAAGCCAGTTATAAAAACAATCATAAAATGGCCTGATTGGAGTGGAGCCGGCCAAAGTAAAGCCCATGGAAAAGGGGCATATGCATGCCTACAATATGGATATTGTAGGCATATGCATGGCAGCAACATTTAATTTCTTTTACATCAACGCAAATGATTCAATTTGAGAGAGCTTTAAGAAAATCATTTTGATCAAAGTAGATCAAGAGTATAGTAAAAATAATAAAAAAGGTCAAATGTTTACCAAAAAAATATATACATTTTGTAAATAAACATGTGCTGACATCAAACCAGTAGATTTGTGGTGAACTAGAAACCTAGAGCAGGACAGGATCCACACTGTAGTGAGGAATTACCTCGAGGAGAAGCAGAGTCTCCGTGATGAACCTGGTCGTTGATACTGATGCAAGCCTCAGATCAGCAACCACTGACACTAAACTCTGCTTTTCCTGTTTCTTACTGTAGAGACACAAAAACTGTTATTCCACCTTACATTTTACACAAACTCACACACATTTACCCTGTTCTGAACACAGCATACTTGAGCAGGGCATGAAAGTAATTTATGAAGTCCACAACTTCTGCTTTGCTGAGTTTCAAAAGCTTTTCCTGACCATCCACTGGGAATATTATCAGAGGGCAGCCATGCTGGTCGAACACACCTGAACAAAGCAGAGAACGTTTCAACTTTCCGGATTCCAAAAGACAGGCAGCTGTACCAGATAACTATAATCAATCTGACAGCATCTTCCTAAAACTAAAGTTTTATGGCTGGTAAAGGCATCCTCTACTTAAGATCTTACTTTAAGTGAGCCTTTCAGATTTAAACACCTGCCGAATCAGGCTAATATCAACCCTATTCTGATTACTTCATGTAAAAATCCAGGTGGAAAGGTCAGAAGTAAAAAAACACAAATACCAGGGAACAACACAGCTCCGGAACCGAGCACATGGTCTGAGGGTAGCGGCGGAGATGGGTCACACTCCTGCACCGGCTTCTGAATGCCTGCGAAGTTTGGTGGCAAGTTAGGAATTCTATTGGAAACGTGCTCGACCAGACTTTCTAGCAGCCTCAGTTATATGAGCAGCGGAGAAACCGGGCCAGCACATTTCACACATGCTTTGCAAACAACTGCCCACTGGAAGGGTTGAAAAACAGTCCACAATGAATCGTGCCACACCTTCAGTGTGTATGCAGACACACAACAGCTGTCTGCCGTAGCCTACCTGCTGCGTGGCGGCTCATGTTGATATCCTCAGCCACGTTTTATCTCTACACCCCTGCTTCTGGTCTGAAACGCAATCTACTGTCTTCATGGACCCCACAAAACACGCAGTTCGTTTACTTTACCGATCATGGCCAACTGGGGCGGCTCGGTTCTCCTCTCGCCGCCATCTTCCAGCCGAACTCTGATCTCCAACAAATCCCGCTGAGTGAGCGATGCTCGGTTTTCTGTTAAACCAGGGAGGGCGGAGGAAACCCTCAGAGGGGCGGGCCATGACCCGGTGTTAGCTGGAAGTGTCAGGAAAATTGGTTGTACCACCTGTGGTAAAGATAACTAAGGGGACTTTTGTTGACCCCTGTCCCCTGAAAACAAAAAGAACCCAAGGAGCAGCTACAGGCTCAGGGGGCACCCGAAGTCCACATGGAAGTAGGAGATAGAACAAGAACCCAAAACATACTACACCACACTTCTTAAAAGAGACATGGTACAATGGTAAATCTCACCAAATCAACATGTGACATGCTGATACTCCTACCAAAGCAGACTGAATACTGAAATGATATCAAGCAGAGCTTCAACAAAGTTTTAAGCAGATGTATGCAACAGGGTTATTTCAGTTTTTTATTATTTTTAAACAATTGTTAGTTTTTCAGTTGAATTGTATAGGATAAATGTCACATTGTGTGTTGATAAAGATTTTAAATCGTAGTTTCATCACAAAACCTCGGAATATTAAAAGGGGTGTCCACACTTCTGAGAACCACTGTACATCATTAGATGAAATGTGTTTCTTCTCCAAGTCCTCTAAGCAGCCTGTCAGATTACTTTGTGTGTAAATGACATCCTCTATAATAATAAATCCCTTCTTTCTGGTATTCCATTGAACTAGTCTGACAACATATCTTTGTCCCCGTTTGTTTACCTTATTTAACTTTAACAACTTTAAGTTTGACTTCACAGGAAACCGCCAGCTCAGCTGAGAAACACCAAACCTGCTCCAGTGCTCTTAAACAGGCCAGATTTCGTTTATTCCTTTGTATGGAAACAAGACAAAAAGAGGAGAATTATGACTTTGCTTTTATTGATACTCATTTTATTCTGACAACTGAAAACTGGTTTACTGGTGGTTCCTAGAGTCTCTAGAAGTAGAATGGGAGGCAGATCCTTTAGTTATCAGGCTCCTCTCCTGTGGAACCAGCTCCCAGATTTAGTCCGTGAGGCAGAAACCCTGTCTACTTTTAAGGCTAGGCTTAAAACTTTCCTTTTTGATAAAGCTTATAGTTAGAGAGGCTTAGGTTATCCTGAGCTATCTTCCTTATTTTAGCTCCGTCTTCTTCTCCCCTTGTTGGATGGAGTAAGGGGGAGTCAGATTTAGCCTAAACCGGCTCAGTTACGGTTGAGGTGCAAACACACCCTCCATTTCTGCTACCTGTATGACCTCCTCTCTTTTCCAATGGTTATGGTCAATCTGACAGAGAGAGGTATCCCAATCGTTGTGGTTTTTAGTATAACAATGGCCATCAGTGGGCTCTAGATGGACAAACTGTCTACTTTTAAGGCTAGGTTTAAAACTTTCCTTTTTGATAAAGCTTATAGTTAGAGTGGCTTAGGTTATCCTGAACTATCTCTGTAGTTATGCTGCTATAGGCTTAGGCTGCTGGAGGACATAATGACCACTTTCACCCTCTTCGCTACTTTCTCACGCTACTCTTCAATTTTGTATTATATGCTGTTATCTCAGCTTTTAACTTTGTTCTCTCTCTTTTCTCTTCCTAGAAGCTACACCTGGCCTGACTCTGTGTCTACCTGTGACACCTTTCTGGAGAGGGGAATCCTCCAAGCTTCTGCTGGCAACAACTTAATGCTTCACCCTCTACCTTCTTCTAGGTGAAACGACTAAAGAGCTACCACCCATTAAAATTTACCTTTTCCTTCCCATAGAAAGTACTTCTGGATCAGTGCTTCTTTGTTCTCTTTGTGTCTCTGCTCTGTTCTCTCTAACCCCAGTCGGTCGTGGCAGATGGCCGCTCACACTGAGCCTGGTTCTGCTGGAGGTTTCTTCCTGTTAAAAGGGAGTTTTTCCTCTCCACTGTTGCTACATGCATGCTCAGTATGAGGGATTGCTGCAAAGTCAACGCCAGTGACTGTCCACTGTCTCTACATGCTCATCCGGGAGGTGTGAATGCTGCAAGTCACTGACTGGATGCAATCTGCTGGGTTTCCTTAGATAGAAAAACTTTTTATCCAATTTGAATAAATAACAGAATCTGGCTGCACTGTTCAATGATTAAGATTAATTGGAATGTATGTACCTGACTTTTGTGAAGTGCCTTGAGACGACATGTGTTGTGAATTGGCGCTATATAAATAAACTGAATTGAATTGAACTGAATTGAAAAGGAGCTTAGAAGTTTTGTGTATACATCATTTTAAATTGTTATACTTTTCAGAGGCATAAAGAAATGTAACCAGGTCCTGAATGATGTAGCCTAATTTGGATCATTGAAATAGAATTTGAAAAACATGAGACGTGTTACTGGTTCAAAACAAAATAACAATACTGTCGACATACTGACAGTCAGCTTAACTATCATGTTAATCCAATTTTGGCATCACATTTATCTGAATTTTTTTTTTTTTTTACAAATTCACTTTCCCCTTTAAATCTTACAGATCCATGTGTGCCTTAGATATTATTTCTGAGTCATATCTAAGGTGATGGAAAATTAAACAGCAACATATTTAGTATTGTCACGCTGTGGTGTAGAAGTGGAGCCCAGAATGCAGACAGCAACAAGCAGCGGTAGTGAGTAAAGGTTTTAATAACAGAACTCTCTCACAGGTGGTAGCAAAGGTAGACATAAAAACTGAACAGGCTTGGCATAAACAGAATGATGAACAGAGAATGTTTCCGTAAGGAGTAAACAGAGCAGGAGTGTTTATGAAGGGCAAGACACAGGTGAAAACAGAAACTGATTGGCATAGTGCAGGTGGACCGGATGAACCTCATTAGCAAACTGTGGCGGGAGTAAACACAAAGATGGCTGGAACTAAATACTACAAGGACACAAGTCTAAGGCACAACTTACAGATATAAACTAGAAAGCAGTATGCAAAGACTACAAGATTCATGGGAAACTAAACCTGAGCAATAAACTAAAGCACCAACTGGAAAGCTATAATCAGAAGCAAGACCCAAAACCCAAACACCCCCAACACACACAAGTATAGTTTTATTAGTTACGTAATCTACTGTGTTTCAGAAAAATACAGCTCTTATATATATTTTTAAGCCTTCATTTTTGAGTCCACAGTCAGCAAATAGATCTTATAAGGTCACTATGGGTGTGCTGCCTTTGTTCATTTTTACCCTTTATTTAACATTTTAAGAGTAAAGAAATCAGAGAAAGCATAACATAGATTACAAAATAAAGATGGAAAAAAAAATCTGATACTAAAAAGGCAAATTGTGGGATTAAGAGAAGCAAATTGTCCAAAGAAAGCAGTTTTGTATCAAAAGACCAATAGAATTTGACTTTAGTACATGCAATCTGTAAATGTGTGGATGTTTGGGGGAGAGATATTTGATTATATATCTGAGTGACGCAAGAGACCTTTTACTTTATTTTCCAAACCAAAATTATGCTATTTACGTTTATGATTTTGTGTTTAACCAATAAAATCAAACTGCTTTCTCCTGGTAGACGTACAAACATTCATGTAGACCAAACATTGGACATTTTTAAAAGACGGAGCATCAGTTCTAATTATCTTCCATCCATGAGTTTTGTTATGGAGCTGCAAGGTTACTGGCACGACATGAAAATAGATGTTCAGTTCTTTCAGGGTTTTTGACAAAATCTTCAATTTTCTACCTCAAACTTAAATTTCTTTCTAAGGGTCTCAGCAGCTGGATAAACATGCCAAAGTTTGAACTGCACAGCTTAAATGTTTGGTGCAATGCACCATTTCAAATAGTTCTAATGTTTTTTTATTACAAAGTTACTTTATAATAAAGCTAATGAATCTGCAGAATGTGATACATTTTGGGGTTTTTCATTAACCAGAATGTGGTTATAAACCAGCTGGTTTATTATTGCATGTTTACTCTGTCGGCAGTTAAAGATGTAATGAACTCAGATTGCTCTAACAGGTTATCTCTGACCTCGTCCCCTCGATCTAACAGGGCAGTGATTTGGTGACTGACAGCTAAGGAATGCACCCACTGCCTTGTATTTCCATAGAGAAGTGGGTGAAAAAGTGGGAGAAGTTCTGAGCTTTGTACTCACAAAGTAACAGTGGGAACAGATGTGTAATTGAGCATTTCTAGTAAGTCAAATAAGCTAGCATAAAATGGCAACACATAACCATCAACACCTAATGTTTTGATTTGTACAGAATGTTTTTAGCACTTATAACATTTATGCCATAAACATGCTTACTGTTATATCGTTCAATTTCTAAAGAGGACCCTAAGACCTCAAACCTCTTGTTTGAAGACTCTAGAAACAACATGAAACTGTTAAGAGAATCAACCCACTACCAGCCTGTGTGTGAAGTGGTGCCAAATATCTGTGCAACATTAGTGCTGGATTGTGTGGCAGATGCTTGAGCTTGTGGTGCCATCCTCTTAAAGATGTTAATAAAAGCTTATACCCTCTGCATTAACTACATTTAATGAAACTGCTGTGCTGGCTTCTGCTGCTAAAAATTGAGTTTGGTACAGCATTTTTGTGTGATTTGAGTAATGTGTAAAGGGAGGGGAAACAATTAGCCTTAGAATTTTACATAATATCTTTAAACTCAAAGCAGCACAAATTATAATTTTAGGAGCTCAAAGCAGCACTATAGAAGCATTTTACTTTGGCATTTTTACTTTTAAATTAAGTGCCTATATTTTGAAATCCACCGGAAATGAATCCCAATTTTAAGTTTCATGTTTTGTATTTTGAAATCACAACCGGAAGCGATTTCCTCAGCGCTGGAGGGCGGAGCTGGTTAGGTGATCCAGCACATCACAAACTGTCGTCTTCATTTTGCCTGAAGAAAAATAAATGGCAGTTACTACATCTCAATGAGTGCCTTCGAAATACTGATCGATATATTCTGAATAAAATGTTGAGAAACTGGCCAGTGAATACTGGACCAATTTGCTTGCTGCGGTCCGGGTACCAGCGTAGTTGCTAAAGGGAGCTTAGGCCGGGGGACAGGTGGCTGAACACATGTCACCGTTAGCGCTATTTGGTTAGAGTTGCGGGTTTTCGGGTCTCCGTCGCTCAGAGTTTTGTTAAAACCAAAATAATGACACGCCGTCGGTAGGAATAACTAGGGCTTGTACTAAACTTGCGAATGCGAAGAAATGATCATTTCGCTCGGAAGGAACGGGTTAATCGGACTCGCTGTCGGAGCTGCTGCCAGTTTGGGATTGATTGGCTTTATAATTTTCAGAGAGCGTAGCAGAAGATCTCAGAAGCTGGGATCGAGAGGCCAGCCAGCTTCAAGGCTGGTTGAACAGGCGGATGGAGCTGCGCTTTTCCATGAGCCACTGGATGCTCAGGGTAGGTTAGTTTCACACTGCCCCCTGCTGTTTAGATGATGACATGTTTGCTTCTAAGCTCCTTGAGTTCAAAGTTTTTTTTAAGGCCTTTTTTGTGTGACTATATTAGCAACTAAATATTTCGAGAGGTATTTTTGTCCTAAAGCCATGCTTTACCACTGATCGCCAAGTTAATCATCAGGTCACAACATCAAGAAACAAGAAAAGTTGCAAGTAATTTATTATTTCATGTATTTTACAAATATATAATGAAACGATTGCATTTTTCTTGTACGTAGGAAATTCGTGATGTATCTTTTTCATAAAAATTAGGGGTTCAAACAACACTTTTTTACAGTAATTAAAATATTTAGTTAAACTATTAAAATTTTCAGTTTATGTATTTTTTATTTTTTAAATCAGCCATACAATGTAATTAGTGAGAATAAATGAGGGAAGGCAAAGAGCATCTTTGGGCAGGATGTGATTATTTTCTTTAATGTTTTTCTGCTCGTGCATTTAGGTACACATAATTTAATTCAATTCAAAAATACTTTATTAATCCAAAAGGGAAATTAAATGTTGTTGTAGCTAATATGATACAGGTTTCTTCAAAGAGCCGTTGTAGATGCTGATGACTGTGGGCAGGAAGGATCTCCTGTAGCGGTCTGTCTAACAGCAGATCTGAAGAAGCCTCTGACTGAAGACACTCTGTTGTACAACAGTCTCGTGAGGAGGATGCTCAGGGTTCTCCATAATGTTCATTTTATGAAGAATCCTTCTTTGTACAATGATCTCCAGAGGTTCCAGAGGAGTCCCCAGAACAGAGCCAGCCTTCTTTATCAGCTTGTTGAGCTTCTTTAGGTCCCTGACTCTGATGATGCTGCCCCAGCAGAAGAGATCACAGTCTCCAATTCAATTCAGTTTTATTTATATAGCGCCAATTCACAACACGTCGTATGAAGGCTCTTCACAAAGGGTTTGGAATGGTGCGGGGTTGTTGGGGAGGTTAGAATAAACTACTGAGTGTTAGAGTTTGGACATTTTAGAATGGGCTATGTGTAGGGGTACTAAGTAAAATAATACACTGATGAAGTGTGTCCATGTAGAGCCCACTGGTGGCCATTGTTATACTAAAAGCCAGAAGGATTGGGGGTACCTCTCTCTGTCATATTAATTATAACCATGTGAAAAGAGAAGGGGTCACACAGGTAGCAGAAATGGAGGGTGTGTTTGCATCTCAACCGTAACTGAGCCGGTTTAGGCTAAATCTGACTCCCCCGTACTCCATCCAACAGAGAGGGAGGAAGGCAGAGGTAAAAATAATTGGAGAGTCTTGTTTCCTGTTGCATTGTGTGAAGGTGGGTAACTTTAAAACGGGCTGAGTCAATTCATTCGAATCATATAGATTTCAAATCAGGTACATACATTCCAATTAATCTTAATCATTGAACAGTGCAGTCAGATTCAGTTATTTATTCAAACTGGATAAAAAGTTTTTCTATCTAAGGAAACCCAGCAGATTGCATCCAGTCAGTGACTTGCAGCATTCACTCCTCCTGGATGAGCATGTAGAGACAGTGGACAGTCACTGGCGTTGACTTTGCAGCAATCCCTCATACTGAGCATGCATGTAGCGACAGTGGAGAGGAAAAACTCCCTTTTAACAGGAAGAAACCTCCAGCAGAACCAGGCTCAGTGTGAGCGGCCATCTGCCACGACCGACTGGGGGTTAGAGAGAACAGAGCAGAGACACAAAGAGAACAAAGAAGCACTGATCCAGGAGTACTTTCTATGGGAAGGAAAAGGTAAATGTTAATGGATGTAGCTCCTTTAGTCATTTCACCTAGAAAGAAGGAACAGATAAACTCTGAGCCAGTTTTCAAGTTTAGAGTCTGAAGAGAGCACATATAGTTAGTTACAGTAAAAGCTCAGTCAGTGATATGCTGCATCTTTCTGCAAACACCAAAGGTCCTAAGCTTCCTCAAGAAGTACAGTCTGCTCTGTCCCTTCTTGTAGACAGCTTTACAGTTGCATCTCCACTCCAGTCTGTTGTCCAGGTGAACACCGAGAAACTGAGCAGAAGGCTGTGTCAGGTCTTTGGGAACAGGTTGATACTGACCAGTGAAAAGGCTTTCTGCCAATATTGACTTTGCTGTATTTCAAGATTCCTTTTTCCCTTGGTCTCTCTTTGGCATGTTTAAGCAGCGGTTCCCAGAACCATAACTCTGACAAAATCTTAGTCTACCTGGAAGGTTCTCCTCAGTTCTCTCTTTACCTGTTACTTGGAGAATCTTCTAGATTCTTCCAGCTCAGTGTCATTTAGTCTTTTTCAGCTTTTTAGCTGTACATCTTTCATGTCTTTTGGATTTTCTCTCCAATGTTTTCCAGCATGTAAGGTATTTCCAGGAAAGCATGCTTAGAACACCATAACCTTCTTTTGAGTTTTGATATCAAGATAGCTGAAGATGTTGAGAATGCTTTCAATATTATATTTCAGATGAGGGAGTCACTTTGGGTGTTGCTGAGGGTGTATGTTAAAAATGAATGTTGTGAACGTTTATGCCTCAGCAACCTAAACTTGTGTTATTTTGGGCAAATTACAAAGGTTAGGGTTAACATATTTGTCTAAAGTGCAGAGACAGTGAGAGGAAGTGTAAAATGTGTCTGTGTCCTTCTCCAGAGATGGAGGCCCAGCAGCAGGCCTTGGCAGCAGTGGAGGCAGTGTCACAGGGGCTGTCGCCAGAGCAGCAGCTGGCGCTTAGGAACCAGCTAGACCTAGTGCTGAGCTGTGTGGCCTCGCTGCGCTCAGAGGTGGCTGAGCTCAGGGGGGGGCTGCAGGACATCGCCCTGCAAATCATTCAGGATGTCAAGTAAGTAGAATCAAGAACCGACCCTCCTAACTCTCTCGATAACTGTACCGTGAAGGAAAACATTTTTTTCACTGTTTTAAGTTTCCAGAGAAACTGATATTCTGTTCGGCAGTCCGGCCTAGTACACTTTAAAAATGTGATATTCTGCTGAGTGTCATGTACTCCACTGTGAAACAGGCTTGTGTGGCTGCTGTTATTTCTCTTACACATTTAGAAAAGGAGTGGAGGATAGTCAAAGGGTCCGTCGTCGGCGTCATGTCAACAGAGCGCGCACTGACTCAACCAGCTCCAGTTCCATCTACTTTACTGCCAGCCAGGATATGGCCAGCACTAATGAGGAGACCAGTGAAGGAGGGTATGTCCTCACTTCCCTGCAGTACACCCATTAGGCTTTCAGCATATTTATCAGATTATTTTTCTCACAGTAAAACCGTGTCTTTATTCAAACAGCACAATGTTCCATTAATGATTTTCAACCAGGTGCATTAACTCCAGTACAAAACCACCACTGCGTCTGTTTTCAGAGTCCTGGTCACACCACGCGTTTTAATTCCAAACACCAATTCTAATTCTTTCTGTCTGTCAGCGTAGTACAACCAGGATACAGGTTCAGCTGACATGTTGAAGAAGTGGCTGTAATCTTAATTTCTACTCATTGTTTTCCTCTTCCCCTACTTACTAAATCATTCAGTCAAGCAATCAATCAGGTTTCCATTGAATACATCAGCCCTGACTGGTCAGTTACAGAACAATCAGGGTTTTTTTTTCCTGTTCATTAAAATCATCAGAACTTGTCTCTTTATCATTAACAAACAGGCTTGTTGATGCTATTTGTTTTCAGATTTGTATCGAGCTTTGGGACATAGGCTGTGATGCAGAAATGTGGATAATAATGGGGACTGTTATCATTATAATGGGAACCCGCAGGAGATTTTTCTTTTATTGGTTTATGTTATTTTGCCCTGTAATAAATTAGAATGGGCAGATCAGACCTTAAAGAAAGCTGGAAACTGGTATAAGCCAGTAAAAGCCTGATCGATCCATCTCTGCAGTTTATTCTTTGTCAGATGTTTTAAGTTGCTCTTCAGTTTTGGCCTAATCAGCTTTGTACCAATTAAAACTGCAGGAAATTAGCTTTTGTGGCTCATAATGTCTGAACTTGTAAAATATGCTTCCTTAAGATCATATGTGATTTCAGTTCATCCAGCAAGTCATCCTCTGTTCTATTTCATCCCTACTGACAGCCAGAAAGCACTGAATGTTCCCTTCACGCATGCGCAGTTCGAGTAATTATACCAACAGAGTCATAACTGTGACAAATCTGGATGACCACAGAGGCTATCTATGTCCACGTCATCCGAGGATCTGTTCCTTATTTCTTCTTGCGTGCTGTTCGCTTGAGCTTTTTCCTTCCCGTTGCCTGGACGCCCTGTCGCTTGCTGGCTGGAGTTGCGGTATTTTCGCCCTCCTAGGGCTGCAACAGGTTGATCTTAGTGAAGGATTTCTGCAGGTAAGTTTGCTGTTTGTTGGTGACGGCAGCGGTGTTCGCCCCCCTCTCCCAGTGGGCTCAACTGTGTGGTCCGTTTCGGCTCACGGTGTTAGTTTGATTTTTATACCTGGTGATGGCAGCACGACAAGGGTTGAGTAGTTGTCGACGGAGTTAGCAGAGATGAAGTCCTTGTTGCAAACGCGTAATTCTGATGGCTCACTTCCAATCACTGGGCTCTCTTCCCCACCCATGCCTGATTTGTCTGCGGAGGAGGATGTTGTGTCTCTGGCTGCGTCGGCCTCTCAATTTAGAGATGACGATGAGGCGCAGTCCTCCCAAGCCGCTGGGACTGGCTCGTTTTCTTCGCAGAGTGCAGTTGGTGAGCCCAATGACGACTCTATGTGGGAGGTCATGTGTATGGCCTTGAGGCAGCTGCAGCTGGAACTCCCGCTAGGAGAGGAGTCAGCCTCCGGAAGTGCTTTTTTCAGGCGTGGACGGACTCCTACTTCCTCTTCTTACCCTCCGTCAGAGGAGTACCTGAGGGAGTTGCATGCCTGTTGGCGGGACCCAAGGGCGTTGCCACGTCTCTCCACAAACGGCCGAGTGTTGGCTGCCATGCACGGGTCAGTCAAGACAGACCTGGACCGTATGCCAGGGGTTGAACCTGCTGTTGCTTCACTGATTGTGTCACCAGATGAAGCCCTGCGTCCTGATGTCTAATGCCCACATACTCAATGTCGGGTTATGGATGACCTCCTGTGTAAAGCATACAATGCAGGAGCGCGTGGTGGCCGCCTTGGCAATTCCATGTTACATCACATGTTTACCATCTCTGCATCCCTTCAGGACGCTGGTGGTGCAACTGCTACAGTTGGGTTTAGCGACGCTGCATTGCAGGCCTTTGGGGTGATCAGAGAGCTCGGCTGTGTCATGTCTTTTCTTGTCCAAGCTCGTCGACAGGTCTGGCTAGCGCAGTCTCCTCTGACCGAAGCATGCCGCCGGCCCCTCAGGGGTGTCCCAGTCATGCCGGGGGAGTTGTTCGGATCAGCAGCCTTGGAGGCGCTGGAGCGAACAGTTCAGGCGCGCCAGACTAGCCAGCAGCTTTCTGGACAGGAGTATGCCCCCTCCTCCTCCTCAGCGCTCGAGCCATCTTTCAGATAGCCCCAGTGCTCAGCGGCCACCTCTGCATGGTGATAGATCTGGGGGTTCTATCCCCGAGAGGTGCAGCAGAGACCCGGCAGGGACTTTCATCAGCCAGTCCGCCGCCCAGTTAGACAGACCCAGGATCCTGGTCTTTTCGCCTCATTTTAGATCTGAGGGGACTCAATCAGTTCCTGAGGGTGCTTCCCTTCCACATGCTTACGACATCGAGAGTTCTCCAGGCCGTTGTGAAGGGAGACTGGTTTACGTCAATAGATCTGACGGACGCCTACTTTCATGTGCCTATTGTGGCAGAACATCGCCATTTTCACAGGTTTGCTTATCGGGGTCGCCATTGGCAATTCCGAACCAGCGTCTGCAGAAGGAGAGAGCAGGCAGAGAGCAGCTGCCAGTAATCACACAGTCTACTTGGATCAAATGGGAGAAACAACCAGCTGAATCCACGGAGTACGAATATCCAATATCCAACCTAAAACTAACTTCACTGTGGTCAGAAGTCTGCGATTTAGTGCTTTAAAGTCCTTGTCCTCATTATTGCCACGGCTGAGACAAAAACTTCCACATAAAGCCCAAAAGTTTAACTTCTTCAGGCAAACTTTTGAGTTTTACCATCCAGACAGCAGCGTTTCACCTCTCTGCTTCTCCACTCCCTCCCATTCGGCCATTTTTGTAGTTTGATAACGGAGATACAATTATCTAGCTGTGCAGAAACAAGACAAATATGGTCAAAGTAATGCTAAACTGTTAATGTAATATTATTCAAAACACGCAGTACGGTTACATCTTCAAGGAGCTAAAAGCAGCACACAGCACTAACCTAAGCAGAAAGCACAATGCTACTGCTTTCAAAACAATGGCCATGAGGTCATATTAACACACAATAAATGAATATCTAAAATAAAATTTGTTGTCATCTTAGCATTATTTGCAGCTTGCTGCTTTGCTGAATCCGTCATTCCACAGACAGAAGGAACTGACCCCTTAATCAGATGAAGTCTTTCAGCAAATCCTTCTTGATACTGGCGGAGGTTGCTGAATGCACTTGTCCTTGAAGTGGGAAAATAGGAATTTCCCCCCTGATATGGGAACATTTCCATGAAAAATAAAATTTAACCAGGCACTTGGGAGAGGTTATAATGTTGTAATGAATTGTGTAGGTTAATAAACCCTGCAACCGAACATTCAGACCTATCCTAGTACGGCTTCAGCGTACATCAGCTTGAACTACAAAATCGCAGCGAGAAATAAAAATGGCGAAAACGTGATGTCGGTAGCCTTAAGTCCATGACCTTGTTAGTAGTTCCGCAGCAAATACTGTGACGTAATGGTTCCAAAAACGTAATAGAAGACAGAGAAAAAATGAACGGATTGAAAAATATGATCCAAACAAAATATGAAGATATCTATGCAGCACTTGGAAAGACTAACTTTCGACTTTGCATGATAAGGTCCCCTTTAAGTAAATTCACAGGGGTTCTGTTGGGAGCTCTGTTAACATGTGTCCATCACGGCAGTGTTCTATCAGAGGTCCCCCATTATTCCTTTTTTGACATTAGACACCTGTTGAATATTCTTTCTAGTCCCACATTCTGGAAATATTGGTTTCACCTGATGCTGGGAAGGCATTTGATTGGGTGGAGTGGGGTTATCTCTTCAATATTATCAAACAATATGGCTTTGGTGGGGGACTCATCTCTTGGATTAAGGTTCTGTATTCATCTCGCGTATAGCAGCTGTGCAAACTAATAACCTCTCCTTCTACTTCCCTCTCCATCGTTCCGCCTGATAGGGCTGTCCCCTGTTGCCCCTCCCACAAAATGAATCTATAAAAATGTGAAATTATGCCAGTGAATACAAACGGCTAAGCAAAATTTTTATATTTTTCAGCCTTCTGGCATATGCACACTTTTAAAGAGATATTTAATGCTAATCTTGTGTTACTATCAACCCATCTTAAATGAGATGAACATATTGTGTTTATGCTCATGTTTACTTTTGCATTATTTCTCAACAAATCAAATCAAATCAACAAAATTAATTAGAGCAGAAATGTCACTTTTCCCTAAAAGTAAAATCATTTCTTCATAACCTTTCTGTTCTGCTAAGACGTCTTTGTCTCAGATATCCATGTTGGGTTAATTGGAGATTCCAAACCAGGTTCCTAAACTCCAGTCCTTGTGGGCTGGTTTCTTTAGAACGTGACTGCTGAGGAGGTACTTCAGCTGATTTAGGTGTTCTAAACAAGGGACACATTGAAAGGTTGCAGGACACCCATGTGGATGGTTGTCTTCTGTCCTGGAATGCACTGGTGGTCTGTCCAGCGTGACCCCCACCTCTTCCCCACTTACTGAGGACTGGAAACAGATGGATAGTTAAAATGTGATTGTTGATCACGCAGGGTGCATACCTTGGTAATGTGCCTTTAAGGCTTAATTTTCTAAATATTGGTATATATTGTGCTGCTGTGAAGGATACCACTGATGTAAAAATGACAACCACTAAATAAAGACCATGGAATATATTGTGTATTTATCTAAACCTTTTCAAAGTGATGATGGAATTTCTTTGATATTTTCTGCATTTTGTCTTGAACTTGGATTTACAAGTCATGTCTTATGTCATGTTCTCAGTACTCTCTGGAGATTATTTTCTTGGATGACACAGAATATGGTTATTTTGGGCTTCAGGTACTCCACAGCCAATGCTGAGTCAGAGTACACAGATCGAGATACAGACAGAGAGGAAGACGAGCCGGAGCCTGAGCAGGAGTCTGAGGAAGACGAGGAGGAGGGAAGCTGTGCCACAGTCCTCACCATCCGTCAAGAAGATTCCCAAGAGGAAAGGGAGTTTGAGGAGGAAGAGGTGGAGGAGGAGGAGGGAAGGCTGTGGAGGAAGACTGAAGTTCCTCATGGAGAGCTAGCTCTCCTTTTGGCTCAGAGTGACATTCTTCATGCTGGAGATGCCACTTTAAAAGCTGAGGGCTTTCGGCTTCTGCTAGAGAACAGAACAGAGGTGGGTTTCTGTCCATCATCTACAAAATAACTCCTCAGAATATGGAAATGTGTTTTTTTTAATTATGAGTGTTAATTTGTACCATCAGCAAGTCAGAGATTTTGGGGGATTAATAGATACATATTTTCCAAGTTTTTAATCCATTAGCCTGTAAAAATGTCAAACAGGCTCTTTCTCATGTGAACTAAAAATATTAGGATCCACGATGATGACTAAGGCTTCTTATTAGTTGTAATCACAGCCTGGTCGGTGAGAGGTTCTGTGTGCTGTGGTCACCCACAACAGGCTCCAAGCTCTAATTGTGCTTTTGATCCCGATTTTGCAGTATGGAGACAACAGGCAGTTTCTCTGGCGACTTGCTCGTTCTTACAAGGACATGTACGAGTCTGCTAAGGACAGGCTAGAGAAGTCAAGCTATGCACAAAAAGGTGGGGGCACTCCTGCACTCATCCAGACATTGTTATATTGTTAGCTTAGTTAACATGATATGATGTAGGAAGTAGGCAGAAATCAAGATGAGAACCAAGCTTTGGTTTCTTCCATGACTTGGAATCTAACAGAGGGCTGCCCAACTCCAGTCCTTAAGAGCTACTATCCTGCAACTTGGCTGCATCACTTCTCACTTCTCAAACACACCTGAGTCAAGGTGAATCCGGATAGTAGCTCGATGAATGGAGTTTCACAACCCTAGTCTAACAGAAGCACTTTGATGAACCCCATGTCAGCATCAGTGTCTGCCTAATGTTTACCAAATATAAAACAAATTTGTGTACAGTCAAAAATATGAAAGAACTCTTTCTTTTGTTGCAGTGAACAGGAAACAACATAGGTTAACATGCGGATCACTGAGAGCTGAGCAATGAAAAGTTGAATGACTGGTCAATTGATTAGTGCGGAGATGTCAAACTCCAGTCCTTGATGCCTGGTGTCATGCAACTATTAGGTGTGTCCCTGGTCCTACACACCTGAATTAAATTGCCACCTCAGCATGCAGTCTTGCTCTTCAAATAATTATTTGATTCAGGTGTGTTGAAGCAAAGATGCATCATAAGGTTGAAGGGAATCATCCCCTTAAGGACTGAAGTTGGACACCTGTGAATCACTGCATCACATCTATCATACAAAACTGATGCTTGTTTTTAAGCAATATAGATGACAAATAAAGATGCCACTGCTATCTTCTTTATTTAAAGAACTGGGCAGCCAATGTGAGAGCAGAGCAGACAATGTTGGACTCAGTGAGACAGACAAAAATCATTCACTCTGTGAGGTGTAACATAAACATTAACAGTTCTCCTGTATGTTGGTGTCTGAAGGACGGGAGGAAGCAGAGGTGGCCCTGAGGAACAACAGCCTGAATGTTGAGAGTCACAAATGGTACAAAAACTACAAGATATTCAGAGTTTCTTCTTAACACATGATCTTTGAATTCTTCATGGATTTCTTGTCATTTTGTCGTTAGGTTTGCAGTGCTGACCAGACTTGCCTCAGAGCATGAGAGCATGCACAGCAAACTCAAGAGTGGCCATATACTGAAGGTAACGCAGCCAAACTGAATAAAGCTAGGGTGTTAATCTGCTATAGAATACCTATGGGCTCACACTGAACGCGGTGCAGTTCCGGTGCAGCTGCGGTGCGGGTGCCACAAGGAACCCAAAAAATTTAAATCGGTGTGTACACTCACATCAGCAACGGTGCAGTGCATTTGCGGTTACCGAGGCTGTGCGGCTCAACAAAATGTTTCCACAAGAAGGAAGTTTGGTCAGATGCCGCAGCAGCTTCTGTATTAAGTTCCTGAATTTTGCCAGGAAACCTGACAGGAGTGTTCTGGTGAATTACTGACAAACACTAACTTGACTAGTGTACACAAATCGTTGGTTATGGACTGTAACCCCAGATTCTATGAGTATAGGCTTCGCCCTTTAAGGCTATTGCTAGTGGATTTATCTCTGGCGTGCAGCACTGAAAACGTTAGTTCACGCCCACCTGCTGTGTGGGGCCCACTCCGTTCCGTATAAATAACAGCAAGACCAGACAAACGACTCCCAAATAGCTTTTTTCTTCAGCCATTCAGGAACCAGTGAGGCCCAGAGCTATGAGTATAGGCTTCGCCCTTTAAGGCTATCGCTAGTGGGTTAAAGGCAAAGCGGGATGTGGTCTATACCTCACTGTGTCCATCCAGACCTAAGACATGGAGCATTCCCAATTCCAAAAAACTCAGCCTTCCTAATTACACGGTCCAAGCGTCCTGCGCATTGGAGCACCAGAGAAGAGAGATATCTCTGGTCAAGAAAAGGCTGAGATTACAGACCTGATGCTGTGAAAAGGAACCACGAAGGTTACAAACTGTAACCGTGTAACGATGAGGAGAACAGGTCAACAACTCCTCAGGAGGAACATACAAATAAATCAGCAGCTGGATCATGTGTAGTGATGCAGGATAACAACCCCATAACAACAAGAGGAGAAAACCCTCCGTTCACAAGGGAACGTAGTGAAATACAACTTATTCATCATTTTGTCAGAACCCTGAGAACACCATGAGTCATGGAGAAAGTTGAAACGTCACGCAGGTAAAAGCGAACAAATGAGCATGGAGATGACCAAATGTCCTCCACCGTCATTCCTCCATGCAGAGCTGTGGAGGAGGAAAATCCCCCTGGTTAAATGAGCCATGAGCTTCTCTGGAGGATCCAGTCCAGTGGAAGTATAAGCCTGTGAAATGAGCCTCAAATAACCAGTGTGAAAGGCGCTGAGTAGACAGGCTGACCTGCAGAGGTCTCCTTGTAATGCACGAACAGACGCTGGGAGCGGCGCAGTGATGCCGTGCGCGCTACGTAACACGAGAGCGTGCGCACGGGAAAGAGGAGATGAGACGTAGCGTTCTCCTCTGAGTTATGGGGAGGAGGATGGAAGCCGTTCATCGTTAGAACTCTTGACCTGAATGAACTTGTGATGCTTTCAGGTGTAAAAGCAGGATTAGGACGAAGCGCAGCTGAGCTGCCGTCGCCCTGTATGCTGAGACAGGAAGGGGCGACAGAGAGGGCAGATAAATTGCTCACTCTCTTTGCAGATGTCAGAGCTAATAGCAGAGCTGTTTTAAATGACAGAAATTTCATTGGAGCCTGATCAAAGGGCTCAAATAGCGCTTTAACACGTGACACTGGTCTGTGTCTGCCCACAGCCTCTTAGAAACCGCTTCATCTGGTCGCTGGTGGTGTAGGGGTTAAGTGTGCGACCATGTGCAGTGACCATGTCCTCGATGCGGCTGTCCCAAGTTCGAGTCCCGGGCCCAGTGACCTTTGCCCAATGTCTCCCCCTCTCTTTGCCCTCTTTCCTGTCTACCTACTGTCAGAAAAATAAAAAAAATAAAAGCCTCTAGTGCCGCAAAAAAAAAAGAAAAAAAGAAACCTTTTCATCAGCGGGTGATTAAAGTTCCTGTTCATCAGCTGCCGGAGAAATAATAATATGCAGGCTAGTGGATATGAATTGGGATCCACGCCTTTTTCTGCACACCAACGCTCAATAACTTTCCATTCTGATGCGTATAAAGCTGTAGTAGAAGTGGCTCGTACACCCTGGATCGTGGGCACCACCTCGAGCACCACCGCCAAGCTTCTCTAAGCGCTCCCGTTCAGCGGCTAGACCCAGACACGGACTGTCTCCCGGTAACCTCCTGCTTAGAGGAGCGCATCCTCCCTCCACGGCAGCTGCCATGGGCAGCCTGACAGCAGCTACTGCAGATTTGGGAACCACGACGCTCCTGTGTGCTCGGGGCTATGAGGATCACTGATAGCTGCTCTTAGTGAACCTGATCTAAGAGCCGCAGGATGAGCGGAACCGGAGGGAAAGTGTAAAGGAGTATTTTCGGCCACGGGCTGTGAGCAAAGGCGTCCACTCCTAACGCTGGATTCTCCCGCGGACTCAATGAGAACCACAGCTGGCAGTGTGCATTCTCCCATGTAGCAAACAGATCCACTGCTGCTCTGCTGAATGTGCTCCAGATCTGAGAGATCAGATTGGGATGGAGGCTCCAGTCTCTTCTTTTCAGGGCAGGCTGTTGCTGCAGAGGCCGCCAATTTCCTTCACTCACACTGCGTGAGGAGTGAGAAGGAACAGCAGAACTCTTCATTTGCTCTGATGGAGCTTAGAGAACTTCTCTCTGTCTGGCTCTGGGCAAACGCTGAGCCACGGGTTGCCGCACAAGGAAAAACTGCTGAGGCTGAGAGGAGGAGGTTGACGGCAGAGCACAGCGGGAGGCTGCAGCAGCGGTGGTGCGCCTCTGCTACTGACGCTGGCCCTGGCGATCCTTCCAATGGCCAGAGAGATGATGTGGAAGAGGGCGGTCTTACTACTGAGCTAAAAAACAATTATTACCAAGCTCAGATAAATCTCTCTTCCCAGCCTTCACGGGGGGAACTTTTATTTCTTACAGTGCACAAAACATCTTCATCAAAAATTCCAGAAGTATCCCCTGCTTTCAATCCTTGCAGGGCGTTTTTTTATACTAATACTCAACATTGGTGTGTATTGGGGTCCTCTTGACCAATTGGAATCATCAATCCCAATTACATAAAACTTTTGGCATCCATAACATTGACTCTCGGTTGCATTTCCGGGAATACACTTCAGTGAAACATGAGAGTTAACAATAACAATTTCATCACTTATCTGGATGCAAAACTCTAATATAAAAGGGACATGTGTTGTAGAAAAATTTGTTTTTACCAAGACAGAGACCGATGATTGTCACTCAGAATCAGCTTTATTATAATCTTGCACAAGAGAAGGATTTTTTACAGCATTGGAGATGCGCTCAGTAGTGCTGCCAAATCGTTCTGACTAGACAAAGCAAAGGTTCTCCTTATAAGCTACAACAGTTTTCAAGGTAACTCTCATGAGACCCAGAGAGACGAGGTCCCAGACATAATCTTAACAGTGTGGAATACATATTATCTCACGCAGCTGCAAGGAGAAGGCTGAGAAACCATTACTCTAAGACTATATAAGAGAAGAATGGAACAACACTGAGGGGTTCTAATACTTTTGTCAGTTCCTGTAGAGTATCAAAGAGCAAATCAAGCAAGGCACTAAAAATTTCCATAACAATCCACCCTCTTCGATTATAATGAAACTAGTTTCATATGTTATTGAACACTGAAGAAAACAATAAAATAAATTTTACTGAATGACAATGAAGGAAAGTATAAGAAAATGTAATTATAAAAGTGAATTGATTAATAATAAAAATTAACAGTTTTGAGTGTTCAAATGATCCTAGAGGTTATGTTGTCTGGGGCTGAAATGCCCCTGGTAGGGTCTCCCATGGCAAACAGGCCTGGGGTCGGAACTCGCTGGAGAGCGCCTGGTGGCCGGGTTGCTCCTTGCGGGACCCGGCAGGGCCAAGCCCGAACGAGAGAAGCGAGGCCATCCCCCAGTGGGCCCACCACCTGCAGGGGGAACCGTGAGGGACCGGTGCAAAAAGGATTGGGTGGCGGACGAAGGTAGCGGACGAAGGTGGAGACCTCAGCGGCCCGATCCCCGGATGCTTAGGCTGGCTCTAGGGACGTGGAATGTTACCTCGCTGGGGGGGAAGGATCCTGAGCTTGTGTGGGAGGTCGAGAGATATCGACTAGAAATAGTCGGGCTCGCCTCCACGCACAGCGTGGGCTCTGGAACCCATCTCCTTGAGAGGGGCTGGACTCTCTTCTACTCTGGAGTGGCCCACGGGGAGAGGCGGTGAGCTAGGGTGGGTTTGCTTGTTGCCCCCCAGCTCAGCCGTCTCGTGTTGGGGTTTACCCCGGTGGATGAGAGGGTCGCATCCCTGCGCCTTCGGGTCGGGGATAGGTCTCTGACTGTCGTTTCGGCCTACGGGCCGAGCGTTAGTGCGGAGTACCCGGCTTTCTTGGTGCCCCTCCCGGGGACTCCATTATTCTGCTGGGGGACTTCAACGCCCACGTGGGAAACGACAGTGACACCTGGAGAGGCGTGATCGGGAGGAATGGCCTCCCCGATCTGAATCCGAGTGGTGTTTTGTTATTGGACTTCTGTGCTAGTCACGGATTTTCCATAATGAACACCATGTTCAAGCATAAGGGTGTCCATCAGTGCACTTGGCACCAGGACACCCTAGGCAGGAGGTCAATGATCGACTTTGTTGTCGTATCATCAGACCTTCGGCCGCATGTTTTTTGGGCCACTCGGGTGAAGAGAGGGGCTGAGCTGTTCACTGATCACCACCCTGGTGGTGAGTTGGATCCGCTGGAGGAGGGGAAAGCCGGACAGACTTGGCAGGCCCAAGCGCATAGTGAGGTTCTGCTGGGAAGCCTGGCGGAGCCCTCGGCCAGGGATGTATTCAACTCCCCCCTCCGGAGAGCCTTGACCAGATTTTCCGGGGATGTTGGAGACATAGAGTCCGAGTGGACCATGTTCTCCGCATCTATTGTCAATGCTGCTGCCCGTAGCTGCGGCTGTAAGGTCTGCGGTGCCTGTCGCGGCAGCAATCCCAGAACCCGGGGGTGGACACCGGCAGTAAGGGATGCTGTCAAGCTGAAGGAGTCCTATCGGCTGTGGTTGGCTTGTGGGACTCCTGAGGCGGCTGACGGGTACCGTGAGGCCAAGCGTGGCTGTGCGGCCGGGCTGTGGCAGAGGCAAAAACTCGGGCCTGGGAGGAGTTCGGTGAGGCCATGGAGAAGGACTACCGGTCGGCCTCGAAGCGATCCTTGCAAACAGTCCCGGCACCTCAGGGAAGGGGGAAGCAGTGTTTTTTTTCTTCGCCAACACTGTTTATAGTGGGGGTGGGAGGAGGCTGCTGACCTCAGACTGGGGACATTATCGGGCGGTGGAAGAGAGTACTTCGAGGATCTCCTCAATCCTGCCATCACGCATTCCCTGGGGTGGAACAGAGGCTGGGGACTCGGGGTTGGACTCTTTCATCACCAGCTGAAGTCACCGAGGTGGTTAAAAGCTCCGCGGTGGCAAGGCTTCGGGGGTGGATGAGATTCCGCCCTGAGTACCTCAAATCTCTGGATGTTTTGGGGCTGTCAATGGTTGACACGCCTCTTCAACATTGCATGGCGGTCGGGGACAGTGCCTCTGGACTGGCAGAACCGGGGTGGTGTGTTCCAACTACAAGGGGGATCACACTCCTCAGCCTCCCTGGGTGAAGGGCCCTACGCCAGGGTATTGGAGAGGAGAAGTACGGCCAATAGTCCGAACCTCGGGCTTCAGGAGGAGCAGTGTGGTGTTTTCGTCCCCGCCGTGGACACTGGACCAGCTCTATAGACCCTCTACAGGGTACTGCGAGGGCTCATGGAGTTGTGTCCCAACCGGTTCACACTGTGTTTTGTGGACTGGAGAACCCTGTCCCTCGTGATGCCCTGTGTGGGGGGTGCTCCAGGAGTATGGAATCGGGGGGCCCTTTATTAGGGCCATCCGGTCCCTGTACGAAGCGGAGCAGAGGTTTTGGTCCGCATTGCCAGCACTTAAGTCGGGACTGTTTCGGGGCCAGTGCATGTTTGGACTCCGGCAGGGCTGCCCTTTGTCACCGTATCCCTGTTCATAACTTTTATGGACAGGATTTCTAGACGCAGCCAAGGGCCGGATTGGTGTTCTGGTTTGGGGACCAGTGGATTTTTGTCTCTTCTTTTTGGCAGATGACGTGTCCTGCTGGCCCCCTCTAGCCAAGACCTACAGCATGCGCTGGGGCGGTTCGCAGCCGAGTGTGAAGCGGCGGGGATGAAGATCAGCTCCTCCAAGTCAGAGGCCATGGTACCACCGGAAAAGGGTGGCTTGTCCTCTTCAGGTTTTGAGGGAAGTTTTCCTGCCTCAAATGGAGAGGTCAAGTATCTCGGGGGCTTGTTTCCACGAGTGAGGGAAGAATGGAGCTGGGAGATCGACAGACGGATCGGTGCAGGCGCCGCAGCAGTAATGGGGGCGCTGTGCCGGTCCGTTGTGGTGAAGAGAGAGCTGGACCGAAAAGCGAAGCTCTCGATTTACTGGTCCGGTCTACGTTCCCTACCCTCACCTAGTGGCCATGAACTTTGGGTCTAGACCGAAAGAAACGAGATCCCGGATACAAGCGGGCTGAAATGAGCCTTCCTCCGTAGGGTGGCCCGGGCAACTCCCTTAGAGATAGGTTAGGAGCTCAGCCATTCGGGATGGGGCTCGGAGTAGAGCCGCTGCCTCCTCCACATCGAGAGGAGCCAGTTGAGGTGGCTCAGGCATCTATACCGGATGCCTCCTGGATGCCTTTCTCGGAGGGTGTTTCCAGGGCGTCCACCGGTAGGAGGCCGAGGGGACAGCCCCGGACACGATGGGGGACTATGTCCCTCTCGGCTGGTCCTGGGAACACCATGGGCTCCCCCGGCAGGAGCTAGGAGGAGGTTGTTTTTTTTTGTCTGGGGAGGAGGGGACGTCTGGGTGGTCTCTGGCTGAGTTCTGCTGCGCCCCGGGGGACCGGTTCCGGATAAGCGGAAAAAACCCCCCAAAAAACGACGATTACGAGTTACTATACAAGTAGAGAATTAACAATAGAATTAGTAATAATAAAGAATTAATAAAAAGATGTTTAATAATAATAAAAACGAATAAAAATGTATGGAATTGGGTAGGAAGAAATGAGTAATAAAAACTGATTACTAAAAACCACAAATTAAAACTTCCAAAACTGCCATAACAAAAAAAAAAAAACGATCCTTCCATAATGTGAAAACGTTGTGTAATAAAACACCTATCAACTAACTGTAGGGGGAAATTAATGGTAATCACAACATTGTTAAGGAATGACCAGATAAACTGAATACACAAAGAATATATAATGAATTAGAACACATACATGGGGTCAAAAATCAATTAAAAGTAAGAAAAATAAATAGATAATAATAATAAAATGAATAATGATTCACCAATCATCAACTGTGGTGTGGTGTTCGACAACACATCTAACATCATTAGAATCAAGAAGATTATGTAACAGATGGAAATTGAACATTGATAAAACTTGGAAAAAAAACATCATCATGAGAGTCACTTTCAGACTCATCAGAGCAATCCAAGGTTTCCCCTTCCACCTGTGAGGAGGGAATCTGATATGACCTGCAATAATAAAACCCTTCCATTTTACCAAAGTAGCAGTAAACCAGTCAGACAAAAGAATCAGCACCAGAGTCAGGGTACCAGGGAGCCAGGGTGCATAATCCACCAAGAGCTCTGGTTACTGAAACCATCAGGACCTGTTATTTGGAATAAACAAGTACAACATAAAGGACCAAACATGGCACGACACCTCCTTTTCAGGAAGGGGGAAACCCCCCCCCAAAAACCACAACATGTCCTAAAGCCATTCTGGTTTGGCCACAGACATAAGAGGAACTGGAGGATAATTGGTCAGTTACGCGACCATTACATCTCTGGTGATGTTTGCTAAGCGCTGTATATTATAGTGGACATAATAATGCGATCAACGGTTTTGTTAGGACTAATCCAAAGAAAATACTGATTCAAACCCATAGACTACAGATTGGCTAACTTTTTTTTTTTTTATACTCTTCATGCATCACGTGGGAGAGCAGGAGTAGTGAAAAGTTGTGGTCTGGCTGAAGAACAGGCAATATACTCTGTCATGTTATAGTTTTTAAGCGTAAATGTTATCCATTCTAACAGGCTGTTTTTGTCAGAAAATCCAGTTTCAACCTGCAATATTACTTCAGGTGATGAGACATTTAAGTAAGTGACCAATGCTTGAGGGGTATGGTTGGGTTAGGAGAAGGGCTAACCACCAGTAATATCTAGAACTTCATCGGGAGGTTTAGGTTGACCCAACTGAATTCGAAAAAAATCCCAGTGGGTCTCTTCCCAAGACATCAGCTCAAAAAACCCAAAGCAAGTTCATGAAGTTCTGCATGATTAACAGTAGGCCAGGGATTCTTCCACATTTCTCTGACAGTTATTACCAGGGGATTATATCTAGTGGTGTCGCCTTTTGGGTGGACTTGTCTCTAATCAAACTGATGTGTTGCCGCAGGCCCAGTGGAAATATTTAGAGTTCGGGTTGACAGAACATTTGGATTTGAATTCCAGTACACATAAGTCCCGTCCGGACACATTTTCCAATTGTTAGCCTCCCAGGTGGGCGGACACAAATGTACAAAATCTGCATTCTGAAACCAACTGTCATTACCTTTGCGGGACCACGTCACAGAGGTCAATCCTCTCTGCCACTGTGGCATTCTTAGGGTTACCTTTACGGTTCCTGTCTCAGTTGTTCTGATGTGGAGACAGCTCTGTCAGACCTGATAAGCTTTGATATAAAAAAAAACATGGAAAGAATAAACCAACATAGCATAACAATGATGAAGACAGAGAACAAACATGCAAAAAGTTCCCTCTTCTGTACATCTTCCAAAATTTGGGAGACTTGAGGTAGATAAAAGACACGTTTTTCTCATCCGTGATCTATTTTAAACAAAAGGGGTTGCACTGCCCCAAAGGGATTATTATGCCCATTGTAAAAACAGTGTTCTTCAACCCACCTCTTCAATCACTCTCCAGTGATCAGCTTACATTTCTTTTGGCTTGGTGGGCCCGTTGTCCTTCATGGGGGGATCTCCTTTTTTACATCCTGTGATGGTTGAAGCAGGCCTAGTGCTCTAGCCCGTTGGCTTGGGCCGACGTCCCTCAGGGGAGTGGAGTCATCTGGTGGATTAGGAAGCCGTCTGCGGTAAGCAGCCATGTTTCGAGCCACCCGCAGCACCTTTGGGAATGGACTGTGTTTGGTTTTGGACCTTCGATGTCTCTTCCTTGGGTGTCCAATAACCCTTGCTGCAGTTGGTGTAATCTGACTGCATCCTAATGGCAGACAGCTCCACCTGGAGAGAAGGCTCGATATACGGTTTTTTTGCAGACAAACTTCTACAGTAATAGCTGTTTCCGTGGCTTCAACAGTTCTAGGATAAATAAATTATTCTGTGTTTTTCATTGCACCAAAACAAAATGAAACTTATAACTTATGTCTACCCTTTTTTGCATGAAATTCAAATGCAGTGGTTCATTAGCCCAGGTGCTAACTCAGTTTGCATCATATTAAAGCTCAAAAAAAAAATCTTCAAATAGGGATATTTACTTTGATAAGTAAGACTGGTCCATTCTGAGTCTGCATTTTTATCCACTGTATCACTTGGATGTCAAACTTTAGATCTGCTCGCAGTCTGAACTCCTTCATTTCCAACAGTTGGTTCAGTTACTGAAGGTTAAATACTTTTGTTTGTATTTTTTATTTTACCTTTTCCATTAAGCAGAAATTACTTTAATATTTAGATGGATCTTCATCAAAATATCCAGCAAAGGAAGAATGAATCTTTTGACTAATTTAGAGGAAATTAACCCCGTACATTCAGACAGGTTCTCAGGATGAGGCCTTGGGGAGCTGGGCACCAGTTTTTAATAGACAAAACACAAAAGTGTGATCTTCTCTCACAATGTCACTAAGTCCTCACTGGAGATATGAGCAACCTTCCCCATAGTTACAGTACTGCTCCCATACGTGCTAAAACTTTTGGTAACCCAGTGTTTCATTTTATTTTATTAAGGCTGACATCCCCTCTTTGTACGCATTGGGTTCAACCCATTAGTCAATTTAGCATTTGTCTTTTGTCTTTAAATTTAATGATTGAAAAAATGTTTTTGGCAACCAAGACCACATTAAATATAAATTTTAAAGACATTAAGAATCTATTTCCTTCTTGCCAATAGATTGCTCCTCAAAAGTTTCATTTTGACATTGATATAAAGGTCTTTTTCCCTATTAGACTGTTTATTTTATAATAGCGTTAGCTTCAGTTTGTGTAGGTAATGTGGCATTTTCCTTTAAATTTCCTTTGAAGTCATGCATATAATTTTAACCTAGTTAGAACCGCATAGGATTGATGTATTTAAAATATTTATAGCTTTTGTTAGCTCTATGTTTTAGCCATTTACATCATTAGAATTATTCATTAAGAATGAATTAATTTATCATCATGTATTTCAAATGAATTGGTATTAATTAAATTGGTCTCAGAGTTCACCACTGTGAATTTACCTAAATAAATGTTGGAAAAAAACAACATGGTTGATTCTATTTGCAGTCACCTCAGTTTTAACAATCAAACATTAAATGTTATGAAGTTCTTTTCAATGTTTCAATTAATTCAATTCAATTCAGTTTATTTATATAGCGTCAATTCACAACACATGTCGTCTCAAGGCACTTCACAAAAGTCAGGTACATACATTCCAATTAATCTTAATCATTGAACAGTGCAGTCAGATTCAGTTATTTATTCAAATTGGATAAAACGTTTTTCTATCTAAGGAAACCCAGCAGATTGCATCCAGTCAGTGACTTGCAACATTCACTCCTCCTGGATGAGCATGTAGAGACAGTGGACAGTCACTGGCGTTGACTTTGCAGCAATCCCTCATACTGAGCATGCATGTAGCGACAGTGGAGAGGAAAACTCCTTTTAACAGGAAGAACCTCCAGCAGAACCGGCTCAGTGTGAGCGGCCATCTGCCACGACCGAGGCTGGGTTAGAAAGAGAACAGAGCAGAGACACAAAGAGAACAAAGAAGCACTGATCCAGGAGTACTTTCTATGGGAAGGAAAAGTTACAGGGGTTGGACAATGAAACTTGAAACACCTGTCATTTTAGTGTGGGAGTGGTTTCATGGCTAAATTGGACCAGGCCTGGTAGCCAGTATTTATTGATTGCACATTGCACCAGTAAGAGCAGAGTGTGAAAGTTCAATTAGCAGGGTAAGAGCACAGTTTTGCTCAAAATATTGAAATGCACACAACATTTATGGGTGACATACCAGAGTTCAAAAGAGGAAATTGTTTGTGCACGTCTTGCTGGTGCATCTGTGAACCAAGACAGCAAGTCCTGTGATGTATCAAGAGCCACGGTATCCAGGGTTAATGTCAGCATACCACCAAGAAGGACGAACCACATCCAACAGGATTAACTGTGGACGCAGAGGGAGCTGTCTGAAGGGAATGTTCGGGTGCTAACCGGATAGTATCCAAAAAACATAAAACCACGGCTGCCCAATCACGGCAGAATTAAATGTGCACCTCAACTCTCCTGTTTCCACCAGAACTGTCCCGTCAGGAGCTCCACAGGGTCAATATACACGGCCGGGCTGCTATAGGCCAAACCCTATGGTCACTCATGCCAATGCCAAACGTCGGTTTTCAATGGTGCAAGGAGCGCAAAATCTTGGGCTGTGGACAATGTGAAACATGTATTGTTCTCTGATGAGTCCACCTTTACTGTTTTCCCCACATCCGGGAGAGTTTACGGTGTGGGAAAGCCCCAAAGAAGCGTACCACCCAGACTGTTGCATGCCCAGAGTGAAGCATGGGGGTGGATCAGTGATGGTTTGGGCTGCCATATCATGGCATTCTTGGCCGCAATACTTGTGCTAGATGGCGCGTGGTCACTGCAAGGTCTACCGAACCATTCTTGAGGACCATGTGCATCCAATGGTTCAAACATTGTATCCTGAAGGGCGGTGCCGGTGTATCAGGATGACAAATCACCAATACATCACAGCAAGACTGGTGAAGAGATTGGTTCGATGAACATGGGGAAAGTGAAGTTGAACATCTCCCATGGCCTGCACAGTCCCAGATCTAAATATTATTAAGCCACTTTGGGTTGTTTTGGAGAAGCGAGTCAGGAAACGTTTTCCTCCACCGTATCAGACTAGTGAGGCGGGGCTGGCCACTATCCTGCAAGAAGAATGGCTTAAAATCCCTCTGACCACTGTGCAGACCTTGTAGATGTCCATCCCAAGGACGAATTTGACGCTGTATTGGCCGCAAAAGGAGGCCCTACACCATACTAATAAATTATTGTGGTCTAAAACCAGGTGTTTCAGTTTCATTGTCCAACCCCTGTAAATGTTAATGGATGTAGCTCCTTTAGTCGTTTCACCTAGAAGGAAAGAACAGATAAACTCTGAGCCAGTTTTCAAGGTTAGAGTCTGAAAGAGAGCACATAGGGTTAGTTACAGTAAAAGCTCAGTCAGTAGCTATGTCTAGGAGAGAGAAAGGGTGAAACACTGAAAGACAGGGCCATTTGGATCATCGGTAGAGGGTGAGTATTAAGTTGTTGCCAGCAGAAGCTTGGAGGATTCCCCTTGAAGAGTAAAATTGAAGAGTAGTGTGAGAAAGTAGCGAAGAGGGTGAAAGTGGTCATAATGCATGGACTAGTTTTTCAGCATCAATCCTGGACAGGATATTTCTAATTTTGGCAATGTTCCGGAGATGAAAAAGGAAATCCTAGAAACCTGTTTAATATATTAGGTAAATGACATGTCCTGGGGGGGTCAAAAATAACACCAAGGTTTTTTTACTTTATTACTGGAGGTCATTTAATGCCATCCTCAGTTAAGTGATCGACTAAGCAGTTTCTTTTTTAAGACTCCGGTCCAAAACGACGAACTTCTGTCTTGTCTGAATTTAGAAGCAGAAAATTTAAAGTCATCCAAGTTTTTATATCTTCAAGACATGCTTGTAGTATATCTAACTGGTTGGGCTCATCAGGATTCATGGATAAGTAAAGCTGAGTATCATCAGCGTAACAGTGAAAATTTATTCTATGCTGCCTGATAAATTTACCTATTGGAAAGCATATATATAGTAAAGAGAATTGGCCCAAGCACTGAACCTTGTGGTACTCCACAATTAACCCTGGAGTTTAAAGATGATTTATCATTTACATGAACAAACTGGAATCTGTCAGACAAATAAGATTTAAACCAACCTAGCCATTTCATTAGCACTTCAAAAGGGACTGGACATAATTTTCTTTAAGTCAGGGTTATTAAAGTTTTGAAAGTTTGGAAGAAAATTATTCTCAGGACCCCTCTGTTATTATTCAAATGCTAGAAAATGTTTCATTATTTGAAATATTGGTAATTTGAAATAATCTTTTGTGCTAATTTAAAACTATCTTTTGTACTAATTTGAAATTTGTTTGGTACTCCTAGGTAGTGAAGGATTTAATTATTCTTTTACCCTATAAGTCCCCAAAAATGAAACCTTCATTTGAACATTTTCAAACTCATCCAAGTTGTCATGAAATCAAACATTTCTCCCTGGGGAGGAGACTGGAGTTTGAGCCGCTCTTCCTCTTTAATGTTAAAAGAGGGGGCTTTATTTATCCCTAAAATAAAGGACTTTACCTGCCTTTATGCCCCATAAAGGTCTTTCCTAGGATTTTAATTCCTGAACCCTAATTACTTCTGGCTTTATTCTGTTATAAAGGACTTTAGTCACTATGAGTTTTAATTTCCTGAATCGTAGCCCTGGCTCCAAAACAACCTTCAGCCTCAGTCTGTGTTTCCCAGAGTAGAAACCTAATTTGAATATTAATAGATTTTAAAGCCGAACCCCCATCATTGGCTTAGATCTTTTATTTTAATAAGGTTAGTATTTTGGGTTTGTTTTTTTTTATTGAATGTACTCTGTTTCAGTTAAATGGCAAAATACCTTTATTGATTTATTTAAATTTTCTTCACTGACCACTGATCTATGGCTCACGGGCCTCAGGTGTCCAGGAACCACAGGTGTTGAGGACCACCGCTTTAAACACTGATGCCAGCTTTCTGCAGAGATTAAGAAAAAAGTGATTAAATACCTTAAATATTTTCAGACTAAAGGGTTTTATTATTTTCTGGCATCAACAATAACAGATTTAGGAGTTTCAATCACTAGTTCACAGCTCTAAATTAGTCCCACGTCATATTTTCTTTTAACCCAGAGTTCATAAGGAGCTTCAGACATTATAATAAAACAACACAGATCCGTTTTGGATTGAAGGAAAATCATGCTTCAGAATCTGGTTCTGTGGTGGGAAATAGTTCCACAGTTTCTAGAAGAAGGCCTTTCTAAGCAGAATCTTTAGAGAACATGATATTAGAGTTTTTGTGGTACCACTTGTCCAATTAGATTCTTTCTTACTTTCAGAACCGAAAATAGATCTTTCCATTCTCATTTACAGGTTTTTACCAGGGAAGATGTGTTTAAGTGAACCCATTACTCTGAAACATTTTGCTGTTGGGGTGTTAGAGAAAATAACAAGTGTGTTTATCTTCCAATGCAACACAGAAGTGATCAGATTTTCTTTCTTTTCCCGGAGGAGAAAATGCAGAGCCAAGCTTTTCATAGTTTTGTCAGGACCAGATATCAGGTACAGTGTAAGTCAGCAGGCTTCATAAAATCAGAGGAGTGGGAAAACCAGCTAATTTAACCTCTTCCCAGCAGCTGCTGTGAAAACAATGAATTTGCACCAGGTTTTACTCATGCAATGGACTTTAAAATGCTCCTCCATGGGATCAGTCCTGAGGCTGACATAGAAACACATGGTTACTGCTGAGTTTTGAAGGTGTTTAAAAATTCCTCTGCCTTTTAAGGACTTTAAGTAGCAATATTTGACCCTGAATCTACCAAGAAGAGAGAGAGAACTTCTTTCTCTGAAACAATTACTGTATGAAACTTTTGGAAAAGAATCTCTTTAACACAGGATTAACATTTAACCTCTTATTACGTCTGTCAACATCAAAACCACATCAGCAGCAGTTAATAAGCTTTCTTCATTGCAGAAAAACAGAAAAGATATTTGCAAATGTGTGTTTGTACGTTACCCCCTCAGTTTCTTGACCGCTCCAGAGTCAGACTATTGTTGCATACAGTCCCCTAACAGTCCAAAAACCCAGGCCCTCCCCTGGCCTGTTGAAGGACATTTGCTGTTTCCTTGTCCACTTTAACTTCTTCAGGAGGGAGGGAAAACTTTGCTCCAGCCTGTTTCTCCTCTGTCTGCATAAGATGTGCTCTCAAGATGAGTCCAGTGTAACGCTCTTCTGGCTCTGGCAACCAGCATGGGGGATTGTTTTGCCTTTTGCCGGGGCATCTCAGTGGGTTTTTGGGCTTTTTACCAGACTTTCTTCTGAGTTTTGTTCTGGGTGGAAACTCTCACGCTGTCATCTGCAGCGCAGGCAGGCAGGACTCTCCCTTTCAGGTCATGCTGAAGAAAAAGCGTCTCTGGTGGAGTGAAGCCGTAGGGAAGGCAGGTGTCCAACGTCCAGTGAGCGCTCAAATCCCCATGTTATTGGTGTGTTTGTGTGTGTGGTGTGTAAGAGGCATGAGAAAAGGTTTAGTACATGGTTTCAGATTTTGCACAAACAGAAGTATTGTCAGTCGGGTCAGTTAGTTTTTTCACATACCTGTCATCCATTGTCTTTTTTTTTTTTCCTTTCCCTATTTTCTGTTTTTGTTGCTTCCTCAGTCCTTTTTATATTGTAGGTCTGCAAAGTTTTTAACCCATATATTGATGCCTCTGTTGTCCATATGTGGTCCATATTTTTTTCACACGTTTCTCCCTGGGAGGAGGAGGTATCCCTTAGAACTGGGGGGGGGGAACCGCTGTCCCATACTTGACAGCCTTGCCACACAACCCTTTGACTTACTGGTAAATGGGGGAATATTCCTTTAAAACCTGCAGACGTCTCCACAAGAGTTTAGAGCTTTATGGCACCCTTATCGCTTTCCCCCTAACTTACTGGTTAGGGGAGCCTCACTCAACCGTACAGGGAGGGGTCTCTACTGGTGAATTACTGTTCACCCGTGCGCAGCATGGCATCAACCGCGCCAGCGAGGTCCGTACACCTCGCTCCTGTTCCAAGTGGGGAAAAATCCCAGATCCCCTGTGTCCCCAGTAGAAAACTGTTAGTTTTTTTTTTTTTTTTTACCGTGTCCTGTCCAGCAGAGTAGCTCAGAATTGTTGTCTGAGTGCCAAGAAATTGCCCAACAGATTTACTTTCACAAGCGGAGCATCACAGCTATTGCTTTAAGGCTCTGCTTGATATTTATAAAAGAAACTTTATTATGAAACTTCTTGGGAATATTTCAATTGTTACGGACACGGAGACTGAAATGCAAAAGGAAAACAGAAGCTTGACAAAGAGAGAGATGGTGGGCAAAAGGGAAAGAGGGGAAAAGGAGGAGAGAGTGGAGGAGAGAAAGAAGGATGAATAGAATAAAAGATTACACGCCTGGCTTGTTTATACTCACAAAAAACACACGGTATTTTATGAATGTAAATGTACTTAGTGAGAAGTGCAGCCCCAATAAGATCATCTGTGTATCTATCAACACCTGTGTGGATGCGCTTTTGTATACAAGGTTTCTCCACAGAAATATGCAATAGCGAGTGTGAGGACCCACCGACCTGCCCCGTGGTCCCCGGGCGGACACTGAGGAGATCCGAGCAACAGACATCCAAAGGCCCCCCAAAGCACAGGAACCCCAGGAGAACCACCGCCGGGACTACCGCAACCCCCCTAGAGAAGAGCAGTGGAGAGTCCCAGGGGAGCCACCCAGCAGCGACAGGCGACCAGGCAGCAACGGGGGAAGAACATGCAGCTGAAGTCTCACACGTTCAGGAAGGCATCTGCGGCTTTGTAGAAAAAGCTTTTCAGCTCTTCTGGCAGGTGTGCTTCCTCCACCTTTTTGGAGATACCGAATGCTAACCAGGCGCTGGTGTTCGTCGCCACAGCCGCCTGGAAGGTGCATTGGTGGCTGCGGTCAGTGAACTTCACCACCAGCTGATCATGTTTGGAGGGAGGGATAGGTCGTTGTCCAACGAGCCTGGACGTTTTCACTCCAAACGCCTTAGCGAGGCTGAGCTCCAGTGGGGGAACAGAGGGAAAACACTGCTCTGTAAAACTCTCCACTCTGGTGATAAGCGCGAAAATGGAAACTGGCGCCTTTAGCTTGGCGGGCTCATCTGCAGCCTCGGTCAGGCACGTCATCACAGCTGGGAAACAAGGCCATATTGGGTCTGAGTGACTGGCTGGAGCGGAACTAAACCTGCCCGCCAAATCATCCAATCAAGGCAGATTGGATGATTTGGCAGCTAGCGTGAAAGTCCCTTCACGCTAGCTGCCTCCTGGATAATGCTAGGGAGCTCTAGGAGTAGTGCACCGACAGCTGGGAGTGGGGTCGTCGCGGACATTGGAAGACCCGAGGTGGCTCAGCGTCCCCCTAGCTGCCTCTCTTCTGCATCCAGGCTCCCCAGCTGGGATGCAGTAGCGGAACTGCTGCTACCGTCGTCCTCGCGGGTGGAATCGTCCGATTCTCGTCCAACATCAAAAAATGAGATGGCTTCGTCCAGCGTGGGAGCGGTCTGCTATAGGGAACGCCTCCTGAGCAGCAGCCTTGAAAATGTCTACTCTCCGCTTCTCCTCCAGCGAGAGCAGCTCGCAAGAGCCACAGGAAGGCTGAGGCGACATGGCGAGGTCAGCGTGCTGAGGACCGTGGCAAACCCTCACAAATGGCGTGCGGGTTGAAGCTGAGGATGTAGCCGGTCTGACAAGACCGCCACAGGCGGATGGTGTTCGACATATCTTTTGCTGAAGTTAATAATCAGTGGTAGTTGCTGGCTGAAAAAAAAAAAAAGGGAGCCGTTTGTCCGGTCTCGCCGTTATTTATACGGAGCGTGGTGGGGCCCAAACAGCAGGTGGGCGTGGACTAAAGTTTTCAGCTCGCCAGGGATAAACCCACTAGCGACAGCCTTAAAGGGCGAAGCCTATAGAAAATAGAACGACGAAAAATGAGGAAACGGAGGCGCTATTTGAGGATGAAAAAGGATAGTTATGTGCACGGAAAATGAATTTCGCCATAGAACACGAAATCCATAGTTGTTTTTACTCATTTAGAGAGATTGCAACAGAAAGGAGGAGACAGGGATTTCCCTCTCTTGTTTTGCCTGCATGCTGCAAAACGTGAACATTACTTCATAACCGGTGACATGGGGTCAGAATACGGCCAAATACGGGCTTTGTTGATGAGAGACTTGCTAAATGTTTGGGCTAGTTCTCGCATGAACTCCCAGAACCCACATGAACATTCAGTGTGAGCCCATCCATCTTTATAAGGGCTGCACAGAAACCGCAGCTTTTTATATCCACTGCTCAAAAAAATAAAGGGAACACTCAAATAACACATCCTAGATCTGAATGAATGAAATATTCTCATTGAATACTTTGTTCTGTACAAAGTTGAATGTGCTGACAACAAAATCACACATAAATCATCAATGGAAATCAAATTTATTAAACCCAATGGGGCCTGGATTTGGAGTCACACAAAAAAAATAAGTGTAAAAACACCATACAGGCTGATCCAACTTTGATGTAATGTCCTTTTAAAAAAAGTCAAAAAGGGTCAGTATTGTTGTGGGCCCCCCCACGTGCCTGTATGACATCCCTACAAACCCTGGGCATGCTCCTGATGAGATGGCGGATGATCTACTGAGGGGCTCCTCCCAGACCTGGACTAAAGCATCCGCCAACTCCTGGACAGTCTGTGGTGCAAAGTGACGTTGGTGGATGGAGCGAGAATTGATGTCCCAGATGTGCTCAATTGATTCAGGTCTGGGGAACGGGCGGGCCAGTCCCCAGCTTCAATGTCTTCATCTTGCAGGAACTGCTGAAAACACCCGCCACTAGGGGCAGCATCGTCCTGCATTAGGAGGAACCCAGGGCCAACCGCACCAGCATGTGGTCTCACAAGGGGTCTGAGGATTTCATCTCGGTACCTAATGGCAGTCAGGCTACATCTGGCAAGCACATGGAAAGAAATGCCACTCCACACAATTACTGACCCACTGCCAAACCGGTCATGCTGAAGGATGTTGCAGGCAGCAGATCGCTCTCCACGGTGTCTCCAGACTCTGTCATGTCTGTCACGTGTGCTCAGTGTGAACCTGCTTTCATCTGTGAAGAGCACAGGGCGCCAGTGGCGGATATTGCCAATCCTGGTGTTCTCTGGCAAATGCCAAGCGTCCTGCACGGTGTTGGGCTGTGAGCACAACCCCCATTTGTGGACGTCGGGCCCTCATACCATCCTCATGGAGTCGGTTTCTAACCGTTTGTGCAGACGCATGCACATTTGTGGCCTGCTGGAGGTCATTTTGCAGGGCTCTGGCAGTGCACCTCCTGTTCCTCCTTGCACAAAGGTGGAGGTAGCGGTCCTGCTGCTGGGTTGTTGCCCTCCTACGGGCCTCCTCCACGTCTCCTGGTGTACTGGGCCTGTCTCCTTTGCGCCTCCAGGTCTGGCCCACTACACTGACAGACACAGCAAAACCCTTCTTGCCACAGCTCGCATTGTATGCCCATCCTGGATGAGCTGCACTACCTGAGCCACTTGTGTGCGTTGTAGAGCCCCGTCTCATGCTACCACGAGTGTGGAAAAGCACCACCAACATTCAAAGTGACCAAAACTCAGCCAGAAAGCATAGGTACTGAGAAGTGGTCTGTGGTCCCCACCTGCAAAACCACTCCTTATTGAGTGTGTCTTGCTAATCGCCAAAGATTTTCCCCCTGTTGTCTATTCCATTTGCACAACAGCAGTGAAACTGATTGTCAATCAGTGTTGCTTCCTAAGTGGACAGTTTGATTTCACAGAAGTTTGATTTACTTGGAGTTATATTGTGTTGTTTAAGTGTTCCCCTTATTTTTACACATGGTGTTTTTATCCAACCCTTTTCAAAGTGAAGCTGGCATCAAACTCAATCTTTGAGTTTTGATACAGTGGAGATGGTCATCACAGGGACATGGAAAATTTGTTGCTTTGCACTAGAACCAGTAAAGCCTTTGAGTTTTCCTTTTTTTTGTACTAACGGTTAAAAAAAGCTTTTTTCATAGGGTTTTTGGTGATAACATGGATGTAATTTCAGTTTGAACAATTTTGTGGTTTTTTGTTTGTTTTTTTCTTTTTCTGTTTATAAATTCATCCAGGAGCATCTAGATCGAGCATTCGCCCTCAGAGATGATGACCCAATGTGTTACTACCTACTGGGGAGATGGTGCTACGAGGTGAGACCCATCACATGCAGATGGAAACGTCCCATCAAACCAGTGTGTGCTCTCTGATGTGTGTGTGGCTGCAGGTTGCCACGTTTGACTGGTTGGAGAAGAAGGCTGCTGCTGCACTCTACCGGAGCCCCCCCACAGCCACACTGTATGACGCCCTCGAGAACTTTCTCAAGGTGAGAAACACTGCAGCTGCTATTCAGATCTTTTTTGTCACTGTAATAACAGTTATAAATTACAGCAAAATATAATTTGCACATCTTAATTCTGGCATGGGAAAAAAAGTGAAAGCACCTCTTATTGTACAAAATAACAGTAAGGAAAAACAACAAATCTCCTCGCAGGCACAGTTATACGATTTCCAACAATATATATGTTGAAGTACAAGAGAATAAGAGGAATCAGGGGTCCTGGGATGTATGAAATGTGGAATAAGAGCTGCACGTGTTTCAGTTGACTCATTGGTGGAGTCTGACATACAGTATGTTATGATGGATGACGGTAGAGAGATGGGTCACACCTCGGCCATGGACCTTTCTGCTTCTACGTCTTTGTCTACAACTAAATCATTAGATGCTGATGCTCCCTTTGCCTCCCTCTCCACCTGTCTGCCTTAGATGGCAGGTGAGAGGCAGCTGGAGAGGCTGAACCAGAATAAGGCCGCAGGTCTAAATGGTGTCTGCCCCTCAAGGCGTGTGTGTCTTTAACCTTAACCTGGCCAGTTTTGTGGAATACATCCTGCCTTGTTCTGGTACTGAAGGAAACTCACCCATCAGTCCTCAGTGATTACAGACCTGTTGCCCTGACATCCCACATCATGAAGGTCCTAGACAGACTTCTGTTGGCCCACCTGAGTAAGCAAGAATACAAACACATATTGGGACCCTCTCTAGTTTGCTTATAGCTGTGGAGTTGGAGCTGACAATGTCATCATACACTTGCTACAGAAAACCAACTGTCATCAGGACAAAGCAGGAAGCACTGTGAGGATCATGTTCCTCGATTTCGAAAGTGTATTTAACACAATTCAGCCTGTCGGACACCAAAGAACCACCTGGATCAATCACTACCTTTGACAAACAGAAAAATGTTTGTGAGACTAAATGGTTGTGTTTCTGACCAGGTGGTCAACAGCACTGGAGCACCACAGAGGACTGTACTTTCACAATTTCTTTTTACTATGACACCATATATAAGCCCTGGAGGTGATTGTATAAATAAGGATTCTTCATTAAGAGAACATTACAGACCACCCTGAGCATCCGCTTCATTACACTGTCCAACAACGACAAAGTGTCTTTAACAGAGGATGGTTTAGATCATACTGACCTCTACAGGACCTCCTCCCTGCCCACAGCTATGACCATCTACGACAACTCTTTGAAGAAACTTGGATAAGTTCCATTAAATTTTCCTTTGGGAGTAATAAATTGGGATCAGTAAAAGTGAGAAAATTCACACCTCACACAGACTTTTTTAGACCGGAACAATGTCGTGCAGTTGCAACGGATTGTTTCAGAGGCAGCATTGTACTGATTCAGAAGGAAACAAAGTATAAGGAAGAAAGTCAGTTTCATCGAGGTTTCTGTTACCGTTTGTTGTTCAAATGTAGCTGTGCGCCCTAGTGATGGGAACTCTGGCTCCTTTAAGAAAACCATTTATTTTGGCTCAGCTAACTAAAAAGAGCCAACTCTTTCAGCTTTCGAATGGCTCTGAAGATTTTTGCAGCTTAAATTGATTTATTGCACACAATAACACAAATATACCTACAAAATGAATTATTCATTGAAAAATCAGCAAGACCAAGACGCCAGTTGGCATACTTATTTTCACAGAAAATGAGTATGTCTCAGAAGACAAACGCAGAAAAAAAGTGAGAGACAGAAGTGTCGTTCACTTCAAAGAGCCGGCTCTAAGAGCTGACACATCACTAATGAGCCTGCAGCCCTTTACTCCACGTAGTGCCACGACATTTTTAAATCTTTTGTCTTCTGATTTTCACTTTCATGTGTTTTTCCTTTACTACTTCTTCAAATCAAATCAGCACTACTCCTACCTGCTCTTTCTGCTTTTGGTACGCTGAGAACAACATTCACACTGCAAGTGAACCGCTCCAGGGTCCGGAAAAATCATGCTGAGACCTGCAGTTGTAAGCGTGCCAGGGCATGGTTCTCTGGTCAGTTTCAGGGTCCAGGTTGGGTTCCCACCAGTGTGATCCGCTCCAGAAACCCAACTCTGGCATGGTACAAAGCACTGTTGAAAGAACTTAAAGCTCTCTACACCAACTTACTCCAGCATTCCAGATAGAAAGTGGAGTAAGAGTGGATTGTCCTGTTTTGCGATAGTCCACAATGATTTTTATAGTTATTGAGGACCAAGTTGTGCTTACCACACCATTTTACCAGATCTTGTACTACACTCCTGTAAGCTGACTCGTTGGAGATGAGCCTGAGCACCGTAGTGTCATTTGCTAGTTTGCCAAAGAGTTTAAAAGGAGCAACAATAGCCGTGTGTACAAAGGGCTTAGCACACATCTGTAGGGGCTCTGGTGTTGATGATGAGGAAGGATAAAGTGTGTTTGTCAACTTTGACAGGCTGCCAAAATGTTGGTTTAAAAATGCACAGCATAGTGTTCAGTCCAAGGTTATAAGTAAACTGAAATCGTCAAGAATCAGCATTGCATAGGTGTTCATGTCCTCTAGGTGTTCTAACAGTGCCGAAGACCCACCATTACAGGTTTCTATACTATCGGATGGTAAAGGATAATCACTCAGAGCTTGTTGTATTGGACTGTAGACACATTTCATTATCTTGAAAAAACTGAATGTTTCTTTAATTTACAAGAAATACAAGCCATCGTTATTATTGCTTCCAAATAGTATTAGAGTAGTAGAGTATTATCATAGCTATTTTAAAAGCCCATCTTGGGAAAAGTGCTGCAAACTAGCTTATGCTTATGCTATGATACAGGCATCGGCCTGCTGTTTTATTCAGTTTGTCTGTTATTGTGTGTCTGTTCCTACCAAATAAACGTAATAAATAAAATATATTCAGAATCAGCTTTATTGGCTAACATTGTGCACACAAAAAAGGACTTAATTTCCTCTTTGCTCTCAATGTTCAGGCATATTAAATTTAAAGCTATAAATTTGGCGATTTTTTTTTAAAGAGAAATGTGTAAATTACAATATTATTGCTGAAAAAAGACGAAAGATGGGCATGGCGTAGTATAGCCGTAGAGTGCGCAACCCATAAACGGAGGACTCCACACAGCTGTTCCGGGCTCGAGTCCCGACCCCCGGCAACCTGTGCTGCAAATCTTCCCCCACTTCTTGTCTGCCTACTTTCTAATAACAAAAAATAAAGGCCACCAGTACTGCAAAAAAAATCTTGTCTGTGTTAATTAGTGCAAATATGCTTAGTGTTTATTCCCAACAGAGTACCTTGGTAATCTGTGAAGTGTTCATTAGAGGGACAGTGTGGGGGAAGAATCTGTCTCTGTTGTGGCTTGTTTTGGAAGTAGACCTCTGTAGGTGTGACCGAAAGGTAAAGGTCTAAACAGTCAGTTATCATTGTCCTGGATCAGACCAATAATGATGGTGTCATCTGCAAACTTCAAGAGTTTCAATGACGGGTCTCCTGATGTGCAGTCATTTGTGTAATGAGAAAAGACAAGCGGGAAGAGAACACATCCCTGTTTAGAACCAAATTCAAAAAACCAATATAAAGAACATGCCAAACACAACAAATTAATGGCAATCAGGTCGCGGCCTGACATATTGCCTTTTTATTTCAATTCAATTCAGTTTATTCATATAGCGCCAATTCACAACACATGTCGTCTCAAGGCGCTTCACAAAAGTCAGGTACATGCATTACAATTAATCTTAATCATTGAACAGTGCAGTCAGATTCTGTTATTTATTCCAAATTGGATAAAAAGTTTTTCTATCTAAGGAAAGGAAACCCAGCAGATTGCATCCGTCAGTGACTTGCAGCATTCACTCCTCCCGGATGAGCATGTAGAGACAGTGGACAGTCACTGGCGTTGACTTTGCAGCAATCCCTCATACTGGAGCATGCATGTAGCGACAGTGGAGAGGAAAAACTCCCTTTTAACAGGAAGAAACCTCCAGCAGAACCAGGCTCAGTGTGAGCGGGCCATCTGCCACGACCGACTGGGGTTAGAGAGAACAGAGCAGAGAAAACAAAGAGAACAAAGAAGCACTGATCCAGGAGTACTTTCTATGGGAAGGAAAGGTAATGTTAATGGATTAGCTCCTTTAGTCGTTTCACCTAGAAAGAAAGAACAGATAAACTCTGAGCCAGTTTTCAAGTTTAGAGTCTGAAGAGAGCCCATAGAGGTAGTCACAGTAAAAGCTCAGTCAGTAGCTATGTCTAGGAAGGAAAAGGGTTAAACAATGAAAGACAGGGCCATGTGGATCATCGGTAGAGGGTGAGCATTAAGTTGTTTGCCAGCAGAAGCTTGGAGGATTCCCCTCTCCAGAAAGGTGTCCAGGTAGACACAGAGTCAGGCCAGGTGTAGCTTCTAGGAAGAGAAAAGGAGAGGAACAAAGTTAAAAGCTGAGATAACACAAATAATACAAAATTGGAGAGTAGTGTGAGAATGTAGGCGAAGAGGGTGAAAAGTGGTCATTATGTCCTCCAGCAGCCTAAGCCTATAGCAGCATAACTACACAGAAAGTTTCAGTTCAGATTATTAAGTTAAACAGCGCTTATTTCAACAATGTCCGTCTCAAGGGCACCCCACAAAGGGTCCCACTGTGGTCATTGTTATACTAAAAACCCACAAGGATTGGGATACCTCTCTCTGTCAGATTGACCATAACCATTGGAAAAGAGAGGGGGTCATACAGGTAGCAGAAATGGAGGATGTGTTTGCACCTCAACCATAATTTGGCCGGTTTTAGGCTAAACCTGACTCCCCCTTACTCCTCCAACAGGGAGGGAGGAAGACGGAGCTAAAATAAGGAGATAGCTCAGGATAACCTAAGCCACTCTAACTATAAGCTTTATCAAAAAGGAAAGTTTTAAGCCTAGCCTTAAAGTAGACAGGTGTCTGCTTTCACGGACTAAAACTGGGCTGGTTCCCCAGGAGAGGAGCCTGATAACTAAAGGATCTGCCTCCCTTCTACTTCTAGAGACTCTAGAACCACCAGTAAACCTGCAGTCTGAGAACGAAGTGCTCTGTTAGGACATATGGAAAAAATCAGCTCTCTGATGTATGATGGAGCTAATCATTAAAAGGGGTTTATATGTGAGGAGGAGAATTTTAAATTCTATTCTGGATTTAACAGGGAGCCAATGAAGGGAAGCTAAAGTAGGAGAAATATGATCTCTCTTTTTAATTTTCATCAGAACTCTTGCTGCAGCATTTTGAATCAGCTGAAGGCTTTTAACTGCATTTTGTGGACATCCTGATAGTAAAGAATTACAATAGTCCACCTTGAAGTAACAAATGCATGGACTAGTTTTTTCAGCATCAATCCTGACAGGATATTTCTAATTTTGGCAATGTTTCCGGAGATGAAAAAAGGAATCCTAGAAACCTGTTTAATATGGGATTTTAAATGACATGTCCTGGTCCAAAAAAAACACCAAGGTTTTTTACTTTATTACTGGAGGTCAATTAATGCCATCCAGGGTTTAAGTGATTGACTAAGCAGTTTCTTTTTAAAAGACTCCCGGTCCAAGACGACAACTTCTGTCTTGGGCTGAATTTAGAAGCAGAAAATTTAAAGTCATCCAAGTTTTTATGTCTTCAAGACATGCTTGTAGTCTATCTAACTGGTTGGGTCATCAGGATTTATGGATAAGTAAAGCTGAGTATCATCAGCATAACAGTGAAAATTTATTCTATGCTGCCTGATAATTTTTACCTATTGGAAGCATATATATAGTAAAGAGAATTGGCCCAAGTACTGAACCCTGTGGTACTCCACAATTAACCCTGGAGTTTAAAGATGATTTATCATTTACATTTATTTCTCACTTTACCCTTGGAGTTTCTTCATAATCTGAGAACTTTTATTTCATTTTAGCAAATCCAGTTTCTTTGTGGTCAATTTAATGTGTTGTAAACCTGCAGGCAGAGGAGCTCAATCCCGGTTTCTCCAGGACTGTCAGACTTTACATTGCCAAGGTAACATAAAATTCACTAATCCAAGTTGAACTCAACAGCTTGGATCAAGTCCAAACAACATAACCTGTTATGATGCAAAGAAACCCAATAATTGTGTGTTGCACTTGGTAGAACTTTAAAGCTTATAATGCTGTGATTTGGCTTAGTGTCACAAGGAGCTGGGGGACATCTCTGAGGCCACAAACTGGACCAAGCTGGCACTGAAAATCCCCACTACCAATGTAAGAACCTTCTCTATAAAGTAAATAAAGACATGAAAATTTCTGTCTCTGCAGTTCTAAATGTTTGCAGATCCAACACAATAAAAACATTTAGAACTCTGAATCACAAGGTTTGACCCTTAAGGGAACTTATCTTTCTTCATGTGGATTTTTTTTAAACTTTCATTGCTGCCTTTTTCCTCGTGTCTTAAGGATGAAGAAGCATCTGAACTGGAGGCTCAGCTTCGGCTCCTAACCGACCGACAAACAAACTGACATTTTGGAGATTGTCATCTGCGGGTTTTTTAGGGGCTTTTTCCTTCACTTTTTCTCGACGCCCTTTTTTATGATTTGTTGTAGTGAAAACCCTTAAAAGTGTTCAGTGTCCTTTAAATGATTTGCCGGGAAATTTAAATTATTTAAACATTCCCAAATATTGAAAACTTCCCGCCCCAATGTTTTTTTCAAAAAACCAGTCCTTTAAACAAAAACCCCCACCTGACCAGCATACCCGCAACAGTAATGATAAAAAAAGCAAAAAAAAATGCCAAAAACCCTTTGGAGCTGCTGATTAAATCTGAAAAAATTTAAAAGGTCGGGATTGTTTTATTTAGGGGTGTTTAAAACATCAGCTTCCTGCTGGTTTCTGGGTAAAATTGTTGAGTTTAATGTGAAGTTTTGAACGCTGGAGGGAATTGGGAAAACCCCTTCCGCATTAATGTTTTCAGCCCTACATTAGTGAGCCCCCTAACAATGTTTTTGGGTTTTGACAGAAAAATATTTTTTGGGGTTTTCCCTTTTCTCATTTTTACACTGACATCATTGTACTTTTTTTTTCTGTTTCACGAAAGGGAAAATGCCATAAAAATTTCTTCTAACCTAAAATTTTAAACTTTAAAGAACTCAAACTGGGGGTTGTCTTGTAAAATTTCCAAATTGATGATTACAGTTTAATTAAAAAAGATCCCCAACACACTGCGCACTAGAGACTTTAATCAAAAATTTAAATTTGTTTAAGCAATGTTACGAGAAAATGGGCAGAACAGATTAAACATTTTAAATAAAAGTTTTCTGCCTTTTTAGAGAAAAACCAAGACAAGACAAAGCAGAAACCTGACAAAAATATTACCTGTTTGAAGATTGTTTGTCAGTACATGATGAGTTTCTGATTGCTAAAACTGATCATGTAACTAAGAAAAGTTTTGATCCAATATGTCTGTGCAGGAGACATTTAGCAATTTTTCTTTTTGGAATAAAATGAACTTTAATAAGAAAGAGCTTATGGTCTGCAGAGAACAGTTTGATCTGGCTCTTCCCCTGAGCTCTTGCACAGAACACCTATCAAACCACTACCAGTGGTGTTCAAAGCTGGTCCTCAGGGGCTGGTATCCTACTTGTTTTAGATGTTTTCCTGGTTCAACACAACTAAACTCAATGAGTGCTTGATGACATACCAAGGAGGTAAACCAGTCATTTGAATCAAGATGTTTGGAGCAAAGACCTAAAACATGCAGGACAACGGCCCTCAAGAACTTGAGTTGGACACCCCTGCTAAACCCTCACAGATGTACCACTCGGCAGTTCAAAATGAGCTTCCTGTCCAGCTCAGTCCTTGGCGTCCCCCACCCCATCAGCATTGATTGCGAACATGGCTTCAGCCTCCGGCAGGCAGGGGGAGTCATAGATTTTACAGATCCTGGTCTCTCCTCGGCCCTTCCTCAGGTACAGCCTGCACAGGGGAAAAACTGTTGGGATGCGGGAACACCGAAGAATGAACACTGTCTACTTTTTGATTCTTAACCACACCTTGTGGTGGAAGCATGTGCCAGAATGTTGCCACCAATTGGTTTCTTGGGATCTGCTGAAAACATGGCTGCCCCATCAACCTGTGCCACCACTTGGTTGGTTATTACCACAGCGACCCCAAACTAAAGAAAGAAGATATAACACACTTGTTTGTTCTACAACAGGTGTTTGGACATCATCAGACACTTCAGCATGGCAAATTTGTTCCCTCATTTCTGCACAGGCATAACAATCAGCTAACATGTCTACATCAGATCTCTCTGGAAAAAGGAAAGGCTTTCCCGTGAACTTTTTTTGAAAAAAAAAAAAAACACACCAACATATCATATATATACGGGGTTTTTACAATGAAACTGAAACACCTTTTTATTTTAGTGTGGGAGTTTCAGGGTAAATTTGGGCCCGCCGGTAGCCAGTCCCTTCATTTATTGCACAGGGGGGCCCCTAAAAGCAGAGTGTGAGGTTCAAATTTGCAGGGTAAACACAGTTTTTTCTGAAAATTTGAAATGCACACAACATTTATGGGTGACATACCCAAATTCAAAAGGACAAATTTTTTTGCACTCTTGCTGGGGCCTGTGCCAAGACAGCAATCCCTTTTTGATTATCAGGCCACGGGGATCCGGGTAATTCGCTACAAACCCAAAAGGGGAACCAATCCAACGGGTTAACTTGGACGCAAGGAAGCTTTCGAAAGGGATGTTCGGGTTTCTAACCTGGGTTTTTCCAAAAACA